>JARQSU010000445.1:3643125-3658585 GCA_030142265.1 Calameuta filiformis
TAGCGCGATTCTCTCGTTGCGCATAATTCAAGATGAAAAACCGTAATTCGGCGCACCAGCATACAGATACGCGAATTCACGCGTTTGCCCCAAAAGCAATGCTCCTCCGCATAGATTGCGAGTAAAGATAAAAACAAAGAGACTCGAGAAATAAGGAAGTCCAAGAAACTCCGCTAAAAGCACCAATTAAGCGTTTCGCCGATAAGAACTTAACGAATATACATTTTTTTTTTTTTTTTTCAAATCGAAGTCACGTGACGGGAATAATTCTAAAAAATCTTCTCCCGGTCGATCCACTCTCATAGTCCAGTGAATCTTCACTCTGACAACCGCCTGACCTACTATCGGTCCATCAGTCTCCATATGTATATAAAATACTCATATGTATACATATTAGTCCACATATATGGTGCAACGTGAACGCTGTAAAGTCGAACGTGCTTTGTCGCTACGGTCAACCATGTTGTTCAAAGCTGTTATTCTGCCTCACAGCCACTGACACAACATCCAATCTCACGTGCGTTCGCGAATTTTTTTCATCTCCTTTTCTCTTCTCTTTGATTTTCAAGTTTCCCATCTATTACGTTCATTACACGCCGATACGAGATACTTATTAGATGATCTCTTTAAGCGCGTTATTTTTTTTTGACATTTCTCACTGTATTGTTGGTACGGTTCAAATGAGATTTCAAAAGCCTCGACGAGGCAACACTTCTTACAACACGAAACACCGTTATTTCGATTTCTAGCTCTGTGTATCCTGTATCCAAAATTACAATTAATTATACGTTTTGGTTAGGCTTATCAACGCCATGACTTTCGCATGCACATTTTTGTACACAATCTAACGCATACCAACCACGAAACAGGACTCAGACCGTTTATCACGAACACATCGTCGCATCGTAAGAATGCAAAGGGTCGAGGTCAGATTGATATACGTGTCCCAGGACGTTGGTACTTCCGACTTGCCACATCCCTACTTCTTGTCACTAGCCTAGTTATTCAAGTACCACATGCTTACTATGTTCTCGATAGTATCTGCCTCTATTTATATCTAACGTAAGTACCGGACGCTCAAGATAAATACATATAATACGTATATGTATAGATATATACACAGTGGTTTATAAATACGCTTCGTCAACACCGTGAATGTATAATATATACATATATACACTATCTATACCTATTATATACATATATGTATGCATATATTATATTACACGTACACGTATTATACATATAGTATATGTATCTCCACATGCGGTACGCATTATGGTAGAACCCGAAGCACCTGTTGGGTCCACGCCTCTTGAAATCCTAACCTCACGCTACTCATCCTGACTCCCGACTGCTGACAAGTACATTCTACGTTGCCACACATCATTTGCTTCCAAGGCCCTTTGACCTTATTCGGCTCCTCAGGCTATATCGACGTATCAATTCGACTTGGATTTTGCTTCGCTGTATTTCACTTAAGCCGACCTGATTGTTTGTACACAATGCGTGTGACGTGTGACGTGTGACGTGTGACGTGTGACGTGTGACGTGTGACGTGTCTGGTTAATTTGCACATCTTGTCCATCGACATTAATATCTATTTGCGATTGTGTCAGCGAGTGGGGACACTGGCAGGCAGTAGAATTTTAATTTAAAATGTTGGCAGTACTGTACCGACGGATTAATTTTTTTCTTTGCCATATGTTTGCCATGACAAGTTTTCATCCGGCATTCGTCAACGCGGTGAAAAAGTCTGAGGGACGGTAAGAGTCTGTATTAATGTCAATCGGCAAGCAATTACTGGTTCACCTTGCAGCCTGTGAAACTTTAACGAGAGACTTCGAGCGAGATGGGAGAGAAAGAGAAAGCGAGAGAGAGAGAGAGAGAGAGAGAGAGAGAGGAAAAAGTAAATGCTATTATTTTGATGCTTCGCTACATGTTATGTACTTGGATGCTGAATGCGCATGCTCTGAGCACGTGTGTGGAGAGGACGAAGAAAAGGAAAAGGAGAGAAAGGAGAAAATAGAAAATAGAAAATAGAAGGAGGAAGAGCGTAAAATAGTTGGACGATCACAGAGACTAATTCTGATGTAGATAGGCTAGGTGACAGACAGCCAGTCGAAAAAAATTCCAAAGTTACTTTTACACCAGCCCGAACGAAATACCGATCTAATTACGCGTGAAAAATATACCGGGATTCCGTGAATTTATGCACACGTATACACGTGCTGGGGTAAGGTTTACACACATGCATACAAATTGTCGGAATAAAGTTTCATCAAACTCAGCCGTGCAGTACGCCTTTCTATTTCTGTGCGTGTTTAACGAAGAAAAATTTGGAAACCTTAAATGCAACTGTGGATTCACATTGCAAATACAGGTGTCGATTAATAAAATTCTTGTTGCGTCGTCATATGTATAATATATGGGACACGTGCATTATGCTGATCGCCGGTTCTTATGGATCGCAAGTTTTTCGTGCTTCGGTAAACTCGATCTATATAATATTATTTACGGATACCAATATTATTGGTATCGGACGGATATCAAGATTTCTCGATCACGACTTCTATACTAGTATTTGATATAGTTTCCGCTCCGCTTACTAATCGCGTGATCGATCGATCTTGGGTTCTATTATCTAGAAACAGATTTACTTCTACTCGCAGAGTACAGATAAATAGAGTTATTGCATTTTTTAAATGTAGATGGTTTACCTAGTACGTACTTCAAGATATTGATGTTACATTGTCCTCGTGTGAGTCTATCGATCTATCGTACTTTTTTTTCTAACTACTTTTAAGTATATATATTTGCAGTTGGAGATCGAAAATAATTCCTTTTTTAAATTTATTACTTATATTCACAATACGAATTTACGTAGTTGGGTTAGGTCAGGTCTATATAGTCCGGAAAGTGATTTTGAAAAACCTATATAGGCCGTTAACGAATAAAACATGTTTCGAAGGGCCGCTGTCTTATGAGTCCTAAGGTAAAAGAGTCCCTTATGAAACTTACATTTTGAACGTAAATCAGCTCTAGCATTAATCACGGTGTTAAATAGCACAGATCATTTGTAAATGTAAAACAAAGGGTTACGTATTGTATCTTTCGCCTTGTGTTATAGATATATTTGACTTTTAATCCGATTTTTATGGTAATTTTATGAGTAATAAATATACGAGTACTGGAAAAAAAAAAAAAAAAAATTGAATACGTGATTTCTTTTACGATTATTTTATGGCTCTCAGATTGCAATTGCTAAAGAAACTCATTAATTTTTATGTCATTAATCACCAATGTAAATTACCTGCCTTACTGAAACACTGTCCTTGCTGCCATATGTTGATACGATTAATATGTGTTATTTTCAGTAATACATGTATCAATGGACTTGCAATATCATTGGCTCAAATGTAATGGATAATATCGATTTCTAATTTCGCTTTTAGGCCTCACAATGGGACAAGCATAAAGAATATGATTTCGTACGTTGTTCTTGATGAGAATCCGTTGAGCGTACTGCGCATGCGCCGTGTACCCACGAGTGGGGGATTGGCGTTTAATATTCCAGACGAAAAAGTAAATCAATAAAGGTGAAATTTTGATGAGGTACTATAGGCTTTGAATACATAAGCTTTACATATCGATGCTATTGTTACCGGGCATTAATCCTGCACTTATTATTTTAATTGTTAATCCGATTTTAATTAGTAAATTATTCACGGCCTTTCGGCCAGTCTCGAATTTCATTACTGCCACTCGAACGGAATATATATATATATATATATATGGAATAGATAAATCTGAAAATAGATATTTATGTTTCCTGTTTTCGAAAGTCACGCCGATAAGTGACTAGACGTACCTATCTCTTTCAAAATTCATTTGCGTTAATGCAACATTGTAAAATCCGCAGAGTTAACAGCACTTGCATATATTATTGTTTTCCCTTGTATTTTTAGAATTCGAGACTCGCCAAGTATCTTGTATAATTGTATAAACTTTCGAGTACTCCGTTCGTACTCTAAACCAAAGTCTCGTACAATACAAGTATTGTTCTTAATACCTTGTCGACTACATTTCACAACGACAATTGTATTTCTTGGTTGATAACAATACGAATCATGGATTGTTGGATAAGGAAGATAATTATATTTTATGTACAGAGCGGTAACAATTGTAAAAAGAAAATTTTATTTGCGTAAAGGAATTTCAATTTTTTCTCGTCGAAACAAATGGCCGAGCTGTATTTTGCGTTTGGGAATACCGATTAAAGTGAAAAGAAAAAAAAAAAAAAAATATCAATGACAATAAATATACAGAACAATCTTATTTTCGAACGAGACATTTAAGATAGTCGATATTGCAAAGGGAACGTTATTCCTCGCTGTGTATCGCTATTTTCTGCAGTACATAAGGCACATACGTGTTACGTATAAACAAGTGGATTTTTTGTGCATATAAATAGACATCCAGACGTACATATGTATCTTCTGATATCGACTCTTCGTAAATTGGTATTGCTATCGGTGTTTACGTATATATACCTGATATACGAATGGGTGGCTTAGAAGGGAAACAGTAGCTATTTCCTTCACTATTGATAAACGGCCATGGACATATTTCATGGGTCAGGCTTCCCATTTCGCTACGCGAACTCTTATTCTTCGTCCTTTCTTTACTTTCCTTCTCTTGTGTCTGACGATCGCTGCCCTTGCTTTCTCTTTTATTCTCATCTGTTTTCTTTTCGTCTCTTATTCACTCGAGACAAGATCTACGAAGGGAACCGTCAACTTTTTTTTTCGGACTTAAACTTTTCTCTATTTCGCGCAGCATCCCTTTCACTGTATCTACCTTATTTTATATACACACATATATATATGTATTTGAGAAGAATGTCGAATTTTGTTCTCTCACATAAGGATAATAACGTAAAATCGATTACGTAACGAAAGTCTCAAAAATTGCATTGAAATAAAAGCGAAATAATCGAACGATTTAATAATTTTGACTTTTCAGGTTCGTTCACGAGGGACGATAAAACTCTCGTTTTCCAAAGCCGAACTCTGAGAGGAGTGCAGCAGGGGAGCGGTCGAGAGCAATGGAGAGATTTTCGAGTCGTTTGATAAAGCTTATTTAACGTGGAAAGTGTGCGTGGCCACTCCTCCGTGTGTTTATACAAGAATCCATTAACAGTGTTTTTAAGGCCCAAAGCAAATATTGATTTTACAAATTTGTTGCTTGCGTTTGCACAGCTGATAATCACCTATGGTTATCGAGTAAATGAGTGCGAGCGAATGTCGAATCGAGCCCATCTTGATACTGCAAGTAATTTGCTTAATTCTAAGTGCGCCTTGAGTCTATTTTAATTCATCGATCAACTGCCGATCGCTCGAATTCTCTCGCAGAGATTCTTCTCTTTACTTCCCGCGTCACATTGTCAGGGCGAGAATTACTATTGTCTCGGCAGAAATGGCTTTGCCGATATTTGCAACGAGAGTTTGCCAGGTTTTATGAATTTTCGAGTCCGTTGGAAAACTTTCTATGCCGCTTGTAACGCCAGCAAATGATCTTGACGACGAGTTAAATTTTATCCAGGATTCCGATGCTGGCAACACCGCGACGGTCCGACGAGGAGTCCAAAGAAATATTTTCTTAAACCTTTTATCAAAACTTAAAATAAACTTTCAGTCGCTATTTATTTCTTTCCAATATCGTGAGCGGTAAAGAGAAATGCTTTCTTTTTTTTTTTTTTCAATTTTCATCCTTTAATTATCGTTCGGTCAATATCTGTGCTTCCATCGCGATCCTATCGGAATGTGTAAGAAAGAAATGAAATAATAAGTCATCCTTCAATTTTTCTCCCGTTGCTCCAGCAGTTTGCCTAATGTAATCGAACTCGGTCCGCGTCTGACTTATTCACGACGGAGCGCAATATTTTAGCGGAGTTATTACCGAGTTATTCTGGAATTGATGGCCCCCACGTAAATCATTCCGTCAGGATTGATGTACGTTCGTACACTGACTTTTTTTTACCACTTATTCTTCCTTCCCTTTTTCAGCTTCTTTTTATTCCATACCAACAACATCCCTTCGTTCTTCTTTTCTGTCTCGACTCGAATCCCACGGCTCGAATCCATATACTACAGTCGGATACCAATATGAATCAAATATGCAGATACTATGTATACTTCTTGCAGACTTGAAATTATTATTATTATTTTTTTTTTTTTCGTACTCTTCTAACTTTTTTTGCCTGATGGTTAATTATTTTTGTATTGGGCAAACGAATATTTGCTTCTCTGTAATATGAAATTTTTTACATACCTTTCGTCGTTCACAATCGTGTTGTTTCAAATTGTATTCATAGCCTTGGCACGAAATTAGTAATTATAGCTTTACATTTAATATTTCACATAAAATAAATGTCATCAAATCGGAAATAAATTAGCATATGTTATTTGATGTAACGTTATTTCTAGAGTTTCTCTGTGACTGCTGTGTCATTCTATAGTCGTTCTACAGTCATTCTACGGTATTCGTGTCGCGGGAGAGAGAAGTGCTTATGTCAATAAAATTTCATGAATATAAAGCTGACTAATCTGTTTTCAATGCAGCGAAGCTATCTCGACTATTACCACAATTTTTGTCTGTTATTATTATTTTATAAGGATACGTTAAAAACTTTGAATCTACTTGGCTTAAATTTTCCAAAGCTACATTTACGATATATAATAACGACGAGAGTCATAGAATTCGCGTTACTATATTTATGATCTACGAATATAACTTTCGGAGATACTCGATGTTTGACTTTTTTTTATCGAATTGAGAAACTAAATTTGATAAATATCTCTCTATAATAATAATAATAGTCTCTATGGCTCGTATACCCAGGATACTTCTCTGCGGAAAATAGGATCCATTGAATAACGTTGTTGATTTTTCCATTTTGAGATACTATAAAAACGAATGGCTTGTTTATTTTTTTCCAAAGCAGTTTGGTTTTTCGTTATTAACATTTTTTTTCTTAAAATAAATATCGCTCGAAGACAGTTAAACAGAGAGATATTTTTATAAATATGAAAATGTTGTTTCAATCGTGCCGAGAAATGGCTTTTTTAAATTCTCTGGATATACCTGTTATACGTGTATTAAAATATTTACGATTTTAACCACACGAGGCCTGGACCACATACGTGTATGCATATATTTTTAACGGTCAAGCGATATCATTGTTTTTGCTATAGTATATACACATACTATATAGGACAAGACCAAAGTCGCGGTAACGTAGAAAAGGAGGTGATTCCTCGTGAAAAAAAAATTAATCAAAACTTTTTTTTTTCTCTGTCAGGTTTCATCCCTGTGAAAAGCGACTCGGCTTAGTGAATCTTGGCATATACTATAGATGCATATTTTAATTACTATATTTGTTCTTTTTCTATTTTCGTAAAGCGCCTGACTAACTGCCGTCTACGTTGCTCGGGATCATGGGTCGTAAAATATTTTTCCTACTGTTATATATTGAGACGTGGTTCTAAATTCCATCCTAAAGAATGAGTCTCTTTGAAGATTATGCAAAGTAGACTGTACTCTTTAGGGACATTAATCTATTAAATATTGCGGAACGCGTGTTCCTTTTTAACATAATAGCGTCTTCACATTTGTTATCTGCATCTGGGCATCGTAGTATTCGCAGTATGGATTACGGAGCTCATAATCGCCGCTTGCTGCGCTAATTAGTTTGGCCGTCGCTCTTTTTCTATTTCTTGCACACTTTTCAGAACGCGTTGCTTGCTGAAATTCTTAATGTCAGCACTGAGTGGGCACTCAAAAAATGACCAATCCGTCATCTTGTTGATTCTCAGGAACGTTAGTTTTGCTTTTATTTCAAACGTTTCTCGCAATCACTGTATGATGCTAATTTCTATTACCATTCCATTCGTTCGAATATGACGTGATTTTTTTTCCATCTCAGCCTAAGATCGGCTTAAGATTGATTCTCAAGAGTCTATATTATGAGGCTGATACTGAAAAAGAATACATTTTTTTCTGAATGCATAATGTTAATAGGTTGGCTGCTCGGACGAATTAATAATTTTGAGTCTGATAAAATTCTCTCTCTCTCTCTCTCTCTCTCTCTCTCTCTCACGCACACACACACTCTCTCAACGGAAATATTTCATCCAGGATATGTAGAAATTAAATTCTAGAGTATAATGAAATATTTCTTTTTATTTCTTTCTTCCTATCATCACTGTGAAGAATACGGAAGTTACGTAACCGTTGTACGTAAGTTTTCAGAATAATAATACATGATAGAGAAGTGCCACTTGAGCACGTAACTCTTTCTCTCTGAAACCGAATATGTGAATGTTGTTTTACGGGTAAGCCTGACTAATATTTACCATGCGATTAAAATGTAAACGTAAATTGTAAATAACAGGATTCTGACAGAGTCTTTCCCAAAGCGAAGTTGAGTGCAGATTCTGCAAGGTTAACGATCGCTTTGACATCAATTTCGCGATAATTAACAGAAAAAAAAAAAAAAAACTTTAAGAATAATTTAATCCGAAGTTTTTGACATTTTCTAAATGCACATCGAAATTTTTGGACCGGAGTATTTTTTTTTTTAGTTTTGAGTTAATTATTCTTACAGTGTGTCAAAATTATTGTCAACCTTGCAGAATCTGCAGTTAACTCTGTCTTGATAAAGAATCTCTGTCAAGATGCTATTACGCTATATGATTCTCCTGTACATTTTACTCGCATAATAATGAGAGGCTTTTGAGAGAAGATTAATTTTTTATTTGACTGCTGGATTTCATTAGATCGATATCCAAAAAGCAGAATACACACTAATATAGAAGCATCCAGCTACACAATTTTGTACATCGTATACGAACGATTTCGTATTCCATATGGACATTGACTTTCGTCGCTGGGAAGTAAGAAAAGTTTTATCTACAGGTTTTAAAGAAATTTTAAATAAAATCAAATAAGAATGCCGTAACAGTACCGGATAAAGGATTTATTAAGAGAATCGTAACAGCCGTTTCAAATATTCTCAACTGCAATCGTAAAAAGCATTTAACGTTCGAATCGAAGTAAGTAAAACTTTTTTTCGCCATACACTTTCTCCTACAATATTATCATACTTCACAAGAGATGGCACATTTAATTACGTGCACTTTATCGTAAATTAAAATATGCGCATTCCATTGACAGTCACCAGTCAGGTTATAATTTTGATAAGCAGTATAAATATTGTCGCTTTTTAATATAGCAAAGTAGCTATAAATTGTGAGGATTAACTTCATACGAAACGCTGCGCATGTCATATACATCGTTTATAATAATGATTAATAATCCTGTTTTCTTTATATATTATACGTTCGCCGTGCATCATTCTTAACGCACTCAAAAACTAATATGTCTCTTGAACCATAAAATTTGAAGTCAGAATCTGAAGCAACTTTGCGGGTAACTGATTCTCGACCTTTGACCTTAGTATCTCGACGATAAAGACGTCCCCATTAAAGAAATATATAACGCGTTCGGATGTAGGTCGATAATCTAACAACGTAATAGAGTAAAACGAACTAAATTTCAGTCTCGTATCCACCAGGAAACGTCCTTGGCAACGGTGACGGCCGAATAGCTTAGACATCCCACTTAAAACTGTCTAGTGTGCGAATAACATTTTATTCCAAAAGTGATTCACGCGTGGGCTGTGACTCAAGCAGAGACTCACAGACGCATTCGAAAAGTGACCGTGAAAATTATTTCACGCCGATCAAATTCACGTTCGTCCACCGTATGACGTTAGAGAGTCTTTAATACGTACAGGTAGAATTAATTTGGCACGGTCATAAATATGGACCGGACGCCTTTGACAGATCTGCCACTCGTATGAAATATCGAGTCTCTGCCTCACGGGAGACGTTTAAACGTGCATTAAGATAGTCATCCTGAGAATATAAATGGTTCATTTCTTTTGAAAGATCGTTACTGGCTCATGGGATACGGATTTTATCACAAAGGATCGTCCGAAATTACCTCAAGACGTGATCGAATTTCCAAAGTATTAAAGGTCGTCCATTCGTATTGACACCTTCGAGCCAACGAAAAAAAAAAAAAAAAAAAGAGAGAGCAAGCAAGAAGACCCATCTACGTATATTTCCCTCTAAATATCAATAATGGCCGCATCCTCTCGAAAGAAGTTACGTTAGCGGGAGAGTAGAAGAACCGAGTTATTGAGTTACCCAACGGAGAGAACAGGCCGAGTTGCAGCCACAATACTGTAATAACCAGTTTGAAAGAGCGAGTCATCGCCGTAGCTGGGCTCAGTCGTTCACCCTGGAACAACGGAACAACCAGCTCCAGTGCCAACCAACCACTCGCAGGCCAACCCGGTGCACCGACTCATTATAAATAAAAGCATTCAATTCAAATTGCTTTTAAATATTTGTAGAAAGCTTCTTCCCGCTTGTCTCGCACTCTGTGCGTATTTCTACCTTACACTCTGCTGCACTTTCACGATTCGCTAACTACTTCAGCGGCGTCGCTGTGGTTCGATCGCGATTGAATTTCACCGCCAGGTGGTACGTCGGCTGTTGTCGCCCGCTGCTTCTTCGCGTCGCTGTTAGCTTTAGCCGAATTTTAGGCGCGCGTGCCTTACCGAACACTTTTAAAATCTTGACTGCCTGACGATGTAACTCCTGATAATTACGATTGATACTTCGTTAAGCTACGGTAAATGGGGGTAATTAGAAAAGCTTTGTGGGTACGATGCATCCTTATTTTTATCGTGACAATAAGTGACGTACAAAGAAAATCTGAAACTACGAGGAATTGTTCCTCGGGACGAGCGGATGAGACGATCTTAAGGGTTCAAAGGAAAAGTGGTTACGTAATAGATAGCCTTTCCGACAATAGGAACAACGAAATACGTGATAGGCAATTGTACAAGTTTTTTTTCATCTTCTTCTACGAATGAAACACGATGCACTGGGCCTTTCTGTGTATAACAGCAAACCGGAGAGGTAGTTTTTTCTTTTCACAAACAACGTAAGGTTCAGTAACTGTTATATCTTTGGGCCGATTGACACAGGGATTTTACGACACGTCACGATATGGCCCTAATCGTATTGGATCAAAGTGATTTCTGAAAATGAGTAGAACGGATAGAAAAAGGATCCAGGAGATGTGGTACAATACGTATAAACAGCAAGAAAGAGTTAAAAGGACAAAGGAACCGAATCTGATAAATGACGTTAGGGTAGCAGGTCGTTCCAGCAAGAGAAACCCGACGTTGGGACGCGATTGCCAATGCAAATATATACGTGGCATCTCCTTGGTCTTTTTCGTCGCTGTTGTCACATTGGTCGAGCACGCATAGTTCCACTAAGAACAGGGCTGCCACTACGATTGTTTCGATAAAACTTTTTTATGCGTCGCTTACTTGCAATACCATTATACGAGGTCATCCTATGCTCTTCCCTTTGCTCAATACTAATGTAAAGAATTAAAGACATGGCTGACTTACACGCAGCAATATTGTTTTTCAATATTTCAATAAATCTTTCCACTTGCTAATATCCGTAATTCTCATAATTTTACGTACACGAGAATATATGTATATGTGTGCACACGCTAGTCGAACGTAGGCCGAGCCAGTGTGGCTTCGTCCGGATTTGGGCCAATACATTGTGTTACTCGTTCGATTAGTTCGGGGCGAATCTCAACCTCGCTTGGGATTCATGGTCGGGAAGTTCAAGGTTGTCCACTCGCTCCCCTACCTACGTCACTGTATACAAACTCTCGGTTAACCTGGACCATCGACAGCACCTGCGCAACCCCACCTGTGCACGAATCCGACGATGCTCCCACAGGACCCAGTAACGCTTGTGCTATTCTTCTCGTTTGATGGTGACGAACACGGCTTAGAAAGTGACGGTGAACTTTGAGGGATATTACAAGTACCGACGAGCATTGACCTTCGTGACGAAAAATTCTCATGGGGTAATGCAGCAGCAGGTACTGGTGCAAATAAAGATACGGATGACATGGCTTAGCGATGAAAAAATATTGATTCCAGTACTTGACCACGTGGTATATTTTTATACATATATTACGAGGTGCGTCCGTAATTTTTTTTTTATGTTTGCCGTAGGCCAGTCTGCCGGCTTCAAATTACAGCTCTGAATATTAAACTTACCAATTAGGAGCATTAACGCCCTCTTGAATTCACGTATTAATTTAGCTGTACAAGCTGCAACCCCGCGGGGAGGAAGGGTTGGTCGGTTGTTGCCGAGAGGGAGGATTTTATAACGCAGTCGATTTGCTTTAATGTCTGCCCGTTAAAGGAAACGGCTCTTCGAGCCTTCGTCAGCTCTTAAATTCGGTTATAAAGACCCATTACGGCGAAATATTTCGTAAAGAAATTACGGCAGGTCCGAGGAAACCTAATTTTAGAAATTCGGCCGTAGTCGCCATGGCGCGTCGAGTCACTGGAGGGTTCGAATAATTGGATTATGGAATTATAATATAACAATACTATAGTTTTCTGCAGTATCGGACTGCACGATCGATCGATCAAAAGTAATGTCATACTCGAAGATTCTCGTGTGGAATGTTCGCTTGTTCTGGAAGAACGACACGATAGCAACGTAATGGGATAAATACTGGTCACGATTCCACGATAAATTATTGCGGTAATATATGAGAAAACAGCAAGAGGCTTTCCAATTATTATTACAGACTGAAGCAATCAGGGTTTCATCTACGGGTAAATATACGAGTTGGCTTTTATCATCGTTTTATAATGTTTTCTTGAGCCACGTTAAACTCACGCCGAATTGTAATGTCAATTTGTTTGTACGGTTAATTTGCATATGGAAACGGTCTAATTAACTGAAGAATTCGTAGCGGCACCTGTTCAGCGACGTAAATTTCGCAAATCACGGTCGCTACTTGGAAATCCCACTTATTATTCGCAGTCGTGTATCCCGAAGGAAACAGCCGAACGAATGTCAGTGTTCCTGTGCCGAAGGTATTAATAACGACAAACTGGTATTACTCGTCGACAAGTGTTAATTTGCAAGCTACTTAACGGCTCGAGTATACTTGGCTGCCCACGTATCTCCACAGCCTACCACCTATTACCACCCTACGGCGAATTACGTACCTACTATACCGACAGAGCTATTCACTTGTCCACGTACCTAACTGACTGTCAAAACGTTTCGCTTTGTCAATTTATGATCTCGTAACTTTGACCCTATTTCGTTAAACGACACAAGACGAGAAAGTTGCGCAATTCCATTTGCTTGCTAAACCACACGGAATCCACCGAATACGTAGAAAACGGAACAGTGGCAGGAAATCTATCGCTGGCTGCTCGTCAATAATAAATGCAACCAATCGGAAAGCACAATGATTATTTTTACCAAATACCAACTTTTACACGCTAATCCAATTTCTATTGTTAGCACGGAATGTCGAAGAATAAAAAAAGAAATTCTCTGTCGCGTCTATCGATTAATTGGGACAGTTCATTTTGTCATTTAATTTTGTCGATACGATCGATCTGTTCGGGAAGCTATTACGGATTACCACATCCCATTAAATTACGCCAGTAGTGAGATATATGGGATCGTAAAGCTAGTTGTGTCGATAGCAATGACTTTGGACGATTTTGTTCGGGATTCGTTACTCTGTTCTCTCTTGCGATTCTATGGGTTTTGGTTCCCTCTTAAATTCTGCCCTCCTTCGCCACTCGGCCGCCGTGTTTCACGTTACGTTACAATGAATTTTTTTCATTGTGAACGAGAACCAAAAGGACTATTGTAACATAGTCTAACGTCGAGGCTTTCTTTGTCTCACATGGACTATAATTAATAACCCATTACAACGTCTGAGTAATTAGACGGATAATTAATGCATTGTTTCTAAGGTAAACGCTCCGGGCGACCGTACAGTATTAATTATTAGTTATTGTACGCGCGCTCTTTCGTCAAGTACTTATTCGCGTTCGTTGGTAATTTTACTGCTAATGAAAGTTTTCATGAAATATCAAATAGTATACATATACGAAGGACTTTACAAAGGTCGTAAAATTATCCCTAAATCAAAGGCAAGTAGTACGTTTTTTTCTTTTCGTAATGCGTTCGTCAATTAAAAATTATAATTCGCAATTTATTCGGCTTCGTGTATGGAAATAAAATACTTGTCGTTGCATCGATCCATTCCAGTTTCTATACATATTCCCGTATTGAAATGGCAGCGCGTGACAGATTTAACGCCTAAAAATAATGTTACTGTTTCGTAATAAATCGACGAAGGAAAGTTCGAATGAACTTTTTACAACAGGGAGACACCCGTAAATCGTGTTAAAAGTGAATTTTATTAAGAGAGAAAGAAGTAAATCAAAGACGTTCATGTGTCTCGTACAGTCACATTAGAGTATAAAAATCTCTTTGACGCCGATCCACAGTGCAATCTAGTGACGCGTCTCAAAGGAATCTGACGCTGTTTATATACTCTGTGCTTTTTTACGATCTCCCAGCGTATTAATTTACGTGATAATTATTATACTTGAAAGTGAACAAAAAAAAAATTGAAAACCGTCTATAATTCTCTTGCGCACCTTATTCTTTGATCGCGCATGCGCGTCCTCGCGTACTAATGTAAATCGTTAATTCGCTTCGTTGAGTCATGCTCAATGATCGGATCAAGCGACAGACAAATCGAGATCTTAAATTCAATGAGAAATGATTCCAAGAGTATTTCTCTCTGAGTCATAAACCGTAAACTATGTATACTGGCAATACAGATCCATATTAGCGTAATCGAAAAGAGGATAACGAAATTTAATTTCTCAAGTTCTCTCTCAGAGTTTTCCTTTTAACGTCGTCTCTCCTCTCCTTTCCGCGTAATTCCTCTCGTCTCCCCACACTCCGCTTGTATTCGTTCCTTTGATCCTTCGAATTGCTTCAAACAGCTTTTTTCTTTTTCCTCTGCCATCCAATGGCGCAATCTTCCCGCTCACCCCGTCACAATCCCTGTACTATACAAGTTCTGACTATATCGATTCGGTTCGGGGTTTCCACTTTACTTTTTCAGTATCCGCCCTTCATTATATATACATAGCATAAATATTTTACTTTGGTCGTAATCACTAATTTAGTTACCCCGCTGAACTTGGTAATAACGCTAATGACGTATTAGGTTATAAAGTTGTAAATGCTGTAGCCGTCTTTTCGATTGCCTCGGAGGTAATTTAGTGTGTTAGCGTTCTGAATAATTTTTTTTTTTGTTCTTCAGATAAGATACCTAATTATATGAATATTACATTCGATTTATCTTGCCTTTATAAGTCTTTTTCAATAATGAATCTTCACTGGAATATGAATCATATCTGTTGTGACAGAGTTGCTGTCATTTATCA
>JARQSU010000445.1:3658685-3681300 GCA_030142265.1 Calameuta filiformis
ACGTACATTATATTTTTTATTTTATTCAATTCGTACGTCCCTTTACTACAAATGTCCGCCCATTAAGACATCCTTGTAACACAAATATTTTTCCAAGCTGACTTTTTCTATCTGATCTCAGGAAAGATTCGTTGCGCAATTTCCAGAGTTTTAGAAACGATTATTTAATCAAGTAGAATAATGTACCGCCCGTTGTATCTAATCACGAATATCACGTATTACTAAAATTAGACTGGAAAATGTATTAGGCGTAATTATTTTTAAAAAATCACAATTTTCCTAATGACAGTTCCAAATTTGACAAATTAGAGATAAAGAATACGTGAAACGCTATTGGAACACGTCACCGTACAAAAATTAATAACCTTCAAAATAATGATATTAAATCGCGCTATATTTTATACCATAACGTAGACAGTCGATTCACGTGTAAAGTCGTACGAGATTCCTACACATTAGAACTCATAAGAAGATGGCCCCTCTTTAATGTATTATATCTACCATCTACATGCATGACATCATACTTCATCATAGTAAAAATACCATGACACATATAACGAGATATAGGTATATATTTGTTGCAGTTGCCTCCACTTCAGCCCGAAGAATCGATCCACTGTGGAACGTGACCCATCGTCGCCGCCCCACATCAATTCCCACCAGGAAACTTTTCAACGGCCATACATCTCAATTCCATTTTCAAAAGTTTTTACGCCCGAAATACAGCCGCGACGAAGAGAGAGAGAGTATCTCGAATAATATCTTTGTAACTTCCACGAGCAGTGTTTCTCTTTTTTTTACATGTATAATTGAAATTTCGAGAGTGTTAGGTATTTTTAGAAAATTACGCGATCCTTCCTGACAATCGATTTCTTTATATGATTTCGAAAATGGGAAAGAGCGCTCATGCGCACTGGACCTACTGAATTGGCAATTCGCCAAGATAACTCCGACTTTAATATGTACTCCTCGGTGAAATATTGCTGCTATTATCCCGAAAAGTATAACTTTTCAAGATTTATGGAAATACAGCGTTACTCAAGCCGATGGTGCTTGGGAGGGGGTGAGCATGGGGAAGTGGGGGGGCGGGGGGGCACTAAACGATATAGACATGCTTAAAGATGACGTAACAAAGAATCAATATTGAGGACATTGCGCAATTCTAACGGAAGAAATAAAAATGATATATCCACGCAAGAAAAAAGAAAAAGATAAAACGTAAAGAAAGGAGTACTTTGGTTCCTGAACGTAGACAATTTTGGAGAACGGAACATAAGATAGGTACGAAGTTGAAAATGTGTCTGAAGAAATGTACAAAGGTGTTGTCCTAGCTGTTGGCAACAATGCCAGTAATATTCCAGTCTAGTCACGCACGTCTCGACACGGTGTCCCAATGTCTCCAAAGTGCCTATCGTTTATCTTCATTTGACAGAACTTCGGCTGATTCCGGTCTTCTTCGGATCTGGCCGATGCAAAGGAACCAGTTTAGAGTTATTGAAATGATTGAAGCGTATTCGAGAGACGTGGAATTCGGTGACCGGAAGTCGTAAAATTGTTGAATTGCGTGGAAGAAATTTGACTGGTTACGTACAGGATTTTCTAGTAAAATTATTTGATAATTATGCCTACGTTAACGAGCTGCGCGGCGCATGACTCAGAAAACTTATTATTTCAAGTTAGGTATGCTTCCGGTAATTTAGCGCGGGAACAGAATCCGGCTCCCTCGTTCTGTGCCGTCGCGGCCATATTTCGTTTGTAAATGTTATTTTTAAATCTAAGTTAGGAGAAGATTTACGCTCGATGAGGAATACTCGCATATTTCATCCGGGGGCGACCAATTCCATTCCCAACGTATTTCTCGTTTATTAATACGGGGATCGCAGGATTTCGAGGAGTTCCTATGGGAGTCTTTCAATTTCGTGAAAGTAATTATCTCAAGAGCCGAGTCGATTTAGAAGTGTACACAAATTTTAAATTAACCCAAGGCCTCTGACCCAATTTCACGAAACTCGAAACTTGTATCGAGGCTAATTTACTTCACAAAGAATTACGACAGTTTCGGTTTGCAGATACATAAGAATATGCGTGAACTTGTAACGAGACTGAACTGGGCTTGACGGAGGAAAGGAAGTTCATGGAGCTTAAGAAAATACGAGTAAACATGCGAAACGTGCGCAGCACGCGAACTTCTCGTATAAGCTGATAATAATAGAAATTCTGCTAACGAATTCCAAAATTTTACCGGCCCACGAAACGGACGATGCAAATTATATTTTTTTTATAACGACTGATTGCGAACGTTAGTTAACGGATCGAATAAATTTTTTTGTTTACCTTTGTCAATAAATTTGTATTACTTCTAACTGAATTTTAATTTTTTTACCATTAAACGAAAGTATCGCTTAAATCCTCAAACCGAAACCGGTTTTCAATTTATTACACTATGGTAAAATAGACTTTGTTCATTATTATACGTATTATTTCTTCGCTGATAGCCGACTAGTTGTAACCGGTTTTAACGTCGTACTTCTGCTTGCTGTTAAATATGTTATATGGAAAGCAAACCTTTCCTTATTGCAAAATATAATAGTTTAGTTACATAATTGTACCGACTATCTATAACATTATAAGATAATCACTGATAGCACATTTTTAGTCGGTTACTTATTTAATGAGTATCCAAAGCTATTCGTTTCGACATTCCTGTCCTCTCGATAGAGAACGTACATTGCGCAATTGTATACAAATAACATTGTCTTATCTGCGAAATCTGTCAATTTTTGCAAATCTTGAATCAAGCGGTACCTGGTTTATTTTGATTATTTGAATTTTTCATCGCAGCTGAAGATAGTACAAATAACAACAAATTTCTTTATAATTCTCTTTCTATTTAACTACGTAAATTTTATTCAAACAGCTCGTAATAGGAACCCATTTGGAATCTCGTGTCACGAAACAAAACAATCACGAGTTTCTCAAATCTGAATTTGAACACGTCACGACTACCATGCTCCTTAACGCTAAATACCGGATTGACCACATACTACCTACAGAGCCTACTAGTAGGCCAATAGTGGCAGCCATCTAGGCTGTGAACCTCGACGATTATTAATAGGTCAATCATAGCGAACTGGTAGCGTGCTATGTTTCGAAAATTTACACAACGCGCATACGGATATGTTACCACTGGATATAAATGTTAAATAATGGATTTTACAAGCATCGTCTTTAAATTCGATTTACAGCTGAAAGTCAGCCGGTTAACGGTGCTGTTTAAAAATGAAAAAACTTTCTTACGTCTTCAATAAATCCAATGTTTGCGAGTCGCTCGTACGCTATTAGCAGATAACTACGCCGTGCAAGTCTATAAGTGGCTGGAGAAATAGCGCGTATTAACAATAAGATACAGGTTATAAATAAAGGCCGTGTCTAAAAGATATATCGTTGCACATCTTGCACGTAAGAGAATAGAAAGTCACGTAAATCACGGCATTCGGTGCACCGCGGATACATTAGTGAGTTGAGCCAATAACGTCAGACATAGTGGTTATGTAAGCTGGAGCAATATCTGGCTAGTAATTTAACATAGGAAACTCCAACATACCTTAGGTAGTCCTTCGTGTATCTAATCTGGCTGACGTATGTGCTATAGACAGTTGAGTTACGCTGGTAATGGTATTAATTAAATTTATATCTGCCAGTACAGTACCTCGAAAAATTTCCCTTGAACTCCGTAATCGTAAAGCATATCGAACTCTTTCGCGAACGTTTCGTATATCTTGAGAATATATTGAACAGTTGAGAAGGTCTCCGTATAAGCTAAAACAATTTCGTAGTACGGCGACGTATAGCCTGTAATTTCACATAAATTAAATGATACAATAGAAAGCTAAATTCCACAAATCTCGATATTTATGACGCAATTAAATTATTGCCCGTGAACTGCCTTAGCTCATTCCCAACGATTCGTTCTTCGTCGTGACGTAAAATCCCATCGAGTGGTACGTGACTAACTGGTGACGTCATTATATAGGGTTCCTTCTATCACGTAGCATCTACCCTCGACACGGCAGTGATTAATCGCGCGAGCGAATTCGTTGAGAAGCATGGCCCACCCACTCCATTGTTCTTCACCCTGTCGTTTTAGGCATAGGTTGTGTGTGAGATAAGGGTGGCGCGAAAGCTAAAGTCAGATTTACTTTACTTTCGGAATGTACGTCAGGCGTTGAGCGTGTGAAAAAAAAATTGACGGAAAAAATGTTACGTCGAATCTCGAAGTCTTTAGGTGGCCGCTGCGAGACGCAACTACAAGATACAAAGACAGTCTGGGGTCAGTAGGGTGGAAATTTATGAAAATAACAGAATGAGAATTCTAGAGGGGACGATAGTGTTGCGAGTGAGAGGGAAGGTCGCGTGGCGCGAGGCCAAAGGGGATGCAGGACGAGAGGAAAGTATCGTGGCTAACGGCGCGGAACGATAGAGGATGTTGTTAGGGCTCGGAGTGAAATAAGGGCTTATGTATCTGAAACCTTTCTTAGAATCTCCACTCTCGAACCAAGATTATATTGTTTCGTTCCTCCTGGGATTATCTGGTTCCTCGAGGTTTCGTAAATCCGTATCCGACCTTTGCACAGAGATTATCTTAGACATACATCACAGCTGCGGCTGCAGTTCAAAATAAATTTCTGATTGCTGCTCGCACGAAATTTCGTTAGATTTAATATTGCCGGTCAACAACTGCTACGAAAACGGTAAAACGAAAATTATAAGACCAGTATGGCTACGGGCATCATCTTAGCTTACAAGTTACGGGCAAATGAACGCTGAAAAAGTACCTGACGAGTGCTCAGTATTACGATGGGGTGCATTTTTTTTTAATGTTTTGATTTATTTTTTAACAAAAAATCGATTGTAAACTTTCACGCCAATCCACGCGGACTTGTGACTCGAAATTCGAGTTAAACGGTGAAAGATTTGCTTTTTTTTTTTTTTGGAAAACTCTGCCAACATACTAAGCGATACAAAAACATCACTTGTGGCGAGATTCAAATATGGGTCGGCTTTGGGTGCAACGCCTCGCGTTATGCCTGAACGAAAAATTATAGTTATGGGTACTTCGTCACCATGCGATTATGTTTCGTCGTAGCGGATTATCAACAGAACGTAAAACTATGGACGAAGCACTGTATCTGCCAGCTTGGACTGAATGGAACGAGTTACACGAAATGAAACGACATTGAAACGGCACTGGATTCAGCCTCGCGTGTATCGTGCGAGATTTTATGGGGTTACACTGTGCGCCATAAATCTTCCTGTCGAAATAATATCCCGAGCACAGGGTGCGTGTGCATTCAAATAGCGTATTGTAATGGATATGAATGCATAAACACGTACATCCACATACGCGCAGTACGTTGCGCGTGAAATAGTTACAATGAAACTATGAAACATCGTAACTTTTCATGGTCAAACTCGCGTTTTATAACCCACTGAAATAACGTGTCTTTCGCGGTAAACTCGTAAAGAAGTTAGAAACTGCCTGCAATACGCTATAGTACTAGTTTATTTACTATGTATAATAATATTGCCGATACCGAAGACACAAGTCGGAACAAATTTCTATACTATTTTAATCTAATCTAAGGTATGGCTGATAAATAAATTTATTAAATCGCAGCGATTGATCAACGACCCAAATACGTTTCAATTTGGACTTTCAATCTCCCCATCGAAGTGAATGATAGTTATGGGAATCTATCAGGGGGACGCAAACGCAACGGCCGTAAGTTATAGCAAAGCGGCTGTGCACTTTGTTCATGTTATTTCAGCAATATCAATTTCAATGATGCACACTGAATTCGTCAATGTTTCAGGGCATCGTAGTCCTGGTTCCTCTTTAGCTACTGCGTTTTTGTGTTCTCCAAATTTCTTTTTGTTTTCTTTTTCTGGCACGATTCACCCCTAGGGAGGCGCGCCGTCTCCGTAAACAGTGACCCGGAGCGGAGAATCCACTTTTCAAAACGACGACTAACCGACACAAAGAGACTCCAACTTAAATGAGTTCAATACAACTGTTCTGCGGCGACCGTCGGGAATAATAGGGTCTCGACGTTCTCGAAGAATTGCATTAAACTTTTATTCGAGTTGCGGAAAATGGTTCGACTTCCATTTTTACGTCACGGCTACCTTTTTTGCCGTCTCGTTTTGCTCGAAGCGTCTAAGATAGCCGAGCGATCTGATTTCTCTGTGTATCAAAATATTTTCTTTGACGTCATCCAGCGTTCGCTGCTTCACGAGAGCCGTTTTTTGATTCTTCCAAAGATTCTTCAACCTTTAATCGCTCGAGAGTGACAGAAAGTTAATTAATATCACGTCGCCCTCGAAAATTCCTTTTTTTTTTTTTTTTTTGTTATCACGAAATTATTTAGTGTTTGTGCTCAAAGGCTGGATAACGTCTGAAACGGCAATATACGTCATCTTGCCCGTTGTTCGTTTAGCAATTAATCCTTGAGCTCGTGCAAACTTTCGTATCAGGTCGAATGAATTTATTGTGGAAATTTTTATTTTTCTTTCCAACTTTATCGAACCGACTTGGACGCGGCGATAATGGTTCGTTGAGCCAGTGATTCTTGCAAGTGTCTTGGGGGTGGCTGAGTGCGGGTGGAAGTAACTGGACCGAATAAGATGGGTTAGGTGGGAAGCCGCTGTTGAACGTTGAAAAGGTTTGCGCGAGAGACGGTGGCGCGATAAAAGTTGGAAAAGTTCGTTCCTCATAATGAAAATGTATGCATATTACCTTTTTCATTTTCTTGGCATTCTATTTATTCTTCCTCTTACTCACTCCCTCACAGTCTACCTCACCTTCCCTTCAGTTCCTGCGAAATGCAATATAAATGTTACCATAATATCCACTTTCTCATTTCGTTTTTATGCTCGCTCGATAAAACGGAAAGACGTAAAAGCTCTTCGTGTTGGCGAACACTGATAGAACCATGTACCATCTGCGCTATCTGCGAATAGCAAGAACCGTTACCCATGTACATCTATTATTATATAAGTTTCAACCTCCATCAATACATAGCCATGTACTCCTACGAAGTGTATAAAAAATAAAACGGCAACATATCTCGATTGTACAGATTGTTCGTGAAAGCAGCTATGTATTACGTTATACGACACTAAAGTCTGTATATCTGTTTAAATTAATTCCGCAATTGGTGTCACATTGCTTATTAATAGACTCGGAAAATTCAGTGACAGAACGGAAATTACGCTGTTATATTTATGTTTATCTGAATTTTATAAAAAAAAAAGGCACAACGATGCTCCCAGCGCCAACAGCGAATTTTTGGACGCAATGCAAAGAAGATTATTCGGATCTTTCGACGTATACAATAATCGAGAATCGAGGGATGAGGCTGGGAGGGACAAAAATGTAAAATAAAACCAGATGCAATTTACAATCGAGAGTACATTGTGTTGGGCAGAGTTATAAAGTATAGAGTTGTCGAGAAGGGGTGCGCAGTACGAAGGGAGGGGGGGGGGCGAGAGAGAAAGAGGGGAAGAAGGGGAAAAGGATAACTGAGAATGGAGCAGGGAACAGGGTGAGAGCGAGGGCAAGGGATGGTAATAAAAATAGGGAAGAAACCGGAAAGGGGAGAGAATAAAACAGTGTAATGGAATCCGACCCCGCCCTTCATTCATATTCAGCATTATCAAGGCGAGCTATTGGACATTTTCTTTTATTGCCATCCCAACGTTGAATTTATGGAACCCCGTAAATTTGTACGATATTGTTATTTTCTTTGAGAGGTCACCGTCGTCATATTGCTGCCAACAGTTGTTATGCAATCTATTCAGCTAGACGCGTTCTTCAGCCAATACAGTTCTGTAAATTAAAACTAATTAAAATTCAAAACCTGGCTAATTATACTTATACATTGATACATTTTTCCAATGTGCATAATTAAGTCAGAAAGTCTACGAGATGGTAAATCTAATCATAAAGAATCCAGTCAAAATAATTAGTTCTGCCTTCGTTTTTCTCAGGCAGTACGAGATCAGGATTTGTACAAGTTTGCTACAAATGGGTCTGAATTCGGGTTAAAAGGAGAAGATCAGACTTATCAGGACTGTAAAGTAGTGTCTATTTTTTGGACGACGGGACCAAGATCAGCGCGAGGAGGATAAAATGAAACCCATCGGCACGGAGGCAGTAAATATATACGAAGAAGAATTTGTTTGGAGCTTTATTATAGAACATCGAAACTTCTTTGAGACTTTGCGTTAACTTATTTTCTCGTAAAACTTGCCATGTTCAATAGTCAATTTGAATCTAACGTAAATAAAGTTCCGCGATACTAAAAAAGCCAGTAAAATTGAATATAATTCTCTCGTACGATCGATTACGAATTTCTCGGTACCTGCTGCCGAGAAGAACGAATAACAATCGAAAAAGGACTTATCGATTCACTCGAGTTAACCTGACGTTCAAACCAGATCGGAGTAAATGATTATTCGATAGAGTCTTTTTTCACCGAGTTAATCTTTACTCTTGAAGGGACTTCGATATCGCACAAATTTTATGAATCTTTAAATTACATTCGTCCCTATTTGCTTGTATCAATCCTTGTCTTAATATTTTTTTAAATTGAAAAAAAAAAAGTAAACGTAAAAACCAATATCTTTCGCTTTCGAACTTCGAGAGTTAAAAAGATTGCTTACGACAAGTCAGAGGTAAAATACATTCCAGCTCATGTAAAACAAAATTCGTAGGCGTATGATATACGCAGATAATACGTACGGTTGGGCGTTTGAGATGTGTCGATATCTTTTCTCTTCCCACGGGGGCCAATTATTCAAGCAAGGCAATGAATCGTCGAGGAAGAGAATCTCATTAGATTCGAAATGTTTACGATTTCATCCAATTAATTGCCATTCGGCGAGAAACCGGAGTCGATTTTTCACGCAATGAAAAATTATACGAACGTAATCTATGTATATCGTAATGTCAGAAGGAAGTAATTCTTTGCGTAGAATAATTTACACGCACAATGTACGGTCATTATATTTATAGATCACGATCGAAGCTCTGTAATTAAATTTGTATACATTAAAATTGTCTATCTTTCGTATATATAAATTTTGGTACGTCTACAATGATTGTTGGTCGTGATAAGCGTATCTCACGAAGACAATAAACAAGTGCAGACCCTGTTTCTAATTTAACTTTATTTACTTCAGATGGTTACAAAATTTGGTTTTGAGGTTTAAAGAATTTAACCCTTTAACTGCATATACGTATGCGGTCTCACAAGCCTCATCAATGTTATTTTTAATCATCCTATCGAATTTTTTTCTACGTTAATTTACAATGAACTAAAAAACCTATCAGATAATTATTGTTAAATATCCAGTAATTAAATTCGTTTAAGCTAAGAGACGAGCGACGTAAAACTCTACTCATTTCCACCGATTGCGGTCTTGCAGATTTCGTCTTGTGAAGTATGTTCCTAAAATTGGATCCTTGTAGTTAAGAATTAATTGAAATAACGAAACAATATAGAATTTAGATCTCAGAAAATGGTTTAAATTTTACAATGCCTCGTATTTTCCCCTTTTCTCATTTCTGCCGTCAACGCCACGTAGACAATCAGGTGAATTTTCGTAATGTTAAAATCTGTTGACTTTTAGGGTTTCTATTCATACGTTGCACTTTAAGCACATTGTTTACTTGTCACTGTCGGGTATAGAATTAGGAATTTCATGTTTTAACATATTCTTATAAAAAAATTTTTTTTTTAATGAAAATGATATTTCTATCAAACAGTGTAATAATATCTCGAACATGTTTACGATTGCTTGTATTAACGTTTACACTTCCCTGGCAGTAAAGTATGGAAATAATAATAGATCTGATAAGTATAGATACCATAGGATTAAAGGAAAGTTATGGGGCATAAAAAGTGAACTCGGTAAATGTATATCTTCGATCCATCTATAAGAATAAAACGCATAAACATTGTGAATTAATGAAAATTTTCGTTTCTGTATGAAGATTCGATAAAAAAAAATTTGATACTCAGTAATAGTTTTTAATGTTGGTAATTTCACGCTGGCTAACGAGTTACTGCACGGCACGCTCAGATTTAACGTACGAAATGTGAATTTTAAAATACTTTGTTCTTTGTAGAAAAACCAACTTCCTTCGCTTCCACCTGTGTAGGAATATCATTTACTTTATATGTTTCAGCTGATGTGTGTCTGGTATCATTTTGGAAATGGTAAACGAATAATACAGTTCTATAAAAACGCGTGACCTTGAAAATGATAAATTTCGTCTACAATCAATCGATAATTGCGAACTAAGCTGCAAACTGCGAATTGCACCACACCTGCACTGATTCCATTGAAATCGTATTTCGTCAAGAGTTTATTTATTTTCGATTATTTATTCTAGAATCTCATTTCGTTCTT
This sequence comes from Calameuta filiformis, assembly GCA_030142265.1. NCBI lineage: Eukaryota > Metazoa > Arthropoda > Insecta > Hymenoptera > Cephidae > Calameuta > Calameuta filiformis. The sequence goes on from JARQSU010000445.1 coordinate 3,669,162, forward strand.
TAAAATTTTACCTATGTTGACCCGATGAAGGTAGACGGTAGCTGATTAATTTGTAACCCAGAACGGTGTTAAAAAATTTGAAAAATTAGGAAATATATGAAGTCACAAGACCATTGTACGTTCAAAAACAATATTCTACTCAGCATAACATGTGCTAGTCGAATACACAAAAAACATTGGTTAATTGGGTGGAATAGCAAACATTCGTTATTAGTGTCATTACGTCAATTGAAATTGAATTTGGAGAGGATAAACAAATTCTTGTTGCAAACAAGTCTAAAGGTATCGATACGATAAAAAATATACGTGAAACTGAAAGATGTAAATTTGAATGCGAGATATATTATCTATTTTTAATAAAATGAAAGTTCAGTTTCATTTTACATGAAAAAGGTCTCCTGACCTGTCGCCCAGCCTTATATGAATGCGAAAGGTATCACGGATATCGTGAAAAATGTCAGTCATAAAACAAGTCAAATAGGGGATGCGAATGGAAGGGTTGTTGCCTGGGGAGGTTACACGGTAAGCTCAGTATCCTCGCGAATTTATTTCTGTGCTTTAAGCTATAAGCTTCTCACATATAAATAACGAGTTGCAAAATCGTTAAAACGTACCTGGACGCGTTACGCTACGCAGCTGCTGGGTTGCGAATTGTTCAACGAGGATCTTTATAAAATAAAATAAAAAAAAATTATAATTAGCCTAACGTACAGCCAAGCAACTCGTTTCTCACACGATACTCAACAAAACACTATCACCGTAATGCATGTAGTTTAAAACGTTAATCCGACCTCGAAACCGGGACGTATCATTAGGTCGGATATTTTACGGGACGTCGGGAATCGTGTCGTGGGATTCGTGTCGATGTTTCGCAACTATTAACGCATACAATCGCGTAATTGCATCCTCGTAAGCACGTCGAGCCGTGTAAAATAACTTATTCCCGATGGTGTATCAATTTTTCAATTATTTCCATACTCATCTGTCCACCTAACAATTATACAAATTCAATAGATACGTGCACTATCGCTTATGAAAAAAAAAAAATAAAAGCAATCAGAAAAATTATGTGTATTCCTATAGCGTCTCTGCTTTGAGAAATTCCATTCCGATCCTCGAGTCCGCGTCGAATTGAATTTACGGCCGCGTGCGTAATCTAATTAAGACGCTACAGCGGTATTACGAGACTAGACAGATATTTCTCGATGGCGTATTGGGGAGAGAGAATGGGATTATGACTATGCCGTTGGGGTGGTCCTTTGTAAGGTGCTCCTAGTAATTTAGATTATCAGCTTTGCTGGATACGGGGGTGGGATGTTATGGGCTGTAAAACACGTGGTTGCATCCTCATAAACTCCGCACACTTCGCATTCCGCATCGAAGATTAATTCGTAAAGGATTTCTTGATGCTTGAATATACGCATGTGTACATGTGCAATGGTTAAAAGATTTTAAATCGATCGACGATATTTCAGTGTTTTAACTTTTTAAGCGACTGTTTTCTCGAGCTGTTCCTCGTTGCCATGACGACCCGGACATTCCGCGATTGCGCATGCGCATAGATGAGTATTATTTATCCATCATCAAGTTCCTGCAAGGGGACTCGGGATTGTTCATACATACAGCAAGAAATGACTGGATCTATGATACTAATGCTTATTCAATGCTGGCGAATGAATAATGGGCTGCTAGTGAAATACACTGGGACATAAATATTGTATCTAGAGCGCTATATATTACCTGTGTCGAATACATTATCCCGTTCTGTTCTGTTCTGTTCACTCCTATCTGATTGAGATTGTTGCCATGGGAACGGTCGACTTAGGCTCGTTTGTTTGTATCGCCATACTTAACTTTTCTTACTGCTATTCAATGCGTCTTTCCGTTCCCTCACTGGTTACTAGTTTACATTCGTTATGCTATTCGGTCCTATGTACCGCATCATATCTTTAGTGACCTTATACAAGGTTTCTTGTTCCTTGTCTCGAACAGTTACGTAACCTGAAACAGAATCTGGTTTTTTTCCTACGCGTTTCTGCGATAACGTTTATCTGTCTTTAGCATTGGAATAAAAATTTTTTATCCATTGCGTATTAAAGTATAGGCATATGCAACGCGCGTTGTTTAAGGAACGGAGACTGGATGGTACCAGGATGCATTCAACCTGACCAGCGCAAAGTTAATTGAGTAATCAGTCAGACTTGTTGGAAATTTAACTTTTGACGAACATAGAGACTTGAGAAATTATTAGCAATCTCAACCGGACGGCTGTAAAACTTTAAGCTCCGTGCCCCCAAGAGTTCGCCCTTGGAATTTATTAGAGTTTGACTAACAAGTTGCTTTGGCGAAGCTGCCGTGCACGAAACTTTTTCGTTGAAATAAAAGTTAATATAGACTATTCCGCAAACTCTCCATCCCCAATCTTTGACTACGAGTTATTTCCTGCTAATTTACTATTGGCTGCATTAATTAAGATTTTCACTGAGGTTGCCATTTGCTTGTTTCCCATTAAACAATACCGTATATTGAGCTACGGGTAGATAGTGAAAAAAAAAACTCTGATAAGAAATAAAATAGAAGTTCCGCGAGTGAATTTAATATTCAATGAAATTTTAACGAAGATTAATTGACGACACTCCAGCATTTACTGAACGAACAATAATTTTCGGATCGCTCCAGATTAAAATAATTTATTCGAACATTATGTTTGATTGTACGATACATCGTTTAATCGAGTGGCGATATACGCATAGGAGGATTAAATTAAATTCTAATCGATATGAATAAATAATTTTCAATCAGTCTCTATTTATAATGCGGAACGCTTAATCCGCAGGGAATGAAGATAAGAAATCGCGCGGAATGCAATTGGCAGAGAATGCAACTATAGAATGTCGTCGAATTCAAGATACGCGGATAGTCGTACAGCGGTGCCGTATCGTTGCAATTCATGAAGCTGTCAGTGTGAATGGAAACAACACACTTTGGTGCCACTGAGAGATAATGAGAAAAAAAAAGACAAAACAATGAGCAATGATGATGAGTCCCATTTATTGGGACTTTTCCAACGCAAATGATGCATATTGCAGATATTATGCATCGATATTACTCTGCCTAGAGGTTGGACGGGTTCTGTAATGTAATTACGCAATTACTTTGCCACAACATGCACCAGCATGCTATTGATGCTAATTATACAATCAATGTACTGCTGGTTTAAGTGCATGCTCCACGCGATCTGAAAATTTTCTTCACGGGTCTTGCAATAAGGCGAGGTAGGTACTTATTTGATGGAAGACTTTTAAATATGGGCTCAAAGTAAAAACGAGAAATTATTCTCGTCAATGTATAAAAAAAAGAATTCGATATATCGAGGATAATGGTGATTATAGTTATATAGCGGTACAGTGGTTATAATAGAAAATTCTTCTTATCGTTATCGTTGCACGTATTCGATTCATATATTTTTGACAATAGAAAACTCTTATATACGGAAAGTCATAATTTTCCGTACAAAACAGATTTCGTTTGCGAACGCGTCTATAACGGAAAGTCTTATTCTAGGGCTCGCTGTTCCCAGTGTTGAGATACCAGCAGTGTTTCTTCTTATTGTTAATTAAAATAAAGTTGCTCTTATTTGTCTTGCGTCCAATTATTATTTTCTTATTTATATACTTTTTTTCTGGCTATTGTTAAAATTACAGGTTTTCTTTACCCCCCTTATTTCTATACTTCGTTTCTTGTCGTCAGTCGATCGCGCTTACTTCTATTATGTCTCTTTTATTTAACTTATACTTGTGTCAATTTTATCTGTTATCGTTCTACGGTTAACTTTGTCTTGTTTCGTTTATAAAGTCCAGTTCGCCTCTTTATCTTTAAAAACGCACGATATCTCCGTAGCTTGCTCATAGAGAAATGTGCGTTTGATAAAAGCTAATTGGTAACCCAGGATTACATTTCCCTCGCTCTCGTGACAACCGCACTCAATTTCGTGCGATCTACGAGTAAATTCAAATTAATCTTGTTCAATCGTCGAGTACTCCGAAATCAATTAAAGTTTCTCGTAAGCAGGATTCAGCCTTGCTAAATTACTTGAAGTCTCTAAAGTTGCCGTAAGTTCGACGCGTGAGTTTACCAGGTGCAGCAGGCACGTTTAGAAAAGGACGATACACTTTACGAGTCTGCTTTTTAGACATTCGTAATTACTATGTACGGCTACAGTATGGTTAACTTCGTGTTACTAAAAGATGTTTCTTCCACCTTTCATTTCTCGGTGATTCATATTCTTTCGTGTCTCTTTGATGCTGGATCGTCGTGTTTGATTCTTTGTAGAATCTTTATTCTCAATGTTATTTAATTATCATCAATTCCTTATTTTATTTCTTCAGACTTTATTTTCTCTCACTCGTTTATCCTCTTTGGTATGCTCGTTTTTTTACGCAGTTACATTGAACGCATATGGCGCAGTGCATTTCGTAGGCTATTCACAGTGTCATCGTGAGATGCATTCTCTCTCCCGTTCTCCGTTTTCTCATTCTCACGCGAGAATTTCATTCCGGCGCAACCATCGCGGTCTAACTATTGTGAGTCCTTGATGTGTCACAGTTATTATCACCGCATAATACGATACGCGCTTATGTCGGAATAAGTAATATGGCCGCACGTTCACTCCGAGAAATCCATTAATATTTCGCAATGTGTTTAATTCCAAAATTTACATAAATCAATACTATAATAAATTAATGCCTAGCTTTTTTCGTGGCTTTATTGTCAGGAATATATGTCACGATGTTACTCCTTAGCAAGTACGTTAAAATAACATGGATAATATTTCATAGAGATTTCTCTTATATGTGACTTTTCTACTATACCGACAGAGTCGTAAGTCAAGTAAATGCTATAAAATTATGCTAAGATAATCGAATTAACATTCGACTAACATTGTCAGTTGTAAAATCCTGATTGCTTGATCGCTGCTTAGTTCAGAGAGTAGAGTGGTAGATTTCGAATCGAATTGCTATTAATTTCCAGTTTTGGCCTAACCATCATTTTCAATATGCATTCTATACGAAATCTAAATATAGGGCCAATGTGATATTCAAATATTAAATTTAGCCCGGATATTACAATTGGTCCAAAGTAATATACCAACAAAGGGCCACTAGAGGAAAGCGTTAAAATTTCACTTACCGGCCCAGCATCGATCGAGCAATATTAAACGATTAGCTGGCATCGTTGGAGCGAAATTCAACGGACTTTGTATTGCTGATCGAGCAGCAATGGGACGAGTTCGCTATATATTTAGAATCGTAAATGTAATTCAGTGACTTATCAATCATCATATTTCATAATGATATTTGATTTATTACAATTTCCAGCATCTTTGCCAATAGCAAAATAGATCCTGGTAAAACGACAGGATGCGCATGATGTTCTATTAACCAATGACGTGCTCTTAATAAGATCCAAGTACAGACGAACTCAAAAATTTATATAAACGTAAATACAATACGCTACTCATCCGCTACACAGGCTGTCGTCGATCTAGTCGTTATTTTAACGTCAAGATAGTTCGCTACTCTTAGGCTAATTTACGCAGTTGTTTCAGATAAATATCTCGCGCATGAGTTTTGTATAATGAATTGTTACTGAGTGACTTGGTACGAGTTTCTACGGCAAGGTGCGTGCGGGTGCGCGTTGCACATTGCAGATTGCGCAACGAGACATCTCGCTTGCGAGCTCCTTCATAAATCAAGCCACCAGGCATGATTTATCTTAATTCTATCTACAACTTGGCATATCTATGTACACACGTGTATGGACTGTAACTTTACCGATTTACCATTGTATTAAACGTCCAGGTAGTTAGCTGCTGCTTCAAAACCCATGTGAAATAAAATAACGTTATTTACGCCCGGATGAAAAGTTACACGAAAGATTGATATTTATTCTGCTCGATGCTGCTTTGAAAGCTTATATGGACCTTTTATCGTGTCCCTCGGCGATATATATTCATTTCGATATGTCTGCGTCGAAGTGCGCAATATCAATAGTCATGTTGTTGTATTTGATAGGACCGACGGAGCAGGTACACACATGCACAAGGGTATAAAAGGATAGCAGTGGCGTTGACTTTGGGAAGAAATAAGCATGCGTTAGAAAGAGCAAGTTAAAGGGGTGAAAAGAATTCGTGATTTAAGAGAACCAAGTAGCGGCTCGTATATCTTTGAGTCTTCTGTATTTTGCGAAATATACAGTAATAATTTAGTTATACGTATATTTAGATTCGTTCTCGTCGCACGACTTTATGGACAGAGACAGACGGTTGTAAATAAAAATTTTTGTGCCACAGAAAAGTTTGTCCGGGTTACGAATCAAGTTTTGGAAGTGCTTGGTGGGCAGAAACTTAGTACTTTTCCTCAAGTCGCAAGTATTCTTTCGTCAAATACAGTTAACGGCGGTGTAATCAGTTTTCTCGTTTAAAGCCACACAGTTTAGGAACAACGAGGCTGTCGATTATTAAGTGTAAACTCAGTCGCGAAATTGCGCTCAATTAAAGCTGCTATTCGTAGTCGGTAGGTTCGAACGACTCAGCAGTGAAAAAGTGGAAAATTCGCAAAAGTCGAAGATCAAAAATAAACTTCCCATCCAACTGACGGACCCAGATGTCCTTGTTTTTTCAAGCAAGAACATCGTCACTTCATCTTGATACGCGCGCGCGTGTACCTACATAGCATGGTACTTGGTGATTACCTGTGCCGATAGAGAAGTAATTGATGCTAATGCGCTCCAGCCTCCCCCGGCCGGTCAGTGGCCAGTTTTCGATCAAACTTCACGATCTCACGGAGCTGACTCACGATCAGTGAAAACACTTATACCTACCCAGCTTCATCTCGTTGTCTTGCTGTTAGGATGCTGCGTGTGGTAGATACGTGTACCATGTTGCTGCGTGTCTCGGTGTTCGATGGATTATTTGTGCTAGTGGGCATTCACGTGACTCACCTGAAATAAAAAAAAAACAAAGTAGTGATTGGTAGTGTTATATTTTTTAATGTAAACTGGAGAATTTATAAAATTAGTATAAATATTGGACGGAGACAAAGGAATCGAGCCAGCAGTAGCGAAGTATAATTATCGTAGTGGAGTTCGATTCCCTCATTAGCACCTATCTGCCATCTGAGTTGGACCAACTTGGTACATATGTTATTCAAGCAAGGTACTCAGAGAAGTGTTCGACGTGCCGAATGATTTAAAATATCGATTGGCTTTGGTCCTGAGAAATAGCTTGGTGAGTTAGGTGGAATCTATGAGTAAGGGAAAAACTAATCGATAAAGGGTACCAGTAAATTGTAGAGTAGAAACGTCGTTATCAATTCGTACGATTAGGCTGCTAATTTCTTTGAAGGTTAAAGTTTGCTGTCGCGTTAATGATGTTAGGAATTTTATGAATTTAAGAACGAGTTGGAGTTTTTTTTTTGACTGCGCTTCTACAGCGTGTCCTGATTTCGCATATATCTGAGCGGAATTATTCTGCTTACACTTCATTCCGTTCGTTTCAAATATATTGAACGTCGCGACGCCGGAGACTGCGGTCCGATTGCGTCTCCATCTTTGTCTAAGGGACCGGCTCTTCCCTCTCCTCGACCGAACTGCGTCTCAGGCTTTGAATAATGGAACGCTTCTCATGCGAAATTCATGTCCAATTTAGCTGGTCGGTTAATTTACGATCGGGGTAAAGTTAAAAGTACTGGCGTGTCCTACGACCTCGAGATCGTGAACTTCTTGACCTCTGAGAAATTTTATAAGGAGGTGGCGTCGCTGTTGCCCAATCTTTAATTGTAAGAATGAATTTTTAATATTTGCACATAGCAGAGCCTATGGTTCTTACAGTTTCAGGAGGAAGGTCTGTGAAAGAAAGATCTATGTCTGGATAATGTTATAGAGAATATTAATATTAGATATAGCCCATTATCTTTAGCCGTCTTTTATTTTGCAAAAAAAAAATAACGATAATCACACTCGTAACAATTAAAATATATTTTTGTTCATTTATTTCAAATACTCTAAAAAATTGACTGACTTTGCGCTATGGCTCGCAATTCGAATCGCAAAGAATAATAATGTCTGTTACAAAACGTAAAAATTATTTCTTCTCCTATTTCAACTTTCCAAAATATTTCACGCTAAAAACATGTATCCGGATTGCTGTGTTTTATTCGATAAGAAGAGAATTATTCATATTCGAATCTAATAGCATCTAAAGGACTATCGTTTTTATCGGTAGATAAGAGATCCACTCTTATCATTTTTTATATTTACAATAATCAAAACTTCGAAGCGGACTTGATAGTTAAATGTGGCTGATTGAGTGTCGAGGGGTAGTAATGGCTGCGGTCAATTGTCAGCGGGCCGCAATCGCGCCTGTTTATTGGTCAATTTCATTTCAGAGTATCTCGAAAACGGAGCTGCAATTTTGAAAAAAAAAAAAAAGAATTTTTTGATACAGAATCGTCTAAAGTTTAACGTCATGCCATAAAATTATATAGGGTTATTAATAATAATGGCACCACCTGACATCCATTTGATTTCTATCGTAAAACCATGTTCAGGTGGTGCGTTTGTCATAAATAACCATATGCAAACAACATATAATGTTCCGCGGTAGAGGCAATCCGAAAGAGGTTGAATGGCGAGAAAATGAGGGAAACGTCACCACATACGTTACTCTAATAATCGATCTATAAACGGAACAAAATGCTATTTAAATAAAGAATAAGACTCGAGAGGCTCAATTCCTATCAAGGATTTTCAAGGAGATGAAGTTAATAGTAAAATGGCTGAAAAATAGTAAAATTGACTTTTTATACCTTTGAAACGAGAGCCAGATGATCTTGAGATACAGAGGGATATCATTGAATTTATTTTTTTGTTTAATTAATTGATTTGCACTTCGCTCTCATTACCTATTTTTTTTTAGCAATTTTTCTTTTCATTGTTTCACTATGATCCAGTCTCGCGTGTGCGAAGGTACAGACACGTGGTAGGGGAAACTTCTCACAGCAGAGGGAAGGTCAACTTACCTGGGGTCAACTTATGCGGGACTGCACTGTATTTGATACGTGATTTCGTTAAGGGAATAAAACTGAAAAAAGACAAAAAAGAAAATTTATTTACTGCTTTACAAAAGATACACGGAGAAAAATCATAATTTTCATTATTACTTTGAAGACGGTAAAAAATTGAAGTGATTTTTACGAAAATTTCGGTAGAAATTTTCATGTTTTCTGTGTTACTGTTAATTTCGAAGATTTTTATTTTACTGGAAAATTGTGGTAAACATATTTTGTAAAATATTACTAAGTATTCGAAACTGCCCTCGCATGGAATTCATACTAATGAAAAGTGAATTAACGCTGCTTCCAATAATATTGATATTTATATGATACGTTTCTCTGTCACGCATGTAAACCATATTTGTATAATTGCTTGTGGAGTATGTAATTGACACTTTTAATACTTAGTGCATCTCGGATATTACCAGGCAATTTTGTAATGCAATAAGCATTTAATCCGTCATGGAATTGATAATTTGCTAATTGGAAAATATATATATATATTTTTTAATTTTAGATAGGGAAACCGGCAGTTCTTTCATTGATAAAATATAGTATAAATAGAATGCTTTTAAACAAAGATAATTTTATATGCATTTAATTCATTCCGTATCGCTAAAAATGATAACACACTTAATTATTAATAATATTTTTTAATATTTCTTAATCGAAGTAATATTAACAAACTGTACTGGTGGCTCAGTAGGTACAGTGTCGTACCTCCTTACTTTTTCGGTAACCCAACAATCGTAGATTCCAGTCCCACTGTCAGTAGCACCAACTGCGAGTACACACGCACTTATCATTTTTTTTTTTACTTTGGTTTTTTACTGGACGGTTATATCATTAAGTCAATTAAATTTTTCAGACATTCGGTAAACATTAACGGTTTATTTAATTTTCTGTATCTTCTTACTGCAATAGTAATTTTTAAAATATCTTTTATGTAAAATTCACTCGCAGCAACCGCGTTTATCGCACGAATATATTTACTGCTAAATGAAAGAGATGGCTACATCTAGTCAATGTTATTCGTATAATTATCAGCGAAAACCATACAAATCACTCATATTGCTGCAATGCGCGAAGACAATTTTTTACCGTGCAGACCATTGAAGTTCGCAAGAATAAGATTTGATAGCGGCCATTTTAAAGTCTTAATGGATTTATCAAAAGTTACTGGATTCTCGAAGCATGAAAGTCATACGTAATTCGATAAACCTGCGGGCAATAATGATATTACTTACTAATAACATAACATTCGTTAGAATCCATAATTACTATAAAAGATAAATTAACGTTTTTTGTTTTACAATCGTTTTTCAAACATGCATCAAAAGCCAGAAAGATTTTCGCATTTAGCTAAGAACCGATGTTTAAGTTCCTAAATATATTTGAAAACTTTGATTATTATCAAATAAAAAAAATATCATATTCCATTAAGCTAAATACCTATATATACAATATTAATCTCTAATCTCCCATCTCTTTTATGGAAATATAATAAAGAAACAGTCGCGTGCGTCGCGCAATGCCAGTTTAATAAGTCCGTATTACTTTTCTTCGCATAATAGCCCACGCAATAAATCATCGGATGTTAGATAAAACTTATAATCCACATTCAGGCTAAAATCAATAATTAACGAGAGCGAAGTAATTTTTGTGGAAATAGCTCATTCGTGTTTTACGAGATTAGAGCACTGATATTCATTGGTAGGAATAGTCATAGCGCACAGCGTTACGACGCACACATTTATTGTATTTTATCGGACGTAAAACCGGTTAGTCGTGGAAGTTCCGTCGAGTCTCTATACTGTATAATACATATCACGTAGGTTTATTTATTCTAATACCACCGTTTCTTCGAGACGATTTGAAATTAGAAAGGGTTATATTTAACATTGTAACATTATTACACGTGTCGACGGAGAAATAACGTTTCAGGGATTCGATATAAACCGAAGTAGATATAAAAAATGTATATTTAGCTCCAGGCTTACACCGTGCAATGAATTCGCGTAATATTGTCGGTATTTTTGCCCGTGGCGACATCTATCCGATGGCTTCCAAGCAGGAATTTAATAACGCGTTCAAAAAATATTCACGAACGCTGAACGCGATGTGTCAAGGCTGCTTGCTGGTTGATATATCGCGAGAAAGATGGCGGCCTCTACGATAGTTTGGATTTCGTACGATTCGCTGATGCTCCTTGCCACGCATTTGTCTTACGTGTCTATTACTGTAACGGCTAAGTTATTTATAATGTAAATCTATTCGTCGTTGTAAATGGAATACGGTTTATTTGACAGGAAATTGTACTTAACAGATGCAAATGATTGACATAAACGATTCTTAAGATTGATGGTTCTTTTTCTTTGTCTTTCTACGCTATTGAATAGTTTATATATACCAGGAATGTATTCAGGCTTTATCGATAAATTACGTTCAGGGTTTTGCAAAGTTACTTGCTCGTAGCGCTCTTGTACTTCGATCATAAATTTTGCTTTTTGTTATCGCTTTCTAACTCTTACGATACAGATAAAGCAGTACGGTCTTAATGTTTTACTGCGTTATAAGTTATAACTGCACAAATTACATTGTCGTTAAGTAATATTAGTAGAGTTAAAATCAAGGGAAGGTCACACATGCAAATACTGTTGGTGGCGCGAATATTTTTAGATTAACAGTCAGAGAATAACTCTTGCCTCACGGTCATACGTTACTTGCCGTACATTATATTTGTGCTGATAAATAAAAAAAAAAATTACACGATTCAAAGTGTCATTAAAAAAATATTTTGGGCGTTGTCTCCAGTAGTTTTTGCTATTAAATCTATGCAATTAACTTTGAAGTTCGTAGTGATATTTTTGTTGGTTTAAAGAAAAGTGCGCGAAAAAATATTTGATATGTAAAAGCAATTTTACGTAATCGCTTGCTGCGTTTAAATGTGAAACGACTTGTGTTTAAAAGAGCGCGGAATGCTGTCTATGAAACATCAAGTTGAGATAATTACATTGCCTTTGTTA
>JARQSU010000445.1:3681400-3705838 GCA_030142265.1 Calameuta filiformis
GAAACGACTTGTGTTTAAAAGAGCGCGGAATGCTGTCTATGAAACATCAAGTTGAGATAATTACATTGCCTTTGTTATGCCTCGTCAGCATTCACCGTTCAGCTACACTATTTCGATATAGATAATCATCAGTAAAAACTATTGTTATTGTGATCGTTATGATTGTTCGTGGATTGTATTTTTCCGAGTGTTACTCGAACGAGGATTGTATGCATAAGCGACTGCGAACATTTGAATCAAGTAACGCAATTCTCTAGCCTTTTCAATTATCCAAAGTGGATTCGTCTGCTAAATGATTTTCTGAATGGAATATTCCCACCTTCCTGGAACCTTCATTCCCATTGGAATGTGATAACAAGAGAGGGAACAGAAAATGCGGAACAGCGAAACCCTCACATATGTTTATCGCTGTATTCAGAAGATTCCGCAACATTGATTCTAAGCATTGTTAGACGACGGCAGACATTAACTTTCCAGCGCAAGAAAATCTAGAGCGCTCGACGGGGAATCGAAATAAAAGTAAGTAAAGAAAAATAAAACAACAGCTCTCCGAGCAATTCGACACGAAGCAGTGCAATGCAATTTATTCGAAGTTTCCCGTGAAACGATTATGGTGGCCGTTCCAGCAGCAGTCTGCTAAAGGTAGGTACATAATACCAACCCGATTCGTGTTTGTTTAATGGAAATTTCAATTTACGGCTTATTGTTCGAGGTGCGATACCATCGAGGAAATTTGTACTAAAATAAAAGCACTGCATACAGCAAAATGCACTATAAACTCTTAATAATACGTATACATCGCGAGTCCAGGTTCTTAGAGCTCATTCACTTTGAGTTTAATTACTAAATTACAAATTGATTACCGATCGTGTCAAATTCCATCGAGATCCTACATTAAAATCTATCATCGATTTTCCACTTTATCTAAAATGACTTTTCCAAATGGGATTACAATTGATTCGCTGATCGAGATATTCGCCGAGTTCATTATTCATTAGAAGTCAGGCGGCGCATTCTATCAACATTAAGTCGACTGCAGATGCAATTAGAGCTTAGTTATGACGTGACAATGCACAGTTTGCTCAGAGGCCAAATGAGGCCCAGCCTCCTGCATTACAGTAAAGCATTCTCTGTGCATCTCTATCCGCATTAATCCTCACAGCATCTTCTAATATAAAGATCGTTTCACAGTAAGTATAAAGGAGAAGATAATAAATAATTCTTTGGACCTCTTGCATCTGATTAAAATATTCATTTAATATCCACTACGCACTTACGAAAAATTGAAACCAACGTTTACCGAAAGAAACGAAAAAAAAGATATGAACAATAAAAAGTGAAAGAGCCGTGCTTTACGTCATACACAAACTTCTACAATATCGGAATAAAGTGCAAAAATGTAGATTACCTTTTTTAAATGATAAAAAGAACACAAAGAAATTCATCATTGATAATCGGATCGGGATCGCTCAATTTCGCTGTCTGTGTATTTGTGCGCGCACGTACGCATACTTGTGGCACAAAGCTATTACACGTATCTCACTCACAGGGATTGTAAGCTGGTTGAATTTCTCGTAGGGAAAATGAATTTTGTCCCATTTAAATAAGAATCCTTCTATCGCGTTTCCTCTTCGCTTTCTTATCCCTCTCTGTATATTCGTTACTTTCTTTACTTTCCTTCTTTATATTTTTCTTCCTTGTTCGACCTATCTCATTTTCCGTTATCTCCTCCTTCCACGGCTTTTTACCACCCATTTTACAAGTCTCATTTCGTCTTTCCTGTTTCGCATTAACATAAACATGAAGCAGGAGGAAGCAGCCTGTATGATTCAGCGAAACTTTTGAACTCATCACGGCCGGAGTGGATGTAAGACGCGTCTTCTTTTTATTCTTTTTCATCTTATTCTTCTCCTTTTTTCTCCCTTTTTCTGATCTTCTCCCTCTCAACCTAATCCCTCCTCCACCTTCCCCTCCTACCATTCCGTTTTCCCCCTATCCAACTTCCTTTCCCATTTTGATCCTCCTTCCTTCCTTCTTTTTTTTTTCCCTCATATAGTTCGTCTCGAGAGTTTTTAACAACTTTCACAAAAGGAAGAAATTGACGCTAATGGTCCGTCTTGAAATACCTGGCTTGGCTCGAACACTCATAATACTCTCGGCACGTACACTGCTGTTGGATATTAATGTGCCAGTGTTGCCAACCGGCCAATACTAGAACTAACGGCAACAGCACCCGTATTGACTACTCAGAAGTTGATCGCACATCAATCATCGTTTTATACGCTGTCGGAATAGAAACGAGGTTGTGTTCGATTTTACGTGTTCGTATTTTAAGCCCTAATTTATATTGCGCCCGACTTCCCGTCAATTAAACGACCGAGTGATTAATCGAAAATTAAAACTCTACGTAATCAATTCGATCTTCCACGTTCCATGACTTCCGGAACATTCGAGACCACCTAAGTGATCCGTACAAGGGACGGAAAGGCTACATGCACTTAAAGCGACGCGAACGGATCGTGAATCGTTCGTCGATAGGATGGAAAAAAATGTGCCCAATTTTACGTGAAAAATATGATTGGTAGTTCATTTAAACAATGCTTAGATAATAATATCGCGATTACACGAAGCTCCATAAAAATTACTGAAATGGGTCCGTAATTAGGAACGTAATGATTGAGATAGCGTATAGTCATCGTCTGAAATCGGTTTCAAACTCAGGGGACTTTTTATGGGGTTTGAGAGATAAAACAAAAATATCACATTCACTTATACCTATACTTTTCGGGACGTATTCGACATTAATTATTTCTTATGCGAGAGATATCAGCTGACAGTATATTGATACGTGTGAGCATACACATGCATATAATTCGCTGCAGCAAATCTCTCAATAATCTTTATTAATTATTGGTTAAACTGATTATTCCGATTTCTCTTTCGAATGCTGTCGTAGTATTTCGAGAGCGAAGGATTCGTACGAGGAGTCTAACAATTCTGAGAAAAATCTCAACTTTGACTGATGGCTGTCACGAGTTAAATTTAATTTAATCTTTGGAATTATAATCTGCAGCGAGAGTCAACGTTAAAATCACGGCCTCCAAAGAAACGTATTATTTGTCTTTATCAAATTGAGATACACAGCCACATGTACGATAAATCATGTATGCAGTGTAATGATAATTCGAGTACGAGGTAGATGCGTGTAAATTACCGAAATCACGAGCTACTCACAAAGCCATAACTCATTCGGTTTGGCACATTAATCTTATTATTAGACAAATCAACTCTATCGCTATACGCGCGCTCTGCATGGATCTGCTCTCTGTACTAACACGTTAGTACTGGATGCTCACGATACACGAACAGTCATTGGTCTTCAGTTTGGTCGAATTGGGCTTTTTAAAGCTGCAAGCTCTTTATTGAATTGGGACTAATTGTCAAGCAAGTAAATTTACTGTGCCCGTCGTGTAACTAGAATTGGGTCGTTCTTTCTCCATTCTCACGTTGATCGTAAAAACGTAAATAAAAGCTCTCGTTAAATGTTCATAACTTTTTTTCCGAATTTTCTCTTGCTTCGTATCATCATTTTATATCGCGTAGGTTTTAACGTACATCGGTGTCCGTATAATTTTTGTCTCTGAATTTTTCTTCCATCTCCCCGTACCCCATCTCAATTGTAGCAGCGTACGAAACGACATGCTCTTTCCGCGAGTTAATAAAAGCGTGGGAAAGCAGCGAACGGCACGTTCGAGAAAACCTCTAAGAACTTAAGCACGTGACGAAATATCGGAACTTTATGTAAAGCGTGAACTACTTTAAGTCCGTCCACTAAAGTGCACTTCCGGTGGTAAAGAAATAATTTATGCAAGCGCTAGAGTTTTACGGAGGGAATTGCTCGTAATCAAGGTGTAGAAAGAAGGAAAAAAAATGGTCGTGAAATTTAAGGAAAATAGGATTGATCGACTAGAGATCGTTAGATGTAAATTCATGGATGTTTTTACAATATTACGTCATAGGCCATTTTGCAGAAAACTCTAGCGAATAACCTGATTTTGTAATACGACGAGAGCAAAGCAAAGAATGCATCGTGTATTGGAATGAAGTTATAGGATATTTATCTGCAGGCAATTACGTAATTACAAATTGCATAATTCCGATATCGAACGAAGATCGTGATTCGACGATTGACGGTCTAAATAATTCATCCTTATTATCATCAGTCGAGTTATCGATTGAATTTGGTACTGGAAAAATGAATCATGAAACATGACAAGTTTATTTCGAAATTTATTATAAGCTTTTTTATAGGCGCCACGCGTAGATTTTGTATATACTGTATCTGCGTGTAATATGTCAAAGCTTTTCGAGTACGGATCAATAGGCAATGAAAAAATCATTTCGAGAAATAACACGGAGAAACTGGAGACTTTCTAAAAAGAGAATTACTTCCACTCGGTAAATCCGATAAACCAATTTGCGATTTCGCTTTGCCGGAATAAATCGTTTAATAAATTCAATCTGCTGGATCCGAATGTCAAGGAATCGCGATGTTGAGGGAAAAAGAAGCGATTGGCACGTATGTACGGAAAATAGTAGATACGGTACAGTATGCGATAAAAAATAATAATGGATAACGTGAATAGCCAAAAAAAATATTAAATGAATTTCCGAGGCGATTATTGAATTTTTACACGGAATACATAAAAGTTATACGATGCTAGGATGACTGCCTGCCGTTTTTTCCAAAATTTTAATTTTTCGGACCTGCAAAATAATCTAGAGCGCGTAAGCCGATGCGTACGAATATGACGAAGCTGATTCTCGGTATATTTCAAATACAAAAAATCAAAGTCTAAATTTTCATTATAAGTAAAAAAAAAAAGTCTTGGTTCTATAATTTTTCGTTTTTTTTTTCCGACAGTACGAGAACAGGATTTATAAATTCTGTTTCAACACGGAATACGCATTAAGTAATATGGAACATCCGACATTATTTGCAGGTCACCGGTACTTCCGGTTTCGATGGAGAGTACACGCGAATTCAGAATACTCTCTATTTTACTTACAAGTAGGAATTCTTGCGGGCGAAATTGCGAGCAAACTGCTGAAATAATCAGGTTGAAACTTACATGGAATATTAAGTTCTAGAACGTAGATGGAACAGTAATATTTGCATACGTCTAGCAAATTCGAAACGGCACAAGTGAAAATATAAAAAGGCCTAGCGTTGTATGTTTTCATGTAAATGATCGTTTAATGATAGAACTTTTAGCTTTGCTCATTATGCATTAATATAGGCATCGTTATTCGAAGCTTCGAAATTACAGTGGCTAGTGAAAATCAATTTGGCTTATATATTAATTCGCTTATCTCGACGAAAGTCAACATAAATTACGAATAAAGCTCATTAATAATTTTTGTAATTAAAAACAAGAAATTTGCAATCCGTCATTTTCATGGGTTCGGTTGTTCCAGTGTTAATTAATCTGGTTGAAACTCACAGGAAAACTTTCAAACTTCAAACTAGTTTGAAAGTTCAGCGACAACGGATTTAATTTTGTTTGCAACGCGGAAAGCATTAGATGTGACTGCGTGTTTCAAACGATCGTACCCGTCAAGTAAATCTGTTTACTGCAATATAATATTACGTTATACCGATCGATGTATTATCATTGTTCATTATTCTTTCTTTATAGATTTTGAGTAAAAATTACTGCGTAGGTTGATTACGTTTATCAGAATTACGTTTTTATCTAATAAAAGAGAATTTTACCACCGATAATATATGGTCTATCGAAATTCATTCTCGATATAAGAATAAGCAGATGGAAAAAAACGAAGTTAACTTTTCGTATTAAATTTTATCCATCTTCTAATAAAATATGTTTTGGGTCTCCGATGGCTCATATCAAATATATTTTTCACCAGACGTATCTCCACGAGATCTTATATGGATGGAAATGTAAAACAATCAATCTGCCTTCCATCTCGTACAGTAAAAATTTCATAGTTGAAAATTTTATACTCGCAACTTTTTCTGAACGCCATTCAGATGATAACTTTTTTCTCAAGCTGCACCAGATGACTAAGAGATTTCACCCTTAATTGGATTACGCTATTCTGCCTGTTTTCACGATTGTAGAAAAAAAATGCATAATCCAATAAAAATGCAAATTCTTTTGAATATATACAAAAATTCGTATATCAAAATTGGATAATACACGGAAAGAAATGATAATTTTAGTCTAAATAAAAAACTGACATAATTCATATAGGCATGTGAAATTTTGGTTTTAATATACAGAGAAACTTAATAATAATAAAAAATATCAATATATCTGGAATCAAATTAAGCAGATCAGTTTGACGATATTATCACCGGTTTTACTGCACCAGGAAATGTAAATCATTTCAAGCCAGATACACTAGGATCTCGATTTTTGTAACAGTGGCGAAACGACTCCACATTGCTTTTGCGAAAATCGAGGTTGCGTACGCCCCGCCCATCTGACTCTGCGCAGATTACACAATCGACACCAGTGCCCTGTCAAGCACTCTAGTCGCCCGCGTTATAGATTAGCTGTGAATGTCACCACTGGATGCGCCTCAACGTAAGCGAGCTGTTGGGACGGACCTGTCGAGCTATGGCCAGTATCTCTTCTACCGTATGTCACATCGATTGATAAGCGCCGCGGAGTTTGGACTGTTATGAAAAATCAAGATTTCGAAAATCGAGGTCGTAATGTCACACGTCTAGTTCTATGGTCTTATTGGAAATGTAGGTAGTATCTATAAATGTATCAGTCAAAATTTCACTGAATGATTCAATAATCGAAAGTTAACTGAAGGGATAGTGATTTTCGGTCTAATCTACTGCTAAATCAATGGTTTCGGCTTATCAGGTTCATTGCGGCTTTATCATATTTTTAGTCGCATTGTTACATTGTGTGTGAATTGCTGTTGGTGATATTAACTGGCTATACTAAGGAATATTAAATTGATGTGGCTTACGAAAGTATTGTGATAATATGATACTTTTCTTTGTGATGAATGTAAATCATAAAAATATTGACCATTATAATTCTTAATCGAAATTAAGTTTATAAATTGGACTGGAAGCTCAGTGGGTGGACTGTTTTCCAGCATCCTAATGATTGCAGATTCGAATCCCATTCGTGTCCTAATAGAAATCAAACTGCGCAGGCCTTTGGTACTGGCCCGACTATTTAGGAAAAGTTCCGATTTTTTATATTGAGGGTAGCATAGTTAGCAGCTGGTTAGGTGTGAATTAGTATTTCCAATTCGCGAATAGTCATATTTTTCATATTTTTTATGTTGTATATTATATTTTATTATATTTCAGCTGAATATATGATAAAACATAAATATAATGCTCAAAGAAAATTTTGATTAAACAAACAAATTTTATATAATCAAATTTTGAGAAAAATTCGACGCAATGTATTGAAATGTTTTTTCTATTTAATTTAGAACTTTTTTATTATACAAAAATTGACGATTATAATTAAATTACAAAATTAAATTTAAAGCGAACTCAAAATAGGAACTTTGTGGTTTTCGTGCTGGTAACGGCAACCGCATTTTATCTTAGCACGCGATACGATATAAAAATGGTATAGTGAGACTGTTGTTTTCGATGTAAAAGGCAATTTTCCCGTTCACTTCTATTTTTATAATACAGCAACAGGGCATTATAGTCTAAAAATTCGCATTTACATCGTAAAAAGGAAGTTTCATCTCGGCTGATGAAACTCTAAACGAGATCTACATAACGTGAATTCCTTTGAGTAAAAATGGAAAGGGGAATTCTGAAATCATATTATATGCTTGGCATAATGATCGATTTGAATAACCTTTTTTGTAGGTAAAAAAAGATTAGATCAAAGATAGAAAAGTTAGATCAGAAAGTTAATTGTATATTGAAGGTCTATTTTAAGGCGTGAGTGTGCGCGCACGGGAAAAAATGTCTTTATCCAAAATTATGGATATAAAGATAATGCATTGTCAAAAAAAAAAAGTTTAAGACAAAAGTTTTTTGATTTTAACGGCGAGAGGGGGGGGGGCGGGCGGTAAGTAAGGTGATACGATTCGTATAGGATCCTAGTCAGAGTCATGCAAATGTCTATATAACATAAATCATGGTAGATCCTTAATCGGTCTTTACGTAGTTAGACCTGATGAAATTCCCACTGGGGATTTTTTCGAAGTTAAAACTTATCCAATGTTACAGATAATTTTATTATGTTATTAACCACTTTCAGCTATAATTTATTTATATTTCATTGTAGCGACACAGGAAATTTGCTTTACCTCGGGGAATATAAAAGAAATGGTAAACATTGATAGGGCGCACATCCCAGTACAGTCTACACTCTACAGTAATATCAGTTTATGCTAGAATCCAAATATATGAGTAAATGCATGTCAACGAATAATTGTAAATTGTTGTTTAACAATAAAAGTAAATGTCATTTACTCTAAGAAAAGCTATTATTTTGTGAAAAATACTGCTTTTAGTTTCTATCATTAACCAGAATAGATGGCTGCACCATTGAATATATATGCTTATAGATGCGAACATAGATGCCCCATGCGAGTCATTAGGAAATTATGTGGCACAATTGAAGTTAGGACTTTAACTACTTCTTATTAAAAATATATCTTTTCATGGGTATTAATTGATATTCTCTGCGGAAGAGAATAAAACGATCGAAGAAAAATTATCAATATTTTATTGAATGTAATAAAAAAAATTTTTTTCGTATAATATAAATATATATTGGGATAAATATCACGTGAAATACTTAACAACATTGCACGTAGCAAATATAAATTTTATAATTATAAGATAGTAACATTATACAAAAGATTAAAAGTGAACTATGACTTAGTCTCTTTGGTGGTCGGTTTTTGTAGGTATGTACAGAGGATATATATAGATTATGTATGTATATTCTTATATAATAATAATTTTGTATATAAACTATGTATAATTTTTTTTTATATAGAACCCGATAGTAAACTCATAAAGATAAAAACGAAGCATACGATAGTAACTTCCGGGAACGTTAATCGAATGAAAAGAAATATGAAGTCATCCCAATTTATCCCAACTTTACGATATCGTAAAGTATGATACTTTAAAAAAAATGTTTATCACATTTTATAGTACTGTGCATTCTTTTGAAAGAATATTTACGATAGAATTTTTTTCACGAGCTACGCGAATACCTGTGTTTGGGACAAGAACTGGTTATACTTAGTAAAAAAAAACAGCAGTAAAATAGCAAATGCCATGATTGTTCAAGTTATCATAAATTTGGCAATGCACGTAAAATTTCATTAATTCTGAGGAATTTTTAGCCAGTCGAAACGATCAGAAGGCGAAACGGCGAGTTTTTGGTCTTTACTTTACAGACAACGTATAGTTGTCATGTTTTTAAAAAATTGAAAGGTTCACGTGTAGGTGAACATTTTTATTTGCAGTGTAAATTACGTGGACGAAAATTTGAATGATCCTTACAGGTCAATGTCACAGTAACTGGTGATGAGTGTGAAAGCTATTATGCAAATGGCGTTGAGCACGATCAGAAAACTCTTTCGAATCCTTTCTACATTGGCTGAAGCATCGAATGATGCACGATTCCTGATCGGTCGTATTTCCAATTATACGTGCAGGAAGTATATGCGAATCACGATATACTGATATATTTCGAACTGAGTAGGTTTGCCAGTCACGTAAAACGATCGTAAATCTTAGATCAATCGATAGATCGCTCGAACCACTTTCTTCTTCTCCCAATTAGAACACGGTCTGATCAGAATCATTAGCGAATCCTTTTTCAGTCTTTACGTAAATAATTATGTTCCGTAAAGACAGTGTGTCGCTTTCGTAATTTTATAAGTGAACATTTTTTGTAAGATTATATATTTTATATCGTTAACACTGTGTTACGAGTAACGTATCAATTTATCGTGGAATATGGACACCCTGTATATTCACTAAGAATTTCTTTTATTTTTTAGGTTAGACGTTTATAACCTTCATCCATGATTATTCTCATGCACAATTAGTATAAAATCAATATATGGATAAAATCGTATATCGATCGTATATGATTCGTATATTTTTGGGGGTCGGGGATTCTATGAGACAAAATTTCACCATTTTCTCTTCATTTTTCTCTATTGTTTTTTGAATGTCTGTTCTCAGTTTCCTCTTTTTTTCTGAAACTTTCCCATTTTGTATTCCGATCCTTACAATCTCTGGGCCATTGATTCTTCTGGGGTTGGATAATATTAGCGAAGCCCTTTCCGCCCTTGGGCAGCAGTGCTCCAAAACCCTCCTTATTATATTTATCCAACCCTCTTCAATTAAGGGCAGGCTTCTTCAACCTATTAACAGGATTTAATTAAACTTTTCACACTTAATTGGAATTATTTACGATCTTGCGATCTTCAGCTAATTGGTGTACTTACGTAGTGCTTCGACTGATCTTAGCCGGATTAATCGATTACGTTGATCCGCATTCTTATATATTTTGCCTCTTGTTGTTATTTTTTATTTGTGCATTTAAACCATTTCAAATACTATCAAGCCTTCTATTTGACTCTCAAGATCAAAGAAATATAGATTTCCTATTTTATCGATCGAGATCAAAGCGAAGGAAATCAGACCAGAGAGCAAAGCGGAGTAGCAGAATAGAAAGTGGTCACAATCCTTATAAGGAACAGAAGGAGATGGAATGACGTTCGATCTAAAATAACATTCTTGGCTATAAAGGAGAACAGAATATTCTTTGTAGGTTAACATATGTCGCTACATTGCGCTTTCCAATAACTGAAACCTAACGCAGTACAGAAAATCTAATCATGTGAATTGTGTGCGCTTCGATTAGCTTACAGAATGCAAGTCATTAATTAATTATACGAAGTTGGGTTAAGTTACGCCGCAACTATTGGAAATTGCATTTGACGCAGACTCCTAGAACACTGTATCTCTATAATTGAAGGAACTGTAAACGATTAAAAAATCAATTGTACTAGCCGTCATATTTTACCTGCCTCTTAGCTCCTTTCACTCTGCCTGCTGCCTCTGTCTCTTATTGTTCGTATATACGTATATAATTTCCTAACCAATTGATATTCGGAAATGCTTACTTTCTTCGCGTGTCGAGAACGTGAATTAATCAGTATTTCCTCAACCGTATCCTGCATATTCGTTTGGACAACTTATCATTACCATTATGCCCATTAGGGGCTCGATTTTGTTTATCTACGATATTAGTGGGTCTTAATTATTTGTTATTAACCCATAATAGATATATAGAGTGTGCTGGATATTGATCAGTAGAATTTGCGAACTGAATAATAGAATGGAACATGATAGGGAATCGTATTATCGTATATTGCATTATGTATATTTAAAGTGGTTCGCCTAGCATCATAGTGACAGTATTCCAATATCTGAAAATTCCATGTATATCATTCATTATAAAAATATTTCCTACGTAAGGTATCATCTTTAAGGCAAACAGGAGGACGGAGATTCATCGTTTAACAGATTTTCATATCACATATTGCTTTAAATGAAGCAGTAAAAAATGATAAAGAAATTTCAATATTTTCTATTTAAAAATCATCTTATTGATTGATGTAAAAGAAGCGCCTCCCAGAAAATTTCATCCATTTTCACCGGCCGGAGGTTGAGATCTTGAAAAAAATATTTCTATCTTATCAAACGAATATATTGCATTTTCGGCCATTTTCATTCCGTGAATCTTGTAAATAAGACGGCAAACAATTTTGACATTTTTGCACGCACAACCGTTAAGTTGTCCCTGCCAAGAACGTATACACAATTCTAATCTGTATTTTGGAAGCTAGAAATCAAATTACACCTAAGAGCCTAATTATGCCTAGCTTCAGATTGTACATGATATTTATTTGTGTATCTGGAACAAGTAGAGCGAATTCAATTTCTCGCGATAACTTGGATGGCACGTTATTTATTTGATCCAGTCTCATTAGGTATCCCTGCTCACTATGCTATTCATTATACTTATATCATTTGTTCACCATACGCCGTGACACGTAATTCAGAGAATTATATCGTCGTGATAAATTTAGCAACTTTTTGCAACCGTACCATTCGTATGTATATGTATAACTGTGTACATACAAATACAAAATTTGGTATGCACTTTCATACGTGCGGTTTCTCCATTGCTGTTATCTCGACCGCAAGATATTTCGCTACGTATATGTTGATCTCGATAACCACAAATAAACATTGCGAGCTACTAGTGAAACTATTTTTTCCATTCATATTTGGGTATGTTTAACAGATTTATTGCAGTCTCGGAAAATTAATGATATTTTGTCTTATTTATATTGGAGTTTTAATTTTTTATATCGTTTTTCAATAAAATTGGTTCAGTAGTTTTTTTTTTTTTTTTTTTGAAAACGATTAATACTCAAAATAATTTTTGCATTTCTATTCATAATGAATAGCTGTTAAGAATACGAATTTTAATAACTGGATCTAGTCACTGCGGGCAGCCTATCCCTTTGCGGAATCGAGATGCAACTTGTTACTTCCATTATACGTATTTCAGTGATCAATGGCCAATATTTTTTTATTCGAATAATTAAAAAATGAAACATATACCTGATATTAAATAAACTAATTCAGATTTTCTTATTTTATCATTCATCGTTTATAAAAAACTTGGAGATGTAGATACGGATCATGTGGTTGTATTAATTTCAACAATGGTATTTCCTTGAAGGTGGTTCTATCATAGGATTCAAATTGATGTACGAAATCCAGGTCATGCATTCATCTTCAATTACATTACATACATGTATGCATATGTTAAAACCGATTAGGGTTTAGTTATTATTATTCGGTGCAAGCATTTTCAGCAGTTCAAACGCTTTGTAACCCTTCAGCAGTCACGTTGGTTATTGTGCCATGATAATAGCGATAAAATATTTCAGAATGTTTTTTAAAATGAATACGAGGTTTTTTTTAACTATGTGAGAGTAGAGAAAGTAGCAAGAAAAAATTTTTGTATATATGTTTCATTACCTTTCTCCTCGTTGCTGCCATGGAAAATTTAAGAATTTGCTAATATTATTTGTCTTTTTTATATAACTGTATTTAATAGATGTCATTTAACTACGATTATTTCATATCCGATACTAAATTCTTCTATTAAGTCATATAACTGTAGTTATAATTCACCAAATAATAGAAAGTCACGTTTCTCTTAAGAAACCAAAGAAATGAGAATAAAAACTGAGAATTTAATTGCTTCATGTAATTTCGTCCAATATGGGAATTAGCGTGTTAAAGTGACTTTAGAATTTTTGGGCCAAATTCTAAAAAAAAAAAAATCGCAGCAAAATCGACAGGACTAAAATTTATAAGGGATATCAGGTACCGGATGTAGATGGAACGTCAATATTTGCAGATATAGAGCGCTTCCGGTTTCAAAACGGCATATATGTATGTGCAAAGATCGAAAATTGACTATCTTATCTGTATATACAAGTGTCTGGGTCAAAGGCTTGACCGCTCGCGTAGAAATTTACAGGAAGAATCATGAGCGTTTAGATGGAATAATAATACTTGTAAATACCGAGCATTTCTAGCGCAAAACTTTCGTGAGCATGAAATCAATTCTTTTGGCAACGACGAATACGTGCAGCTGTGTATACAGTTGCAACAGAACCTCGTAACGTAACGTAACCGCGTGACGTAACATAAAACGTACTCGTCGAGTATCCTCGCACAGTTACGTTACGGGTTTCCGTTGCACGTGTGTACGCGGCCTTAGATGCGACCGCATGGTTCGCGTGGTTGTGCCTCAAGGCAAACCTGTTTGTCCCAATATTTGCCTTTGAGCACGCCTACCCTATAAATGAAACAATATGCAACATCATTCATCCACCGCACTATTTGAATTGTCGCGGTTTCGCTGCATTGAGAACAAAACAGGTTTTAAGATTTGGATTTTCGCTGGCACGGAAGTACCCAGAAGGAGATGACTCAACGACGCTAGAGTGGGTGATTTACTCGGAGGAACAGGAAGTTGGAGGAAGGTCGTGCAATGTGGACACACCTTTGTGAATTCGATCAATTGACGCTGCAATCTCCGTTATTTTTCAAAAGTGATGAATACTTTTGTCTTTACAGTGGTTCTTTGTATAGCCATTCGTATTGGATAAGAGGACGTGTGGCTGTTATCGATTCAACTACTCGTGCAAAATCTCTAATGCTACATGACTTCAGAGATCTCAACAATACGATTGAGATAGCTAATTGCGTATTCTTTTACTTTCTGGTAACTCTAAGGTTTTTGAGACGGAATCTAATATAAAGCGGTAATAAATCTGTAATAATAATCTGAAACGAACCTCTGTTTACCATTTGATTTGCGGACTAAAAAGGAAGTCGATAAAAGTGGCCTCTTCCGAGGTCTTGCTCTTTTAATTGCGCCTTTGGTTAGCAAATCATCAACAGCGTTCATCATAAATGATTAATCTTTTTTTATTTAGAAGGCCATCCTTGGATATATATTGTTGTGGAGCCTCTTTGGTAAGCTTGTCTTTTGCAGTCGGCCTGAAGTTGGCCACGAGATATTCCAGACGGGCTTCTGAAGTTTAAAGCTGTAGTCGCTTTGAAGGCCAGTTTTTTCTTCCCTGATTGAAGTTTCAGTGATAGCCCCAGCATCTCCATCGATTTCACAGATCTGATGCGATTGGACAGTTCCGGCTCAAATAAGAATTCTTCCGTTTTTGAGTCTTTCAGAATTTTCCTGGTTTTCCTCAAGATTTTCCTGATGGCTGAGCTTAGGGCCCAAAGACAAGCTCCGCACAGTGCCTGATCTGTCGCTAGATACTTGTCCCGTTTTTTTATTGTCCCGTTTATGTTGACTTCGATCTCCGGATTTAGTTCTGGCGATACAACTGAGCAATTGCCCTTGCGTGGGTATTTATCCAGGAATTTGCTTCTTTTTTCAAACCTGATACTAAAACTTTTTCCCAGGCATTGGTCAACTGGGAGTGGAATATAAATTCCCCTTCACTTTTTGAACTACTGTCAGCATCCACAATGTCGAGGGTTGTTTGGTCCAGTTCGGTTAAGTCCTTTTCTTCTACCCTGAACATCTCTTCTAGTTCTTTAGGATGCTCTGGTATATTTTTTTTTGTTGACGGTTTCCTCCTGGGGAATGCTGTCACTGCCCGATACCTCGGAACCAGATCTGTCCGATGAGTCTGGAAGAGCGAAAGATCTAGTTGTGTGCTATCAATGTTTTCGTGACGCATATGCACAAAAAACTAGTCTGTATGTACGGAACATGTCTCACCTCTTGTGTGAGAATATCTGAATCGACTCTATTACGCATTCCATCCAGGGAGGATTTTCCTCTTTCGCCCAATTTCATTCAGTTTTGAATTTATTTGTTCCGATAGCTTCTTTAATTTTTTATCAAGTCCATTTACCGACGGTGAACGTTTAACAATAACGAAATTAAAAGAAAATCTTCTTTCCCGCAATGAACACAAAAAGCTTTATGAAGCAGAGACGGCGCTAGGCCACTAGGGGCTCACGTGGAAATTTAGGAGCTGAAGATTGTGGCGACACCTGGCGAGATCTAGCGGTACTACATAGTGATCGTGAGAACGAGACACGAAACATAATTACTTAATTACCCTTGAGGATTGTCAGCAATTCGTCTCCCAGCTTCCCTCTCTCGCTGGTCGCCGACCCGTGCTTCCATCCAGCTCGTCCATTTCTTATTTATATTTTCCTCGCTTCCTTGCGCACCCATATGTGCTCGAATTAGGATGAATGAATGTTAAATTAGAGTAAGATTACATTATAATATTTTTAATTGTCAATTCTATAAAAAATATTACTTTTCTTTCGTGGAATTGTTAAAAGTTATAAAGGAATATGTATATTTAATTATTTTACTTCTTTGGAAATAATATTATTTTATGATTACTTCGAATTTGTGTTATATATGGTTTGCTTATGCTTTTAATCTCAGAATATAATGTATCGAGTCTCTTCAACATTTTCTTGGCCAGTATGATAACTTCATTCGTAGCGATTCTCCAATGTGATTCATAATAGAATTCTAAAAACGTTTTTCCGTCGATAAAAAGAAAAACACGTGTTTCTTGAATTTTGATGGAGAATAACATATTTCAAAAAAAAAAAAAAAAAATCGAAGGACGACATCTGAGGTACCTTCCTTGTCAGTACTTTGACCAGAAAACTTTACGCGGTCCTTATCGGATTTATATGATTATTTTTTTATATTATATTATTGCTTATTTAGCAGACATCGTTACTGCGCTAACAGTACCGGATGAGAGCTTTGCTAGAATAGTAAGGCACAAGCCCGTCAGAATAAGCACGACCTGAATCACGGCCGTATCAAAGACCGCGTTAAATTTCGAAGTAGGGCCGGGCCAGGACACTGCCTGACGAGGCACTGCGGCTAATCTGATAACGCCCCTGCTGCGGCCGTGCTTGAATTCCTAACCTGGTGTATTATAATTATATATTGCACGGAGCCTAGGCTAGTACGATTCAACGGATTCTTGTTAGGCGGCTACACGAATCGTTTTACATGATCCACTTCAGAATCTCTGACTTAATCCTAGTCAGGCATATTAAAATTATTATTTAAAAAAACTATAATTAAAACAAAATTCAAGAAAAGATGGGTGTGCACGTGTGACATCACGACTGGGAGACACACACACACACACATATATTTTAGATTGCAAAATAGTATATCTGATTATTGATAAGAATTTCTAGTTTTTAGTACTTACTGAAAGTATAAGCTACCTTGACGATGTGATCGTAAATAATATATGAATTGCATACGTGTTCACATGTTTTAATCCTCTTTGCCAAATATACTGCTAATGCTGATACTGAGTTTAAAATTCAACAGTAGAAAGGTACTGTGACGAAACCATGTAAGCTGATTCCTTTATAATCCAGCACTTGCAACAAAGTGCCAAGCCTGTTCATACAGTTAGTCGAAGTAATGAGACGTGAACATATGACACATAACAAAAGAAATGGACTAACGACACTGCAAGAGTAGATGGGCCATCCATTAGACTGCTTTTAGAATTGCAATCTCGTGATAAATGCATAGTAATGTAATTCTGTTTACGCTCTATTTGTTCGTTGCAATTGGCTTGCGGCATGAAATCGGTTTGTGTTGTCGATCGATGCCTGGAACTGTGCTTAATGGTTCGACAACGAATTAGCGTTTCCCGAGGTTATACGATCTCGTAAACACCTTGACAGTCATATTGGAGTCATAAAATCTAAAAGCTTCTATACGCCAAAGTTGTGTTTGGTTGGATTCATATTGTTTCATTATAACTTGCGTATTCCAGCATCCATATGTGCTTGTAGGTTCTTGACTCGGCTTTTCCATTTTCTCGGAGTAGCAAAAAGAGAAAAATGGAAAAATTTATAGTGTAAAGTGGCCAAAATTAGAGGTCTCAACCTCGCAGGTACGAATAGGTAATAAAACCGCAACGAATCCACCGTGAGGATTACACGGGATCGTAAAAAGCCACGTAGCTGTCATAAAACCGAAATGCACAGTTTTCTCCCTTACTGGAAACTGACAAGTATCCTCGTCATTTATCTTCGCAATCGATCACTCTTGATTACGTCGAATTCTTGACACAATTCTCTATATTTTAGTTTCCAGCCTGACCGCGTAATGCGTTATTGGCTCTGGCAGCGATTTTCCGTGCTTGAAGGTGTCTATCTTGGTATTTAACAAGTTCGTATTAAATTTATATAATAAGTGACTATAGTATGCTGTGAATTATGGAGACTTATATAAAAGAAGACATTGCTGATAGGGTGTTACAAATTGAAAACTATGAAATGGTAACATGAAAACGTAAGAAACCGAATGAAATCGTAATAAGGAAAACAATAGAACCGGAGGAGACATGACATATACAAACAGAGATAAAAGACAAAGTGATCACGACAAGAAGGAGAGATCAAAAATCACTATAGGATGATGAAATTTCTTTGTACGAATTTTTGAATTTGAAGCAAATAAATCTATTTCATTGTTAGCGTCTTTCAGTCTGTATACATTAGTCGAGCATTTTAAATATTGGGGCAAGCAAGATTGGATTGAAACACGAACGCCTGCATAATAGGGTTCGGTCTCATGTATTTAATATTGCAAAAAATAACTTTTCCGTCGCTTTAAAATTGACAGTGCCAAATTTAACTTTTTCATACGTATCTGCTCCTACGTTTATCATTGCCCCAACGTTGCTACCTACTATTTCTTCTAATCGGATCCAACTTGTCTAATTCTGTATGGTGATTACGTCAGGGTTGGTTAGCTGATATCAATCAGCTGGTATAAAAGATAATTATCGAGGATGTGCACTGTTCAATTCTCATAAAATATACAGAAATTTTATACGATCGAGAACTGTGATACATACATTCATATGTGTAACTTTTTATTTTTATTTCAGGTATATTTTTAATAATTACAGGTATATGTACATGTATACGTAGTAGTATGAGATTATGAAGATTTCATGAAAATAAGGCATTTTAGATTACAGCAGATTGAGAAAGTTGTAAGTTTTACGAAATGAATCAGCAACGCAGGAAGTGAGTACGATTCTGCAAGCTCGCGATGATTAACCAAGTAGCTGTAATGATGCCATTTATAATTATTACTAATTAGTAGATCTAACGAAAAGTCTTGCTCAAATATATTTTCTCTTATTATGCTTCAAGAAGTATTCCGACTTTTCCGTTATTTGCTTCAGAAACTTTCTTCAATAATCTAAAAGTCTTTTCAAGAGGTTCTTTATTTATGAAGGAATTAAATAAATAGAGATGAGGATTATTCTACATTGGGTGGATCAATATTGTAAGCATGGTGTTAGATTCGAAGGATATTTCAATATACTACAGTGTTTAGGATAGATATGGAGGTAGACAGTCCACGAGAATGGATGCCTACCCTCGTTTATTTCCTATACGCTATACGCTTATAATTTGCATATTTAGAAACACAGACACAAAAAATTGACCTATCATTACATTAATTTATAACATTTATAAGGTGAACCCACCGTTTCTTGTTAATTACAGTTTGGATCCTCGTAATAAGGGTTTAAAGATGTTTTATGAAGAGCTTCGATGGGAACGTCATTTTAATAGAAAACAAAGAGAATGAGTAAAAGATAACATTCATTATAATATCATTTAAATTCATGGTTTTTATCTAATATTGATAGGCCATCTATCCCATGCTTTATTTTCTGTCCAAGATTAGATACCCCAGTGGTAAATCAGGATAGTTGCCCCTAGCTACCTACTGTACCGACCTTCAAAAAAACTAAGTCCTTGTTTCCTTTTTATCTATATATAATATAATAACATATATCTTTGAAATTTGCAACGTAGTTAAATTCAAAACAAAAAGTATAATTTTATTTCCGTACTTTTTCAAATTTTCTTTTCATACAATTAGAGTTTACTGCAACGAGGGTGATGATATCGCGTACGTGTGATATGCTGATTTCTTGCAAATTTCAAAAATAGATCTGCACAAAGCAGAGCAGCGTCTTCGCTATTTGTAATAAATTTCACTCCTAATTGAAATATCGATGTAAACAGGTTCGCCTCGAGGCACGAGTGCGTCAGTCATGCGCTCTTATCATATACATTTGCTGTGGTAAACAAATTTAATCTAGTGGATATGCAGTTTTGTAACTAGAAGCGCTGAGCATCCGCAAATGTTAATATTTTATCTGTATTCGGAACTTGATACTTTCGGTATGTCTAACCTTTGCTCTCTGCTCGTGGGTGATATGTATAAGTACAATTTCCAACGGTATCGATTCATTGAAAAATAACGGTCGTTGGATCGTCACTTATCTCTCTGAAAACTAAAAAGCTTCGTTAGGTAGGGGAAGTAAAGGACGAAGGGTGAACTTGTCGCGTCACTCGCGTTTCTTACGTCAGACTAAAAAAAAATCTCTGCAGGACATGAACGATCTGTTCGTAGGATTTGCGCACACTTTTTCTATTGGTAAATGAAATTTTATTTTCCAGTGAAGACACGAGTCTCGAGTATTTTTAAAGATGTTTTCATGGGTTTCGACAAAAAAAACTGAATATTTTTGTCGGCTTAACGTGTCTCAGCATTCAACAGAAAAAATTTCGCGATATCTGCGGCCCCAATATATTCAAAAAATACTTCAACGAGTTCATCATTATTATAGACTGCGCCGAAGTTGCGGCGTACAGTTTCCTATTTTTCATATGCATTATATATAATACATATAATTAATTTATAGTAATAAAAATGTTTGATGCAAATCAAAGAAGCATTTTTCATTTACAAACATTGATTTCGAATCACACCAAAAATACGACTTTTTACATCGTACAATTATTCATATAATTTTAATTAGTTAACGTGGCATATTTTTATCAATTTTTAACGTTTCAATTTCTATTTCCAAAATTTTGTTAATTTATTGTTCGAGAGCATTTTTTAAGCTGTCGTTTCAGATTATCTGTGTAGCAGAAACATGCGGAGGTTTTATTTCGCTGCGAGAAATGTGACTCACACAAAAATACATGTTATACGCTCTACAGTAAACTTCTTGGCTTATTTAGAAGAGAAAAGTAAACAGTCTGCTTTTCCAAACTGTCTCAATAAACAGTTACTGTATTCATAAAATGGATGAATGGAGGATAAAATTAATTAACATAAGTAAACGCATGCTCAGTGCGTAACCTTCGTCGAGTATCTTACCAGTTGAATTAAAAAGAAAAAAAATTCTATCTCAGAAGGCCTGCAGCATCGGTGTGAAATGTTTTCTTTAATCGTAGTTACGTATCTGTATTATCGACTAATATCGTGCATAAGAATCACAGGATGACACGAATGAAAATTATCTTTATTGTAATTTCGATCAATGAAAGGAATATACTGATAAAAGAGCCGTAATAAAATAACCAATATTACGTTAAGCTCTGCTCAAATGAGCTGTCGAAGGTATACTAACGGCAAAGCAGTAATGGGAACAGGCACAAAATTTAATTAAGAGTTCCGGTCGAGTCTCGTATCAAGTATTATAACTTGAATGAAGCTCAATCTACTCTGTGTACTGCTAGAGCTAGCAACTAGTTACTTCAGATGGGAAAGTCAAATAGCTCATAAAGAACGCTTTCAGGACAAAGTTACATCGACAGACCTCCCACAATTTAACTATTCTAAACTGATCAAGTTCGAAAGAGAAAAATTCATCTGTAGAACAAGTCGCAAGGTTTTTAAATTTGAAGAAAATATTTTTTTTACTTTCATCATTGACGGCTTTTCGGACTCATATTTTTGGCCCGCAAGTACGTGACACTGATTTCTTTTTAAATGACGAAAAATACGTTATCTTCGTGTTTTAGAAAGTGTTTCTGATTGTGCGTAAGAGAAGGGTTTAATAAAATCATCATTATCATCTCAGAAACTAGTGATTAGGGATTCGTTGGCTTGCTACGTGATTATAAGGACATTTTTCATCAGTTTCTTCTTTTCTATTGCGATAAAAATTTTAAATACTTTCCAACTTCAATAGAATATTTACATGTAAAGTCTTACGTATTGCACTAAGATTAAATAACGTACATTCGCACCAACAGAATAACAATTTAATATAGTTATGGTGTCAGGTGATAAATCTTTCACAGAATAATACTTAGCACCAACTATTGATTTCACAGCTTCTTCTGAGCGAAGTACCCGAAACCCTTCTACGTACTTGGCATCCTTTTTTTACTATCGAAGATGTTTTCGTGGATGATTTCATTGCGTGTCGTATAGATACAAACAGATTGTAATTTGGAAGAAGAGCAGTAAGTCAATGAGAAATTCAAAGAGCCGAAAACAAATAAATATTCGTATGCTCTGTTCATAAGTACATGTATATCTTATACTTGTCCTGTCAGTTATTTTTGATTCTCTCACACTTTCTAGCGATTCGATTTTACGCGCATTACTCAACGTGACCGATATTCAATGTGAAATTTATACTTTCTCTTCTAAGGAGCGTCGTCACATTCCCGAGAGTAGGAAAGGCGGACGAGAGATGCTAATGAATGATTTTTCCGTATTTTTTTTGGTATACCTATGTTTTCTATTTTTATACGTAAACAATCAAGTTTTCAGTTGTGAATCTTAATCAATTGTCCGGGAATACGAATGGGAGTAAATATTATACGTTAATGTACACATGAAGCACGTTTCCTAAGAAACAAGTTTATCTTGAGTATAATTAAATGAAAATGAGGATGTGGTAGATTGAAATAAATTACAGAGAAATGAACATTATAAACGGTTGTAAAATTATGTTATTTGCTCATAAAATATGAATAATTAATCGTACTGTGTCTACTCGTGCAAAGAAAATTGTATGATAAGCGAACACGCTATTTTAATGGTAAAACAATTCACTGCACAAATATATTAAATCAGGCAATTTCAAACTCTCTAACTGCGGCTGAACAAGTATCGAGAAATGCTTATTAAAAATCTGTAAGTGCCTGTATCCTTTCGTTTTGAACGAATAAATTTGATAAAGCGAAAAATCACGAGTATCATTTGAATCCGTAATGATTTAGATCTATGTAGATTATTTAATACTTTGTGAGTCGTGTATTATAACGGTACATCGAAAAGTCAAAATCAATTGCTATGAATCAATGTATATAAGATTAACGAAATAACACAGCAGGGAGCAGCAAATGCGGCCAATTAATTTTTTTCGCCCAATATAATCAGTTCAAAGTCGACATATATTATAATTATTATAAGTATAGATATAGGAACGCATATACGCATTGCATATATATATATATATACATATATACATATATATATATATTGTTGAGATCCACAGTTTAAAAATAAAGTTCGATAATACCGTTAGTTAGCGGTACAGGGGATTCCCCACTACCGTCCTGTAGAAAATATAATGCCGGTATTATGAATCCGGAAGTTGTAATATACAGGTTGATTTCAGTTGCGAGATTTAGGATTTTCCGCCGTGTGTTCTGAACTGCCTGAAATTTCGAAAACCTTCGTGCAGCGTCACAGTTTAGCGTACGTGTAACTCGATTGACATTATTCGTACTGGACTTCGGTAGAATTTGCTTTACTCTAATTCCATTTTCCGATGATTCGCTGCGTGCAGTAACAAGTTTGTATCCGCAGATGGCTTCAGCTGCATATCGCAGCCCTATGTTGTTAACCTTAAGAGGATTGGAACCTTTCACGTTAAAAGTGGAATAGTGTAATTTATAAGAACGTAATAATAAAATCTCATGCAAACTTAGTGCACGCAGATATTTTCAAACTGTACTGTTACTTGACGTTATTAAAAAAATAAAAATTCGATTTAAATTCATTGTTACACTTTATCGTGCTTTAAAGGGTAAAAGTAATCAAAGCAGAGACGAAGACTAAATTAATTTCTTGTCTCCCTTCCGAGCAGTGCGTTGCCTTGCGCAGTTATATCTTCGGAATTTATTTTAGTTTTGATAACGCAATAGATTGCGCGATGTTGTGCAATATCGTGTTTCGAAATTGAAAAAAAAAAAAAAAATTAAGACTCCAGAAAGAATATTAGCATTGCAGGTTACGAGATGCGAAAACTTTGTTAATAAAAGAATTATTCGATTGCGCAAAACTTTTGAATATTTAACATAACACGTTTCTCATAACGAAACTTGTAGAAATAGCGAACTCCCTTTAAGTAAAACTTTTCATAATCATAAGCAACGTGCGTATTATACGAACCAAGGGTTTCGCTGTATAAAATGCGTGGAACTAAATTGAATTTGACAGCAGAGGGACAGTGAAGCAACGAAGGAAAGAAGACAGAGGGATTGTTGGAATGGAAAAATGAAGGTAGCAGAAACGAAAGACGCGTATAATAACAAAGGGAAGGTAGCAAGCAAGGTAGCCCCCGTCTTTCATCTCTCCCGGTCTCCACCCGACTGGTCCACCACCCCTCTTTGATTTACGAGCATAATTTATAATATTTTCGCTACTATTGTATGGTAATACGAACGGCAAAAAATATGTTAATGGTTCCCATAAAGGAGATATACAGCGTATATACTTCATTCCGTGCCATATACCCGGTGGCTGCGTAAAATACATGACATGCACGCAGTGTTCTCTCGTACTCCTTCATGTTCCCTCGTGCTTTCCTCTGCTACACACTCCCTTCTTCTTTACTATTCTACCCCAGTTTTTATATCCATTCTATTAGTTCTCCCTCGCATGGAATTTTAATGCAATT
>JARQSU010000445.1:3719276-3733096 GCA_030142265.1 Calameuta filiformis
AAAAAAAAAGTTTATGGGAATTCGCATTTAAAGTTTGACAAGCAGTTATCTTTCAGTTTTCGCGTAGAACTTTGTACTTACGGAATTCAGTCGACGCCAGCTTCATACAACACACTTTCCTCCGACTTATTATATTTAGACACTGAGACGTCTTACTTTTCCGTCTTGATTGATTCCTGCTCATTTTTGTTTTCATTAAAGCGTCCATATTATTTCCGAAATGTGTAATATACTTTTGCTCCATCATCGTATGTGCAGACAGCAATACACGCAGCAGTTTGTACTATTTCAAGATGACAAAAAGTACGATTTTCCATATTTTCACGTTTAAGCTCGGAATCTAATAGTTATTTTGAAAAGTCTCCCAAGGTATCTCTGAAGAAGTTCATTTTTGCTCAATTCTTCAAAAAAAAGGTCTCATCGTTGTTTTGACATAAGGGTGAAGCATGGACGAAATTCTTTAACCCTTCAAGGCACTGCGTATCTCAGCTCTTTGAATTCAGAAAAAACAAATTTTTTATAATCCGATATAACATAAAATACCTTGACGTGAATGAGAAATACTCGGGGTTTCGAGGTCTGATTAGGATTTGGCATCGAAATTCGAAAATTCAATGTAGTTAATTTGAGCTCCATGTATCAAGCTTTTTTCTTGCTCTTGGCACTACTTTGAATTTATGGATTTAGAGCTCAAATTAAATCTGCGTCGTCAAGAATCTTCGAGTACCGAGTTTCATCAACGTCAAGCCACTTTTTGCATTTAGATCTGCCATGTTGAATCCGCCATTTTCAATTACTCAATTTTAATAGCAAATTCGTAATCAACGACCCAAAAAACCCCTGAATAACGAGTTTCATTAACACGAAGCTACTTTTTTGCATCATAGTCGGCCCTATTGGATCTTCCCCAATTTCAATTTCTGTTTTTTGATATTAAATTCGCAATTAACGACCCCTCCCCCCCCCCGCCCCTCAATATTGAGTTTCATTCGCGTCAAGGTACTTCTTTGCATTTCAGTCTGCTATATTGGATCCGCCATTTTAAATTTCTGCATTTTGACTTCGAATTAGTAATCAGTGATCCCAAAACCACCCAAGTACCAAATTTCAAATAAATCGCTCGCAAGGAAAAATATATGGTTCAAGGAGTTCATTCACCTTGCTTAACTTTAGCCTTTTCAAATGAACACCAATTTATCGATTCTCGTGGAAAACGATCATGTTGAGGTTTTCGATCTGTTGACCGTTTACGATAGTAAGGTAGCCCATATTGCCTTTCCCATATCGTCCACGGGAATTACAGTGTCACTAAGGGCTTTCCGAGTGCGCTAAACACCTTAGGGTTTAAATGAATCGAATAGGTGTATCTATTGAAATAGAGAATAAACCAAAAATGAATTTTTTTTTTTCAAAATTTCAAGAGTAACCTACTCCTGTTATTAGTTTTGAAGCAAACAAATTTTAAGTCCACATTATAATAAATCTCACTCGATGGTTTCTACTATGTTGTGTCGGTAAAAATTGTTACGCTACAAATAAAAATTACTACCTTCCTTATCGTTACGCCCCAGTGTTAGCACGTCCATAGAAATTTTTACTGCACGATTCAGGGCAATATTTACTACAAACTGTTCTCCGTGTACTTACGACAGAAATCCGAGAAGTTATACCAAAATTATTGAGGAGAATGAAATTGATGAAATTGAAACGAGCGATCAGGATGATTTACCTAAAGAAACTGATTATACTCGAGAGTCAACAGAAGCCCAAGTATATCCTAGAAGATCGAAACAAGAGAGACTGTAGATACGAATCAGTCACAGAAAGCAATGTAAAAGAAATGTGACTCATTCGTGAAAAACAATACTGTTGGAGAGCTACCCTATGATAAAAGGGCTCTAGATTGTAAATTGCGGACATATAAAACTAAACGAGATACTCTATAGGAAAGTTAGAAAGATACAAGGCGCGACTGGTAATAAAAAGCTCTGCACAGAAAAAGGGCATACATTATGAAGAAACTTACTCACTTGTAGTAGGATATAGTCACAGTCCATAAATAAAAGATTTTTTTTTTTTTTTGACAATTTGAAAAGAATGAAATCTTGAGCATGCCAGGCATCACTTTCCATAAAATTTCTGTTACAATAATTTCACACTGAAATAGACTCGTGGACCGTCGATATAACATTAAAAAAGTTTTTTAATGTTTCCTAAAGTTCTGCTTTTTTAGGTATGTTGTGGATGTGCCTGAAGAGACCACTGATAATAAAAAGTTTGCCTCTACAGAAAGTAATTGGCTCTGAGAATAGATGATTTATTTCTTAGAATTATTAGATAAATGATCATGTATTACGTACAAGTCACAATCAGTACCAAATACATTTTCAATTACAAAAACTTGTGATCGGGTGAAGCACTGATTGCCATGCACTCCTAGCCATGACGATGCAGACTGAAACGTTTGCGAATCGTCGCCACAAAACTGAACGCAGCCGCGGCTTCCGTCCGGAAACCGTGAGTATTAATTCAGACATTTTTGAGAGATTCTACCTTTTTCGCTTTTAGGAGATTCACGTACTCGCGTGTTTCCGCGGTCCTGAATATTGTAAATTATTTAAAATGAGCAGAAAAGTGTATTATTAAAAGAAACTGAAACGCACCAAAAGCGTTTTCCAACAAGTCTGGAAATATTTAACATTCGAGATTCGGAAGGAATTATGGAAAATGTAACATTTATCCATTTTGCTTTATCCCAGCATTGCCTAACTTGCCAAACGTACTATAATATACATTTTTTCCAATGTGAGTGCGCACAGTCCAAGGGCTGGAAATACATGTGCGTATACTGTCCACACATGGTCTGTTCTTGTGCACATTTACATGTTCAAAAAATGTATTTAAAACTAAAATTCCAAATATTTATACAAAGCGCTGTGAACACGTGGTGTCTCACTCTATCGCATGTAGGTAAACAGGCACACAGCGATACTCACAGTACTAGCAGTGCATATCAGAACATACCCTTTACAGCAAGCGAATTTGACAGAGAAACACATTAACGTATACAAGCAATTGCTCAAAATTAATTGAATTATATATAGAACTTTTATATAATTAATTATATTAATTGAATCATAAATTATAATACGAATAGTCGGTTCTACTGATTTAATTAATAATTTATTAAGTTTCAGTTTAAGGATGGGACCAGCAAAAGAGTCGAGTTGTAACGAAGGCGTACAAGGTGGCATGGCTTATTGATTTAGTGAGAGAGAAATGGCAGTGAATAGTCGGCAGAAGGGAGCGGCTACAGGAGAGCAGAGAAGTTAGTGAAATCGCGAGTCGCGGGGAAGGGGACTCAGACGGGAAGTGTGATAGTGGTGGGGCAGAAGCAAGGAGGCTGAGATGTAGCGCAGTCAAGGCAAATTGGATGGAGTAACTAACGTTCTTTTGGAATTTGATTTCTTTCAAATACTTCTACCATCGTCACCATTCTCGTCTCCATTCTCGTCCTGTCTATGTGAATACTGATTTTGCGTTTTTTTCTTTCACAACTCGGAAAAATTATTCACTGTATTTCAAATACGCTGATTCAGATCGTACGTATGTAGACGCCTGCATGTATGCACGTTATGTAAATAAGCTGAAATGATTTATACCACCACCACGCGCTCTACCAACCGATTCATTCGCGTACATTTTTCTTTGGATTTTTCTATAGGATTTTTTCCAATGATATTAAGTAGCTGAGCTGTGAATTTGCACTTGAGATACACATATAGTAATAATATCAAGGATATTTTAACCCAGGACACAGTTTGTATCTGAAACAGTGAGCAGGTTTAAGATAACGTTTGCAACAAAGAGGAAAAGCCTGAAAAATGTAGAATTGGTATGAAAGTTCTCAGCAAACCTGCGATTTCGCTGGATTATTTGCGGTGTTAGAAAAAGCTGCTATTTATGAGAAACAGCAAAAAAAAAAACGTGGAATGTGATTAGAATGAGCTACTCGCAGAGGAATTTCAATTTATAGAAATTCTGTATGTCGGTGGAATGTTTGAAATTTGTTTAGATTGTCAAATTTCAAAGAAATATACTGCAAACGTTAATAAAATATGTGCAGCGCGAAATCAGCACATGATTGCATAGCAAATACGTAAAAAGGAGGATACATTTAGCAAAATTTCCAATCCTGACTGTAAATCTTAATAAACTTTGTGGCATTAAATACACTGTAAGTTACGAACTGGTTACAAAATACTGATAAACGAATGATAACAGTCAGTACAGGAAGTACAGATGATCACAATGTGTCTATATAATCTTAGAAACGAAGCTCGTTCAAATGGGATGACAAGGCTCATAGTTCAGAAGGGCTATTCGTATATAAAAATAAAACAAATGTGAAAATAAATAGGCTAGAAAGTTTCCCACTAGCGTATTAAAGAGCCACAAGATAAACGTGTATAGCATAATAAACGCGATAATGACAGGAAGCGGACAGTTTTCGATTAAAATTGCTGTATTGTCAGTGTACCTTACATCCGGTTTTAATGAGAGCATAATACGGTACAACCAACAATTCAAAGTGTGGCATATTGTCCAGCAATCAAATGAGTGTTTTTTATATTTCACCAAATAATAACGCATCAAAGCAATATAGTGGTCGGAGAACCGAAATACGACGACTGAATAATGCAGCACGAAGGCAAAGTTTTCAAGTGTTAGCATTTTATGTGGCACCAAACTGTGAACTTGGGTGATGTAGATATGGAAATCTTTGTTCATTGTATTGTAAAAGTTTTAGAATGAAAATGTTTATCTCATAATAAGACTAAAGCTAAACGGAATCGAAATATTTATCGTATCGAGAAAATCGATGTTCTGTCTGTAAATAGGAGCTGGAAGTTGATTTTTTAATATATTTTACACACGTATAATTACTATCAACTTTTATACTAGACGTAACAGTGATCGAAATTTCCATTTCGGCTAATTTTGTGTAGAAAAGATATTGAAAATCCCTAACAAACCATGTGAAACATATTTTTAAAAAAAAAAAAAAAAAACGCATAATTTCTCATAATTCGGAATTACTTCCTCTATGGTAATTCAAAGCGGCCACCCATACAAGTATTGTATTCTGTTTTTGTTGCTTAAGGGAAAATAGAGCAACCTATTTCTATGGGTGAGTTTACACATGGAGGAAGCTGAAAGCGAGAAAACATCGCATCCAAAAATTTCCTAATTGTCTCTACGAGAACAGTTCCCAGTTACATGGTGCAAATTTGATAGATCAAAGACTTTAATTTGATTTTAATTTTGATTTTCATCATTGATTTATTTTTATGCATTATTATTTTATGTCATTGTTTTATTTATTTGTTATAAGTTATAATGTTTCTCGTGATGCTTATTGAAATTTTTCTTTCTAAAAATTCGATAATCGCCGTTCAATATTAATCCGAACTTTAGAGTTCTTTTGGTTCAGCAAAATATAATCTCTCGAAACGAAACTGATTTTACACGACGATTATTCCGACCTGCGCGACGTATAAAATTTTTTTTCCCATTCTTTTCAATTTGGCAGAACCAGAATATTGTGCAATACTACCTTATCACTATATTACATTTATAATTCCAGAAGCGTATTCGCTATTAATTGACGAAGCTTCATAATTAAACGAAAGTACGATTTTATATTATTTCGAGAGCGCGTCGAGACGGCGAGCTCAAGAGACAATGGTGGATAATTAATATCGAATAAGCAATTATACGATTCGAAACGTAATTACGTCCTCATTCACCCTCAGGCTCTTCCATTTAATTATAAATGCATAATATAACCATATTACGATTGTATTCACATCAGCATTTATGGAGCAGCAGACCTTCCAACCCCGCTCCAACTTCCATCACAACCCCATCACCTTTCCTGTTGCCATCACAGCAGTCCTTTCACAGAATATAGTCTTTACATTTTTCATTCCCGCACCACCCCAAGTTTCTGCACTGTGATTATGAAAGAACGGTGCACACTGCCCAACCTACCTTGACATAACCCCGACTGCTTTCCATTATACTATCTTAAGGTATACTCCATGCATGCGTCATGTTGGATGATTC
This sequence comes from Calameuta filiformis, assembly GCA_030142265.1. NCBI lineage: Eukaryota > Metazoa > Arthropoda > Insecta > Hymenoptera > Cephidae > Calameuta > Calameuta filiformis. The sequence continues at coordinate 3,725,406 of JARQSU010000445.1, forward strand.
TGACGTATTTTTTCAAAACATTGTGTGGGTGTTTTACTGTCTTATGGATTGGTTAACTCTAGTCCATTTTCTCTATCTCAATTTATTATTTTTTATTGCACATGCAATTCCTCTTCAAAATCTCACATCATATCCGAATGGCTTCCTCGACTGGTCTATCATATCCAAACCTTAATTTTATACCCACGTATGCAATTCCTGACAATAACGTGCATCCTTCCTTCTTAAGGCTACGTTTTATGTCGTCATGGAAAGATTACACGTTTCTAAATATTACCGTTCCTTTCCATTGTGTCATGAAAGAACTACGTCATAGGCGTGTTAAGTAGGTCAAAATAAAAAGATTTCGAGCGTGCAAGACACGTAATTACAGATGAAAACAAAGTTTCACGTATTAAACGTACAAGCAACACCGATCCACGATATTATTAATTATACTTTACTATAATTATTTATCAGGTCGAATCTAATTATCGCGATAATGCTTGATATGTAACATGGGATACAAAATTTGCCAATGTTTAACGCGTCACGTGCATTCACGCGTAACACATTGTTATCGTGTACGAAGGCTTGTTTAATTATGCATGCATCAGGGCTGTAAATCATCCCTAGTAGAAATTTCGTTAGTCAAAGCGACGACCTGTCGAAGACCTGGCTAAGCCTCCATTTATGGATCATAATGGTTCTTGCTATAATGGATATTATGGTTTACTTGATATCTGTTGGAATCCTTAATTATTACGATTAATTAGACGGCAGGAATTGCGCTGACGATAGTGGCTATGAACTTCATGTGAATTTTCTGATACTTAACTGATCTATACGGAACACTTAATAATTTTAGATAATCATAAGATTACTTACCAGATTATTAATTAAAATTTCTGAGAGAGAGCACACGTGTAAACACACCTTAACGTTTAATGGGAAATGTCTCAAGGTTTGTTGATTGTTCCGCGTGTGTACCATGTTTGGAGAGAGATCTTTCTCATATTATTTATGAACGCAACTATCCAAATATTACTTATGTGTCTAATATGCAGTTTGTTATGACCTTTATTACGTAATTATGTTTATTTATAATTGTACGTTCCTTCTTCGTATAAGTCGTTACTTTCCTTATTCGTTTGTCCATCATTTCTGAGGTTCAGCTTCTTTGAAGAGACTTAAGACTATTTATAAACAATTTATTCATAAACGAACAATTACTATTATTTATACGTTCAAAGAATACATTTGGGGTTCTAGATTCTAATATCGAGCTGTTAATTCGTTTGTATGATTTCTGTATAAGGTTTCTATTCGTCTTATATTATATTTAGATTGCATTTGCAAATGTGAATACGTAGAAATGAACTTAAATATGTAAGCAGCGCAATGGTGCTCTTGTTTCCTGTAATTAATGTGTGATTAAGGTTAAGTTGTCGTATTGCAGCGGAATAGAAATAGTTTAACTGCAGTGCAAATTGTAGAATTGACAGCGATGCCATTTTAAGAGATTGCACCATGTATGTTCGTAAAAGAGACTAGATTCATAGCAGCTCCTGATCCTAAATGTGACCGTCGTCAATTTTCATCGAAAAGTTTTGAAAAGTCGTTTCGATTATCGAGATGCACTAGTTCGCAGGCAACGTTCGTAAAAATGTAAAAAAATAATTTTTGCAGGGAACGAGGAAAAGCCAGATAAATCTGTAATCCGTTACGTATGTCAGTATACATGCCATATAAACAGTCCGGATATGAAATAGGACACGTCTGCATCTTGCTCTAAAATGTGCGTAAAGTTGTCTGATTGGGGAAGAAGTTCAAATAGGAAAGTCACGTATAGTGGCTGAGTTTTGTGGTGGCGCTGGTGGTGCCGGAATGACCTTGGTAGTCAGGAATCCGGTCCGGCAACATGGGTCGACACAAATCCACTGGCGTAAGCGGCCTAGCCGAGGCCCTTTATTTATATTCTCTGGAGCACTTTTTCTCTGGAAAAATACTATCCTTCGAAGTTTCACTGTCTGAGGTGAACGTCTACGCGTTACTAATTTTTATTTGACCATCTTTACGTGTGTTATGCAATATCAAAGAATCATTACGCTGCGTACGTGATCAATCGCGTGATTCCGTAATAAGCCTGAGCGATAGAATACGCTTCTCCTGGTATTCCTTGCGCAATTTGCAAATACCATTGATGCATTCGAAGTTCGATCATTTTACGCGATACTAAAATTATTGGATGTAATAAAATTAAGAGGAATAATTTATTATCATGGGAATAGAATGAGAGGTCTAGTAAGAGACGAATTCAGAGAATGAATTTCGTAGGGTTCAGTTGCTTGGATTCTTCGAATAGCCAGACAAGAAAGAAGTCAGTCGGGACAATGACTCCCCATAAGGATATTTGGCAATGTCCACAAAGGATACGAAGCAGGCAGGATCGTAAACCATTAGGTGTCAGCGAAGATTGTAGCAGGCAGATAAACTTTTTAAGGGTCATTTCGGTATCGCAATTGGTACTCGGCCTTTTATGCTGTTAATCGTAATTCAAAACCTGATTTCTATGGTTCTAATCACATTTTGCCGCTGGAGATAACACTGGTCGTGTGAGCAACTGGGTACTCGTGCTAACCGATGTGTTCACTTAAATTTTTACATCTAGAAAAACACATTTATTGTTTTACTGGCCTTTCGCATTCGTTGCTCATGTTTTATATATAATGTGAAATAGAAAAAGTTGCGTGTAATGCGCAATGAAGATTCTGTTTATCGGATTTGTTAAGACGTTTTAATTGTTCGACATAAATAACAGAATCAAGCATACCGTGTAGTCTTGGCAGATCGTATAAAAGGGAACATAAAATCTATAGTATCGTACACGCCTCGTATAAATTATTGGCCATTACAGCTTGATTGTAAGCTAATGGAGGTATCTTAATTAGGCAGCGTGGACATTCCATGAAACCCATACGTATACTTGTATGTACACTGTTGTGATTCCACGGTTCTGTGGATTTATGGCATAAAGTGCATTGTGTTAATCCTAAGTGCGAATATCCTCAGCATAAGTTATTTATCCTGTCGCATAAATCTACCACGTCTTCCGCGAATTCTAGTGCATTGACACCTTTGTTCGTCGTCACGATATATATATAAAATAAAGTCTACTCGGGTACTCGGGCCAATTTTTCTTATGAAAATTTAGGTTCACGTGATGTTAAAAATCCCGAATCTAAGGCAAGCAGAGTCTTTCGAATTTCAAAATTAAATTTCTATCTTACACAGTGTTATTTAGAACCATTGTGGCAGCTAAAGATGTTTCTACTATTGAAATTGATAGAAATCAAATGAACGCGCCAACTAGCGGAATAGCTTTAAATAACAGTGTATATGACTTTTTTGTATCATAAATATTCAACCTTATTGGCAGATCTTTGATGCATACTATTATAAGCCTCATTATCTTTTTTTTTGTCGTTGGCATTAAATCTCGGATGAATGGTAAGTATTGGTTGTTAAGGAATGTAGACGGCAGCGTGGAGGGAGAGAAACTAAGGGAACGAAGGGACGGGTGCGCAACGGAAATAGCTACCTTACGATAACGTTTATTACAAATAAATCATAGTTACGATTTACAATAATAATACTGACTGCAAGAGTATTTTCCTTATAGCGAACCGAGGCCTTATCGTACTGCGGAGGTCAGCCTTTATTCGAACTATTGGAAGTTCTAGAACTTTTCGAATTAAACTTCACGCATTATTACGCAGACTATTTTATTCTGCAGTATACATATAATTAAGATACTCGGATGGATCATACTGCGGAGCGATTTTCTTTCTCCTGTCGCGAACATCTGATTCGGATATTTACCAGTATATGAACAGTAAAATAAAGTATTTAACATTATTATAGATACTTAACCTTAATGTGCTCGACTTAAAATCTTGATTGATGGATTCTAAGTAGTTGGACAGCGTATTGTAAAATTGAGAAAGTGTGTTATATTCCATTTTTCAAAACTGAATACTGATGTCATGGCGTGATTATATATTCGGTCGGCAAACTAACAATTTTTTGTTTCTTCTGTTTAAGGAGTTTCTGTAAACAATTTAACCTGGAAAGAACGCAGAGTTTTGAGTAACCGTTATGTTGAACTTTATAACTGTAAATACACATTTAAGGATTTTGACATTTCAATTTAATGTATAATGCCGTCACGCAGTGCTTCGTTTACAATTATATGTTGTATTCCGTAGATACTCGTTACGATAAGATTTTTATGAAATTCATTGGAGCATTGTGTTTAGATATACCAATGTATAACAGTGAATTGTAGACTTTCTTTCACAAATTACTGACTTGACCGACACATTCAATTTCATACGCATAACATCCGAACCCTGCTGCGGTACCCAGTTTAATTTCACGGAGCGGTTAGCAAAGGTCAGCGTAAGGCTTTGGTCAATCATTGGCATGAAATAAACCTTCCGACCCGTCTAAATATATTCCTATATCAGCGCAAACAAACCTTACTTGAATATTGAATAGTCTTTTTAATTTAAATTATTAATTAATTTCAATTAATTATTATGAATTATTTATAAACCAAAGGTTAGCCCCCGTTGATTTTTGTACGTTAGAATTTCACATTCAGACAGTGTGCCAGTCCTGAATGACCCTACATAACCTCTGAATATGTCACTGCCAATCATTTTTAAGAATCCTTATCAGTTGCGAAAAATAAATGGACAAAGCTGTTATCACTCATCTAAATAATAATTTGTGAATGAGTAAAATAAAAGAAAACTCTGTGCACACTTAGACCACACGACTGTAGTGAAATTTTTTTCTACTACCGTTCTTCCGATTTCGCGCTTTCCGTTCGCCTCAGTCTCATCTTCCGTAACGCCAAGTTTTGGTTTACCTCGTTCGTAAAAAAGGTTTCACTCCGACAAAGAGAATTGCTGTCAGATATGAATTCAGCTGGAGTCTGAGGTAATCACATTATTCCATCATTGAATTAATACGTAGACAGATCGAACGGCGTACACCTGCCAACTACACTTGAGGCTAACGTTAGGCCGTTCAACCCACACAAACGGTCACTTTAAACCAAGATGTGAGTAGATATCCATGTACCATTGTGCACATGTGTCGCCGCATACGTACTAGTCGATGCGATAGATTCTGTGTTTGCACATGAATCCAATACATTGGCTATTGATTATACAAAATCACGAACCTCCAACATTTTCAAGTTTTGAGTACTTTCAATTTAAAAGGGTCACATTAGCGAAGTTAATATTTTATTACAACTTGTAAGATGGTTCCGACTTATATGATGATTCAAGCGGTTGTGCTTCAAGCCAAACCTTTTTTTTATCGATATTTACTATTGCATTTCAATTGAAATACATGTCATAGCTTTCCGTACAAATTGTATCTTTTTCATAAAAAAGTTAATATTTTCTTTTGCGTTACTTTTTTGTAATTTAAATTTCATTTTAATTTAAAGTTATTTAATTTTTGTAATAGAACGAGACGTAAATAACTCCCTTTTTGTGACAGCTTTCAGGCAGGCAGAATATTGGGAGTTAAAAATTCAATGACCGGTATACGTGTACGAAGGTTATAGGAAATTTTATATAAATTGAAACGTCCTTTCTCTCTAGAGGGATCGTGGAGCTACCTGTACAATAAGACAGTTATTTAATGCATAATTAATGCCAACTAGAAACTTATTTTTTACCAATTCAACAAAATTTATTTCGATAACATTCATTTGTATAATTTAACAAGTTTATCATTATCTAGATGATTATTACTCTTATTTAATTATTATATTTTATACTCTTATTTATTAATATAAGAGAAAATTATTTATATAAGAATTACTTTTAGAATTGCGGCGGAATGACTTTTGTTTGTGAAAATGCCATTAAGGAGATTTCAGCAGGTCATACTAAGTATCCGAGCCTCTATTGTTACCTCATAATTACTTTGCCTGGAAAAATGCAAATTTAAATTGTAAGACGATTCATCAAAGTTTAATCTACCATTTTCAATACCTTTTTACTCGCAATCTTCTGTTTTATTGTGTACAATTTATAGAAATAACTATCGCTGCTCACGTCTGTTATAAGGAACTATGCTTAAAAAAAAGTATTTTTGAATTCGAATTAGTCGCTTTTACATTGTGAAATTGGCGTCTAAAAAAAATCGTCTAAATCGACATACAGACTGCCTTAAAACGTATAGAGAAAAATTAAATTTCAACAAGCCTAGACTACGAAAATCATCTACATCCCACATGAAGCCCCCACGCGCTAAATTTTGAAACAAGAATAATTTTCGTGAATCGTGACTCGCAGGCAAGATCAACCAACTCGCCTCATTGCAATCATAAATACAGACAGCCCGGCGCATATGGTTCACGAACACCCCCGGATTATCAGTGACGCTAATATGGTGGTTCTGCTACAAGGGTAGTCATGCTTCGTAGTTGCTGCCTTCTTTTTCGTGTCGTGACTCAATCGTGACTTGATGGTATCCGTGTTCAAAGGTGTGTTGTGTGAAACCTGACGTCAAGCCCTCGTTACGCTCGCAGTTGTGGCCCGAAGAGGCGATTCTCCTCTCTGCGTGCTGTCCCGCAATCCTCGCGCAACTGGCTCCTCTTAATGGCTGGTTCGTCTCTGCCAAAAACTAGGTAAACGAGTAAATACATATGGTTCGGCAAATAAATAAAAAATAAATAAGAATAAAGGAAGACATTAATTATAAATATTTTTCAAAATTATGCTTCTCGAGCTAAGTGGATGCTGCCTGGACGTATTTTCCCTTTGCGCGGCCCTCGCGTGTAATATCGTCCCTCCTGAAAACTCTGATGAATAAAATCGAGCACGTCACAAGATATAAAAAGAAGCAGAGTTGCTTCTATATTTTACCCAGCGGAATCGAATTGGAACTGTAATACAAGTTTCGTGAAGGCAATCAGCGTCAATATTTCTTCTGTATCAAGACGCTGCCATAAGTTAGAATAATTTATGGCTCTTGTCAGTCAGAATATGGCACACGTCTAGTAATAGAGCGATTCAATCCCGAAGACTTTTACTCACATCTGCGGCCCTGGGATATGAGTATAAAAGGATAGGAAGATACGAGATAGCGCAGAGAATCTTTCATAGTGTAGGCAGGCTGCCCTATATATGATAATGGATTATTGTCATGGAGTTTTCAATTTATAAAGAAATAAAGCCATTTATTTTACGGCACTGGGATGAGAAATCTTTCGTTATATAGGAGCTAAACCGACAATAAAAACGGGACGGACAGATGGGGGCCGTTTACCTTCGAAGGTTCAGACTGAAGTCCTTCAAGTGAAACTGGATATGTACTAGACTATTCTGTTAACGATCGTGAACAATATGGGATAATGTGCGATGCGACGAGTTTAAAAGAAAACAATTGCGCACTGAGTCCTTCGAGCATTAAAATAAAAGAATTCTGCTTCTTCATTTAACGAACTGAGAATAACGTTGACGGCATCCTTATTAACAGATTGAAGCATAATTCTTAAGATTATACTGAATCTAATATGAAGAATTCAATATTCAATTAAGGTTTTTTAAGTTTGCCGAAGTTTAGTATTATGAAACTTTTTGTACGGATCCGCCAAGTAATTACTCGACATTAATAAACAC
>JARQSU010000445.1:3741323-3752313 GCA_030142265.1 Calameuta filiformis
AAATGTTTTAATAAACGGAACGTGTGTCGAAAGTTCGCCGGTTATTCGATAAGGCAGCACTTATAGGACATGTAACTGCCTAAGTTAAAGTCTAGCTACTTTTTTCTTAGTTTGTCTTTTGAGGCTGAGATTTGCATAAAAAATCGATTGACTCGTAATATCCGCGTAACGCGACGTAGGATGAAATACGATACGATAAATCATGGGTTGAGTCTGCTGTAAGAAAGATTAATCGGAATTATTGTTTTTTTTTTTTTTTTTTTTTTTTTTTTCGGAATTTGTTACGGCCCCTGTATAATGTTGACGATGATAATAATAGTTGCCATGGCAACTGCTATTAATACTACTAACAATGAGAACTCAGTATTTTCTCTAGATAAAATAAACTTTTTTTATGTTCTGTTATTAGGATCGCTGCAATCATATTTTATCTTTATTGTCACTCGAATTTACGGGCTTCATTGTTTGGCTTCTGATACAGTCAACTACTTTAGTTCTTATGCAATTCGATTTTACTATTCGAAACAATTTATTTGCCTTACGCTTCTGAGTTTCTTTTGGTTTCAAGACTGAAAGTCTTAACCTGGTGTTCTTAAGTTTGTCTGTTTTTCAAATTAGCTTTTCGTTATTAATTTATTTTTATTAATATTATGCAAGTATTTACTCCGTACGATTTTATTTACTTGTTAAAATGTTTCTCGTAATCCATATTGATATTGCTAAATTGCATTCCAAGGTTACTAGCTACGCGGAGATTTTTCAAACAGTTTTCTCCTTATCGTGTAACAGTGAATTATCTTTGTAATACGTGTGATTTTGAATTCACTGATGTTTTAAAAAAAAACAAATAACATCGTGTCCTGTACTATTCAAAATTGAAAATTACTGTTACATAACTTCGTGCGTATGCTTAAGTACGAATTGCGGTCAGTCGAGAGGCGACAATAGAGTGCATGGAGTGATTTTCATATCTGAGTTTGGTACGACTGTATAGAACACTCAGAAGCGTGTATCGTCCGAGCAAATATGATATTTTTGTACTGTTATTCGTCGAATCGGACTAGTTATGTTTTGTTATGTTTCTGAGGTTATACCGTTTCTATTCAATTTAGGAAGTTCGTTCTTATCAGATGAACAACTCCCCTCTCGTTGTTTAGGCTGTCATAAGAAATTAGTTGAAAGATAGCAGACAAGGGAGCAGATCGTTATTTCGGTTTATGAAAAGTTACCGGTTTTTTTCAAAATCCCTGCACTCGCATGAGTATTGAGCAACAGGGTACTTGGTACTCAAATCTCAAAAATCGACGATCCATTTGGCAATATTATTCGTACATTTTGGAAGCTTCGATTTTGGAAGAATAGAGTTGCAATATAAATAAATTGTAGAAAATTTTAGCGAGCAAATGAAGTTGAGTTGAGTTTAACGAGCTAAGCTAATCTCTATGCTAATACACCACATTAATGCAAGTCCGAACATTACAATTCAATTAAAGCAAACGATGACGATACTTTCTACAATATAGACGATAAAACGACTTTCATTCGTTAAATTCGACTGGGTACTTTAATGAATTAGCCATTCTGCTATCTTTTCTTTTAAAGAAGGTTCGCGCGGTATAGTTTCGTCGCAAGATAATGGGCATGGAGATAATTAATAAAAATGCAAAAGAGAAACTTGAATTAACTCACTTATTATTGCCCTGATATTATTACAGTTATATCCGTAAACTCCTGCGGACATGCGAGAATAATATTAGATTTGCTTTTATCATGCATTTGAAAAATATTTGAATATAGCACAGTGTAAGAAATCCCTCACTAGGAGTGACAAAAAAAATAGACAGTTGTTTCAACATATATCTATATTTGAATTCGTAATGCGACTCCTTACAAAAATAGTCAAATTCTCCAAAATAGTGGTGCCTAGAAATCGATGGGAGTAATTAACACTTAAAAAAAAAAATTTAACAAACTTTTAGTCACGAAATCTGAAAGTCCGTTCGAAAGCATGAAACTTTTGTACAAAACATTTTCTTTGGAAATGGCACACTTTTGCCTGGGGAAATCGCCTAAAAAATAATTTATCAACGCGTATCAAGGTTATCCATATTGCCGTATTCCTTTGTGTTTCGTTAAAGTGCCGAGCTCTTCCAAAAAAAGTATAAATATTCCAATGTAAATCGTTCGCACACCGTGACCTTGACCTCGTCTTAGTGAACCCGGTGTCCAGAAAAGATCCAAAAATTCTCGTAATGAAAACAAAGGATAGAATGACTTTTTCTAACCAATCGATGCAATACGAATATATCAAGTCATTGGGCAACGAAAAGTCTACAAAGGTGAAAGGAATAATCATCATCTCGACGGCCTTTATCGCTAATTGATAATCATTAAGGGTAATTGCAACACCTTATGATTCATTTATTATGACGGACCGTCATTAGAAGTGTTTTTTGTTACACTGTACACGTAACTACGTCATACAGGAACTATGCATGCATTATATTCTCATCAATAACACAACTTTCCTTTATGTTTCTCAATTTTTTTTTTTTTTTTTTTTTTTTCATGCTGTCTTTCTCAGTCTCCAATGTATCTCTTAGCCAGTTAACATACTTCTTACGTCATTTCGACTCCACATGCTCACTAATTAACTAACTGTACACGTCGGTGGCTATTTAAATTTTTATACTTGCTACAGCCAGTGTGTAATCTCACAGCATCTATTAACTGATATTTATTTTCTAATCGTCAGTTAACCCGGAATGCTGTTATAAAATTGCTCGATCCGATTTATCGCGATGGTCACGCCTAAAAAAATACCCTGTAAAAAATTTCTCTCCTGTAATACAAAATTCAATATGAATTTTATAAATAAATCATGCACAGGCACAAATAAAAATAACGGAGAAAAATACACATTACGGCGTTCCCTATGAATACATTTTTTACCTTTATTCAAGGCTTAAATGGTTTATACGCGAGATGTAGAAGAATGTAATAGTTCCGAGAAGAAGGCATAAGCACTGATGGATATCGAGATTCCTCTACAGGCCCACCTGCTGCGCATCTGTCACGGTAAAGAAACACTGTCCAAATATCTCAGACACATACGTGCTAATATCACGGTGCGTCAAATCATAAAGTCATATTATAATTTACGAACTATAATTTTTTTATCGTACAATATATGTACATACGCATGTGTTCAATATTAAATTGTATACGCAAACAGTGAGGACATCAAGTATCAATTTTTTGAACACATTACGGCAATATTGTCATCGCGAGGAAACTAATCATAGCATAGATATAAGTATAATATCTGTAAAAAAAAAGTTTATTAATATAATCTCTTGCCACGATAAAAGCTATATATATATATATATACATATATATATATATACATATATATATATACATATATATATACATATACATATATATATACATAAATATGTCTTATATAAACATTATTATATGATTCGCAGGTGGCACGGTACCATCTGGCACGAGACTTCGGTAGCATTTGTTCTACTCCAATCCATGATCATGCTACCAGCTGCCCACTGAGCCCACTGAGCTATTCGGCACAAGTATATCTACAGGTGCATTATCGATTTTTTTTTAGCTTGGACCGCAAAGTCTGTTTGACCCGTGTCCATTTAGATAGACATAGTAAAATTAGTTTTAGTGCAGGAGAAAGGAGTGACTTTTTGAGAATGCATTTGACTAATATTATATTAGCAGTGTTTTGCTGCTTTCTTGTATGTATTGTAATATTAAGGGGTATCACAGTGATTCCTTAGAACTGGTAAGGACTGTGGGGAGCTCGGACAGCCACTAATCACAATGACTTTGTCGGTATTCAGAGCTCGATTTTGAAGTCACTAACAGAATCGCTTTTAGGTAAAATTCGTGTTTATTTACTGCAAGTGCACAAAAGTAGGGTCCATTTTAAAAATTAATTACTTGGACACTATAAATGGAAATCAATTTACATTTGGATACAGTGTCGACTATGTAGGAGAGAGGAAACCTTAGTTCAGATGTGCGAATGTAGGAGGCGCAGAAGGTGATAAGAAGGAATGGAATGTTTAGGATAAGCGTCGAACTAGGTAGAGGGGGAGAAATAAGTTAAAGGTTTATAGTGCTAAGGGGGACTATACTGTATGGGAAGGGGAACTTGTGAAAAGCCCGAAAGGGTGTAAACTGGAAATAAAGAACTACTACTACTATATTTGGCTACATGTTGAAGTACATGTTAATGAATAAATTTTGAAAATTTAAAAAAATGTTGATTTTAAAAAAAAGTCATGTGGTGTCGCATGGAGGGCTGCCGCGGTTGAAAAACAAAGGGTGTACAGTGTTTCGCCCATGTGGTTTGTCTGAAACAAAAAAAAAAGATATATTTATAATTTATATAGTATTGTCTACAACGTGACGAGCGATTTTTTCGATATTTTTTGTTTATAAAATATTAATTTTTTTAATATGAATTTTGAGATTAAAAATTGAAAAAAAATGCAAAATATTTCTCGTCAATGAAACAAAATTCAAAAAGATAGCTCCGTCACATTGTAGACAATGCTATATGTATGAATTATAAATATATGTATTTCTCTTTTGTTTCAGACAAAACACATGAGCCAATACACTGTCTTGTTGTTCAAACCCTTAAACTACTTTTAGCTAGAGACACGTTAACAAGGATTCACGTCTTGTAACATGGACTTTCGAGCGCGTTCAGCATCGCTAAACATGGCTCGGACGTATTCGACAGAAACCAATGATTCTCGATTGAGTTTGGATAGCGCGAATTTCGTATTTGTTGGATTCGTTAGCCACATTTAAGCCTCACGAAGAAGAAATATCAATTGAGCTAAAGATAAGCCAATACTCAATTGAACATACGTTTCGTTATATATTGAAGGAAAGGAAAATTTGTCTACGAAGGAAAAAAAAACACTAGTCATACAATTCTTCACAATCATCTTGTGCTGAAACGTAAAGCGAATAATGTGAAATTACAAAGAAAAAAAAAAAAAAAAGGAAGATTTTGACTTCATGTCAAGAACTTCGTGTCAATATTCTCAGTAACGTCCATTTCTTTCACCATCTTTGAAGAACTGGTACTTTAAACACGGTCCTACCCACATCTCGGCAGAGGTTGCTCTTGTACGCAAGATGGGGACTAAAAGTGCGCTTTTAGCTTCTTAAGAGCGATTGCGAATAGACTTTTCGCCTAACAGCGCACTAACAGCTGTTAGTGGCCTCAAGAGTGACCGTAAAGGTGGTTGCGAATACGATCGCCTCTAAACTCCCTATTAAATTACTTATAAGCGCACTATTAGTAGTAAAGGCGACTTCTGTAATATACATATATGGACATAGGTACATGATGTTGATCGATAACCATAATTCGATAGTGCAATTCTTTTATTAATTATCAGAATATTATAATCCAGGAATATGACGCAGAATGAAGACTCCCGAAAACTATTAAAAAGTAATTTATCCACTTCGATTTTGGCTACAGGGCACATATCGCCTTCTGTATATCTTCGATAATTAAAAGTTTTCGAAGCGAAAGGGCGGGAATCGTATATTGGACGTTTGAGTACAAAATATTAATTAAAACTCTATAAGGTGCCAACCTCTCTTGAAAATGCATTTATGTATGACAATTAATTGAGAATCGACGTTAAATGACATTCGGTCAAAAGTAAGGAATTTAATGAAAACCAAATGGACGTCGACTAAGAGAAGTCCAGACAGTGACTTGACGGTAAACAAAGAGACCGTTACTGGTTCCGGATTACGTTGTTCACATTGTACCCATATAGGTGCAGTATAAATGCATAATGTGAACCCAGAATGATCCTATAGGGGAAAAGAGGACGGCAATGATTACTGGTCAAAATGGCTATGAATTCCAGTTACTACAGTAGGAGATACGCGACGAGTCTAGCGTAGCTGAGGGAAACTCTCGAATGTAAAATGAACAATAGCAAACATAATCCACTCTGTACATAATTGTAGAGTAACGTTTTAGTTAACGTGTTACATATTTTAAAAATAAATATATTCGCAGTTCGCTCTCAAAGTCACTGACAGAGTTGCTTTCAGTTAAAAGCGACTACACCGAGTTGTCAGTGAATTTATTCACATACCGCTTTTAAGCCGCTTTTATTAGGGGGTTGCGTTAATTCGTGCCGCTGCCAATAGATGCCTCTGAAGGTTGAATTAATTTCTGCTATCGACTTTACGGTTTAAAAATTACATATTTGGTCAGATGTAAGCAAAATTCAGTCAGGAAAAGTTATATTTACATAGAGTAACGAGTGGTATGAATCAATTAAAAATGTAACGTGAAAATTTGTTTTTTCGACATGTAATTCTGCACCATTTTGATATGAAAAAAAAGTGAAGCTGAGGCTCGTGAATTGCCCGTGGATACTTATGGCGAAGCTGCTCCTTCGAAAAGGACGTGCAGAAAGTGAATTTAACGCTTCAAGGATGGTAACTTTCGTTAACGCTAAACGGTGTGTTAACCATCGATAAGATAAGTTGATACATCGTTCTGAAAATAGTCTTTTAGGATGCAGTAAAAATGCTGCGGATACCCGATGCTGAATAGTTTATGTGTTGCGTTTCTATGGATCTAAGTTCCGCGCAATTCGCACTCATTTTGCTATCCGTGACGAAATGATCCTGGCATTGAAGTTTCAAATTTAATTCGGTTAACTTGTATTACAATCACATTTCGTAAATAGAGTAACGTGTATCCCGTAGAACGTTAAGGCTGATTTAGCGTAAAGTAGAACAATATTTTTAATTGTGTCGCACAAAGACTCGCGAAGTAAACGAATCGAAGACCCGAGGTCCAAAGGGTTTAGTCGACTGGACACCGACAGTTGGCCGCCAGCTGGGAAGCAGCAGGTCAGCCTGCTCCTCACTACTGAATCTTGGCCGGTGGCGAACGATCTCCCTGGATAGTTTCTCTTCTTCTAACTCATTGTTCTCATCGCGTCTCTTCGTTACACATTGTTTCATCGCTCTTTGTTTTATTTATTTATTTTTTTTTTTAATAGCGTTTCATACTCATACTCGCTGTTATATTCTAATTAACTTGGACACGGACGCTTTAACTTCATACTTTCTCGACGCAACTTGAGCCATCCGGGCGTGGAGATATTGACGATCTCTCACAGAGACACTTTCGTGTAAAAAATTTCGCCAAATATAGGATTCTCGTGAATTCCCCTTTTGCGTTGCCATTGCTTTTTATATTTAACTATGATTTTATGATGTAATAATTAATAATATGTTAGGAGATTCCTTATCGAGACTATTTTGTTGGTTCACCGTAGTACTCGGTAAGGAATTTCCTAAGATTTTGAAAATTATTAAACGATAAAGGCTTCATCAATAATATTATACTGTCGTGAAGGCAGCCTTATATTATTTGAAAATTCCGTGTGAACGGTAGCTTGATGGACGAAACAAGTTTGCGCTGTGTATCTGTAAATTGCCAAAGTCATTCGTTGCTAAAAAGAAAAAAGCATCCAACGTCATCCGTCGAGTAAAAAAGTAAATGAACGTGCAAGAGGCGACGACGACGGAACTGAAATAAAATGATTTCGCTCCAGCTTTCAATACGTTCTGATTTCGTACACGATGCTCTCTTTACTTTATATGATAATCGTTTAAGAACTCTCGATTCCTACAATGCATTTGTCGATTTACTTTTTATCATAAATACTAGTTTATAAGATTTTTGATCCCGAACACAGGTAGATACAAGAGCTGGCTCGGGTATAGATTTTCGGCGGGACCTGTCCTGCACTACCGGTTGCCTGTACTTGGCGCAAGACTCGACCGAGTCTCTTAATATTGTGCTCCTTGTTGAGCATAAGATAGGGATTACCTTGCTAATGAATTTTTCTATTTACAATATAATTTTTTTCATAAGTAGCCGTCATTTTTTAACGAATACTCCGCCGCGTATTACAGCCAATAATACGTCAAGTGATAATATCATGTTTGCCGGGTTCATAGAATTTTTTATTCGTATAATTTCATTCTCGTTTGATAAATTTTCATTATTTATTTCTAATTAAGATCACTGGGAAAAATCGAATGACAGAATTCTATGGAACAACAGGTTTCCGAAACATTGTCGAATTCCACATTCTCTATTATCAGTGGAAAGCAGCAGGGACAAACATGGTCATAAGGGATCAACAAGTGGGTCATGATTTTGTCAACGGGTATCCGGGCACTCTCACTCCTATGTGGACGCGGTGCACCGCTAAAGCACTACCTATCTTGTACCACGTAAGCGATATAGTGAACATGGCTGCCAGTGAAAGTTTTGATCGATTCGTGTAATTTCCACCCTTTGTTTCACCAATACAGGCCAATCAGTTTCGTGTACAAAGTATAAGCATCCTTTGAATTCTTTTTTTCGTTGCCCTTTTACGTATTTCCCAATCTATATATATATATATATATATATATATATATTTTAAGGCGAAGGTATTTGAAGCTCCCAAGTTTAGCATTGAGTTATATATATATACATATATTGTAAGTATTCATATATAAAATATGTGCGATAAGCATTTCGGAGAGTTTGCTGGGCAATTAAATTTTTTTAATTTTATAGACACTTCGAGACTTCTGGCTATGGTGGATGAAACAAAGTGCGTTCCGGACAAAAACTTGTGCTTTATCGCTGACTCAAAATAAACTGCTGACTAACATCGCCTAACGACTCTTAGCTTTTGCCGATCGGGCATTGCTGCTGAGAAATGCAACGTTTTCGTCTAGGTTGCGGGTTTTAATGGACGACGAATATGAGTGCGATATTTTGCTGTACCCCGCAAGTTATATCTTGTAATACGATGACAAGAATTTCACGATCTTATGCATTTAATCTGGTACACTGGGTTTCATTATTTAAAAAATCTACTTTCTTTGTTTTTCTATATGGTTTGAATATTTTTTTTTGATCGTAGAACAACCATGTAGTGTACATTTTGAACCTCGATGTATTTCTTATATCACAATATTGAAAGTAAATCCTATGCAATATATATGTGTTGATAACGCAAAAACAATATCTTACCGGAAGTAATACATGGCGAATGACATTTATGCTATCACGCGTTCCTCGATAGATTATTTTTCTGTTCTACGTAAGGGACACAAACGGAACGTTAATCAGTATACATAACATTCGTGGCATAACTATGTACACAAAAGATGTAAAATTTTTCGTATTTAAAATTTTTTTTAAATATTAGTAGCAATAGTAGTTTTATGCATACGTATATACATATATGTAAGAACTTGTGCAGAAGGTGTGGATTCAATGCGAACAATTCGGTTTGTCTTTTCCATGACATCTTTCCGATGATGTCATGCGCTGTGTGTCTGTGAGAACTTAATGCATTAACAAAGCCATGCGCGATAGACAAATGTTTGTTTATCTTGAATATTCATCTTTACTTCAGCGCAGCTCGTAAAGTTTCGCATTTTATGTGCGGTGGTTGTATACTATGGACTTGGTGTAGGGTAGAAAGCGGAAATTGAATTACCATTCGAGGGACTACGGGTAGATAGTAAAGAAAATTGACTTTTACTCGCATTATCGGAACATATATGAAATTTCCATTACAGATACTCCGCGTAAATTTTCAGATAACTCTTCTATATAAACACAAAATGGCGCAGTGTTCAATTACCGGGATCCCAGACATGTATCCCATTCTCTATTCTGTCTTTCTGTTCCTGGTGCACCGAACCGTGCTAGGCATAACAGAACTCCCCACACAGTTACGATTCCAATTAAAAAGTTATTAATCAAAGATTTACATACGGCTGTACCGCCATGGGTCGCGATACAATTCGCCGAGAATCGAATAGAATTTCTTCAGCGAATTTATTCTCGAGTTAATTGAAAATTTATAGAATACAGTCGCCGAAGATTCATTGTCCGTTCAAATTATTTTCTGTTGCTATTTCAAATTCGACAATCTCTACAAAGACATGTATATTTACTCAAATTTGTATAATTTTTTTACTTTACTAATTTCACAATTGTTTTTGTCCACTTCTTCGAACATAACATTTTTACAGTTATATTCGGTTGCTATTTCAGATGCAAGACAAATCAATTAAATTTAAATTCGAGTTTATTTGATGATTTTAATTCTATTGTTTTGTGAAATGCTTTTAGGGTCGACACGAAGTACTTTGATACGATTGATTTTATCCTCATTGTATCTTCAGTCACAAAGAAAAAAATCGAGAGGTGTGAAATCCGGGGATTTTGCCGGACATTCGATAGGACCGTTCAGCCTAATCCACCGGTCTGGGAAATGATTATTAATAATGGTCAAACCACATCCTCTCGTGGCTATTCTGTGGGATGTTTCCCAGCAACCTAGCTCGATCTCTATGAAATCAGCATACACTTCGTTGGTTAAGTTTCCCTTGAAAAAAATGTGGACCGACCAAGCCATCGTCCATGATTTCAGCCCACACGTTCAGCCTCGACCGGTGCTGCATCGGTGACTCTTGGATCCAGTGAGGATTTTCTGGGGCTCAAATACGAAAGTTCTGACGATACATTACTTCAAGGTTGGTGAATGCAGCTTCGTCCGTGAACAGTAAGTTGCGGAAGAAATCTCTGTCCTCAACGAGCTTGTTTGCGGTCCACGTGCAATAATTCAATCGCCAGGGGTAATCAGCGAGCTCCAGTTCCTGCTGCACGCGCACCTTGTATGGAAAATTTTCCTTTCGAAAGATTTTTCTGACAGGTTCGCGTTTCATTCCTAAAAAATATTAGATGAGTAAAATAAATTATAAAGACGGGTGAAAGAGACGGCATACAGCAGAGAGACTGCGTAATATATGTTATTATATCACATACTTAAATTTCCTGCGAGCCCTCTGGCACTTTTTAAGGGATTTGCCCTTA
>JARQSU010000445.1:3756071-3813070 GCA_030142265.1 Calameuta filiformis
AGTATTACTGGATCTATTAATTAGCTTGGAATGTAGCAAATGCATGATTGTATTATACTATATAGATTTTATGATATTATACAGTCGTATCTATTTTTATGCGGTAAATACGTTCAGCAGAAAACAACATATAACATAAAAATATAAGTAAAGTAGAAGGAGGAACCCGGAATTTTCATGAACCTTCAAAACCACATTAAAAAGCCACCTGCAAATGAATTTTATCTGATCCCTGATAATTTGCAAGAACTGTCATCGCGAAGCGCGTTACGGTCTCTAGGAGTTAACTTTATTTCCATTTAGAATGCAGTTTTAATTTCAACCTTTCAATACCTGTTTTATGGCCTTTCAATCTAACTTTATTCATCCTTTTATGGGCACCTACGAGCTTGCCTTTCATTTTGTTCCAACGAGGAGGTCGAATATAAAGTATTAGATGAAAAAAGTATAAATAAACGGATTCGTCAAGATGGCGGTAGAAGAGGGACAGGGATAGAACCATGGGCAAGAAAAAGGGGGGAGATCTGTGAAATACATGTATACAGGGGGGTGGTGACGAAGGGGAGAAGCAGAGCTTGGATGATGGGCTGGTGGGAGGAATAGAGTGAAGAAAGGGAAGCGAAGTGAGAGGAGAAACTAGCAAGATGTGGGAGCAATTGATGGAAAAAGGTAGGAAATAAACTGATGAAAATATATTATATATATATATATATATGTACTTACAGAAGCTACTCAACTTCCCAACCACGTATCTACTTTCTCACTTATTTGCCTAGCAGCTACATTGTCTACATACTAAAATAATAATTTTCCAGTGGTCATTATAAGTGCCTCTTAAAGAATATTTTCGCAACATTTCTTTCTGCAGACGGATGCTTTACAGCTTGATAATTGCCTGCTTTATAGGTTATACACACAAATTCATTTTATGAGACAGATAATATGAATAATGATAAAATTTTTAAAAATGACAATGAGTATTGAAGAAGGAAAAAATGAAATTTCGTTCGTTTATAAGTAAATTTTCTACATCCCAATACTGCGTAACATATTGGCGCATCTACCGCGCCAATCGCGTAGGCCGACAGTATTTACGCTTTGCTCTGTCGCCATTTGCGACACTAGTTCTGTCAAACACCCGTTTCTTTGGTAACTCTTGTTGCCGAATTATCTCATACTAGCACTTACTCGTCACCTTTACATTTACATTTTGTACATCGTAATTTATTAATATTGTATACATTTAGAGTTTATAACGATCCGATAAATAAAATCTTGTTAAACATCCTGACGTTGCGTTCCGAGCTTTTACGTCGTCAGATTCACGTCCCGTAGGGGCCTGATCTGTCGATCAGGCGAGGGTTATGAAATGAGCACGAGATATTGGTGTACTACAAAGTCAATTTTTTTATTACAGTATTGATCGTCGCTCTCACTCATTCTCTCTCTCGTACTTACGAAGGCAGCTTAGTTGTAGATTACGAGTATAGGTTCTATAACGTTATCCGGTTCAAATCCGGCTGTTCCGTTTTTGTACCTACAAGCAGCGCAGCTTACTTCAGGACGTTCAGATGATTCGGTATGGGGTTCCGAATATCGATGTTCACACGCGATTCTTATGGCTACTGGGCTTTGCACCACGAGTACGTCTAAATGCGGTAAACTCGCACAAGCGCAAAACTAGACTGACATCGCACTCGTTTCGTCCGGGCGTTCTGAATAATCTCCGGGCACCCCTTGGACGGAACGAGGAGGATTTAAACACTGAGGCGGTGTTGCGCGAAACGTCTCCATTGGCAAATTCCAACACGCGTGCCGATGTCGGATCATCTGCGCGTGTGAGCGGATTCGCCCACGAAGCGCCACTGCTTGTAAGTCCTTGCCAAGGGGAACAGGGCACGTGTATCGCGCCCTGGGCACGAGGCTCGGAAAACGTAATAAACACGGCGGGAACACTCGGCGTCGCGGGTGACGCTCAGGTGAACGGTCTGATGCTGGTGTCAACAACGGCCGCCTGAGCGCGCCACTGTCGCATCAAGGCTGAAATCTCTAAGCGACAAAAACGTATTATCGGCATCGTATTATTCGTTTCGAAATACAATGAAAATGTATAAACGCTCCAAAGATTAATTAATTAAACATTTGCCGAAAATACATTGCCTTTTGTGTGCTTTGTAAAATAAACAGCGGGTTCATGGGTAGTGTATACACTCCTGATTGTTGTCAGTTAGTTTGCCTGGTACTACAACATGTTAAGGCATGTTTGCACAGTAAATATGCAATTCGAAGTCCCGTGCGCACAGTTGTTTTTTCTTATTAAACTACAATACATAAAAAATGTATACGGATAAATCGCATGCTTAAAGAAGGTACCATTTTTAATAGTTTCGAAATGCCTAACAAATGTTTCGTATCACTGTCAATACTGGATATGCCAATGACATAAAATGATTAGCAAAAGAAGGGAAAACATGTCTTTTTTTGTTTAAACCTTCACAGGTACAAGTATACATATATTTAGCACGATGAATTACCGATAAATCATTAATGCAATTTCATTATTAGGGATCACGATCCAGGGATGGGCAGCATCGAATGAAAATTACTAGTCGAATAGTTTTACACGTGAAAAAGTATTTGAAAGTACAGTTTAAAAAAGTCTTGAACCCGGCTTCGACCCATGAACAATAGGATCTACATATGTAGACCAAAGCTTAACCGACTCGGTTATTTTGCATCCTCTAAATAAAGCAATTATTCTTATATTTCAGTGTTGTACCTCACTGTATACACCCAACTTTTTGTTTCTTCAAGATTCAATCAAATACATTCATATTGTTTTTTTTCTTCAAGTTTTATTTTTATTGCATACAACTGCAATTGAATTTGCTTTCTAATTCAGAATATATTAAAGGGATGTGGCGCCATTATCCCAGACCGCCGATTCACTTCTTTTTTTGTATCATATCTGTATTATATTGCAGCTATTAAATTAAAAAATGATAAGCACTCATACATATAAAAAGGATCTAGCCCATTGAAATCAGGTCTTCATGCGCTCCGAGCGCCGCATGTGTGAAAAGATCGAACTAACATCCTGCCGTCGAAGTGAGCTTCACTTTTTCGCATCCGAGCTAAGGGAGTGCTCACACCGGGTTTATTACTACATCGTTCTCTGGAAGTTCGAACATGACGACCGGAACGTGAAGTAGATCAAGTTCTGCTTAAAGTAACATAAGAAAGGTACTAAAGTAAAGGTATTTAAATTATAGTTCACGTGTTAATATAATATATTTGGCCTAATGTAAAGTGTGCTTCACTGCATTTAAGGTGTGTGTGAAGAGAGTATAGTAAAACTCTCCTGGGATGGAGAGAAAACAACTACCTTGATTACTGTCGGGACTTAACTCATGTTAGTTTTATCTTAAGTTTAAATGTGCCTAGGAGATTACTAGTTTGTGCAATGTGGTATTTACAATATTTACAAAGTTAACAGGTGTTTTACACATCTGCCTATTATATGATCTAGCGCTAGCCCCTAATTTTAATTGTATTTTTAAAATTGCCTATAACGTTTTCGCTACTTTTCTTTATTACAACTGCTGCTCATATTTTATTATTATTTAATGGTCACTCAATATTTAATAAAACTTTACGTTTTTCTTTGTCGAGTGCTACTTGGCCAGTCCGTGCGTTACTTGATATAAATTTGCGTTCATTATGCCAGTCAGAGCATAGAGTATATTAGCAATAACAGTTTTAATCAAGAAATAAAACGCATAAATGTCTCCCACAGTGAAGTCAAAAGCAATGACATTTCTTAAATTAACTTTTTCGAGAGACTCGGCAAAACTTACCGTTTAAGTTAAAAGGATCAAATATAAACTATGGCAAACAAAATCTGGGTATGATTAGCGCCTTAAAAAATTTTGGGCGGGAACTGTGTACGCCCCTGCAATGCTCAACAGAATATTTGAAATTTCTTTCGATTGCATTTTCCATATTTCAATAAATTTTAATTTATAAGTACTATTTGTTACAAGATTAATGATTTCCTCGATCGTTACGTAATTACCTGGTTTTTTTAAAATATAATTTGTAAAATTGGTAATATCATTAGAATTTTGTGACAATAACACCTTTTTTTTCGATTAATTGAAGCGTGTGTCGCGGGACTATTAATGGAGTTCAACGGCACTATCAATCATAAATAATAACGGTTTTTGTGCGGAGTCATGCTCCCGCGGTTCGTGATGTGGTGAAAAGCTTTTCTATCGAATGATAAATGAACGTGTACCTACAACTAACTAAATAGCGACGCCATCGTTGCTATTTTGCCATTAGGCGGCCCATGTGATGGTTG
The DNA here is from genome assembly GCA_030142265.1 of Calameuta filiformis. Lineage (NCBI taxonomy): Eukaryota > Metazoa > Arthropoda > Insecta > Hymenoptera > Cephidae > Calameuta > Calameuta filiformis. The sequence continues at coordinate 3,760,435 of JARQSU010000445.1, forward strand.
TACCATCACGCCGTCTATGTAATTTAACGCGATGGAAGATTGCGAACTGCAAAAGAAATGGTCCATTTCAAAAAAAAATTTTTTTTTTTTTCATTATACGTAAAAAGTTTTGATTAACTTAAAAAAATAATCACGCATCGAAATCACGAATCTCGTGGAACGTATATATAATATAAGGAAATAATTTAATTTAAATATAAAAAATTATTTTAATATAAAAAAATGAAAATAAGAACTGTCATGACGTCGGCTGAGTTTTTTTAAAGCTATTGCTTAACCAGCGATCAGTCTGGCATAATAGGATGCGCATAGTAACCAGTTTGAATGCCTGAATAGAGTCTAGATCGAAGCTGTGATATACAAAAGTCCGTAGCGATATTCATTCGCGAATTGCCGAATTTCGAGGCTCCAGATCTTTTTCCTTTTATGGTTTTCGAATGGAGTCACAGATAATGTGCTGAATACGTTTCGTGACGGTACCGATACGATACTTTGATTTTATACGGGATCGCTGCCGATTAGTCGTTATTTGCAAATTTCGATAAATTTATTGGGATTACATTAAATAAGTTGGAACATCCACTTTTAAAAATTTTTTTGTTTTTTACCGCCCGAAGAAATGATGATTGCCTAAATATTTGTATTCTAATAAAATTATTACCCCTTTTTCGTTTATTTCAATTTTGGGCCACTTGTCATTTTTTTTACAAAAACTTGCACGCTTTACTTTTGTTATCGAGGAAAAGCACGTACGACCAGAGTGATTCGCTGCATGATCATTGCATGTTCACGGGGGATACCAGGGACAAAATATACAAACAGTTTTATACGTCTTCATCAGTACAGATACCGAGCACAAAGATTCGTAATTTCGTAGACATATATGTATACTACATTAGATATAGCTTTCGAAAATTTATATTGTACGAATAAATTGCAATTAAGTTTCATTGGTCTCTAGATTAAATTGGCTCGGAGATGAAACACGTGTGCACGTCTGGAGTTAAGAGGGAACCATAATCGATTTTTCATGTGTGCATAAATTATATAAGACGAGGCCAATCTCCCTACCGTAATATCTTCCAATAGAGAGCATTGTCACTTAACTGGTTTGGCTGCTTCGAAACCTTTCGACAAAATCTCGGTCCTTACATCGCCCGAATTTTCGATTAATCATCAAAAAGTATGTTAAAAAATTGTCAAAAATAACCACTGACAATGAGTACACAGTGAAAGCAAGATAGCCGTGATCGAGACCTTAAGTTTTTCTTCAATCACTTTCAGATGCTGTTTTCATCGAATTGATGAGCAAAGTCCAAAAAAAGGAGACGAAGAACGTGAAAACATATCTACGAAAAGTATCTCGGTACAATTCGAAATTACCAACGCACAATCGATCTGAAAATATTTCGGTACTATGAAATTAAAAATTCAAAAAAAAAAAACAAAATTTTCCCGCCTAAAACTTGCTCGCGACTATTTCCACCATGTTTGGGCACCTGTCAATGGTATCCATTCATCACCAGCTATCTTTAGTTAGGCAGTGTTTATGCATTTTAATTAAAAATTTACATATTAATGCACATGCTATTACGTTCTCTCAATTTCAATGTCAGGTTCCCCGTGTTCCAAGCAGTCTTAAGTCCTGCAGCGAAAAGTGTAAAGAGGATGTTTTCACTTGAAATTAGTAAGCTGCTCAGTATCACTAAGACGTGACGTCATACAAGCTTGCAGAATTATAGTCTGCATCACGCTTATTTCTACCACTTTCCACTAGACGGGGCAGCAGCAGCGTCAGGTCAAAGTTCGCCCAAACTACGACTCCCCTTTGAGGACTCGAGAATCTTACCATGCTACCACGTGGCTCAACCGACATACTAAATGATTACCATTTAGTTGCACGACTATTGGTATTGTTTAGAATCTCTAAATTTTCTCAAAACCGTACCAGAGTTTATGACTCAAGAATCGAACAGTCCTACCACAACATATTCGTTACGATTATTGACAGTTTTTGTGCAGTATTTCTGTTGTTGGAATGCGACTATATTTGTAATATTTCTTATTAATTAATTTAATTATCATAGTTGTACAGTTCATAAATTATTATCAAGCGTCCACGATGTTCGAAGAATAACAGGTAAGATCAAACACAAACACAAGAAATAACGGTTCCTCAGTGGAAAGATTTTTCCATCCACTCTCGTCGTAAAGTCGGTCACTCGTCCAAGCGTTATAGAATGCATCCCCATTTCTCAAAGTGGCCTTCCAGGTACTTTACTACCTCAAACGAATTAGTCGTACAAGATTAATAACTCGGAAAATCAGATCCCTTATTGGCCAGAATTGGTCATCGTGTGACTGTTCAGTCAGATACCATTGCCGCGACGACTCAATCTGACCTATGAAGAATCTGGTTCTCTAAATTATCTGTCTTGTATGACTGATCCGTTTGTCCGATACTTTGCTAAGATTAAAAATTTGTTAAACAGCGTCCGCGCAAAGCGATTTTATCAGGCTCGTAACGAGACTTCGATGAGTTGAAAATCAGTCTAAAAGCTTGATTAAGACTCGATCGAAACGGGAAGGATTTAATTGAGATCAAAGAAGATAAACGTCGGACCGTCGTGAAACATCTTTGATGCTTTAAAATTTTTATTAGGGTGGCCACACTAATACCACAACAACAAAAAACGTTGCCAACACGACCATAAGAATTCTTATAGCCCCATAAATAAATGTAACATGCTTGCACAATTTTTTACCTTGTACGTGTACTGCTCGAACATTCTGCATACGTCAAGATCACCGCAAAGCATTGAGTATCCAGCATCCATGCTGTGCCTCCTCTTCCTTTCGTCTCCTGGAACGAGGTCCTCGTGAAAATCAAAACCGCTTTAGCACAAACCCCCACGGAATATCGAACCAGTACCGAACAAACTGATTGCAATAGCACCGACAATATCGTTGCTCATCGTATGTTCGAAAAGGTTAAGGCGCATATGCACCGAGCCGAATTTTCTATCGAAATGTTCTCGCGCTAAATACTAAAAGTTATGCACATCGAACGCTACGCACATCTTTCGCACCTTCTTTAATATTTCTTCAACTAGTCTTGTTTTTGCTTATACGTTTCTACTGAGTCCACCAGAGCGTCCAGCTTTCACTCGATCGAGTTTAATCAACTAGATAACCAGCGCGACACGATGCTTGTGAATTTCACTATAATTTATTTGATTATGGGTTTAGCGTTTTCATACACCGTACGCTCCTGAAACGTATATGCTTACAGCAGTAGATTAATAAACTCTTTAAGTAATATTTGAATTTCCATGCACGAGCGTATGGTGCATATACGAGTATCTTATTTGGTATAAATTTTTATGGAAAGATTCCTCTACGGCTTACGTTAAAGCTTAAAGTTAACACTAAACGGTGTAAATAAAATTAGTCCAAACGAAGAATTTAAAGCATACATATATCATACATGTATGAGTTTATTCGTTATTTACTTTGCTTCGAGTTAGTATGCTCCTCTTAGCAGTAATATCGATTGTTATATTATGTCGTGAATTTTTTTTATCAATCTCTTCTGAGTTCATGTACCTACATATTAATTTATAATGGTTTACTTTCCTTCGCCAAGATCCTAAGTTATTTTTAAACGATATTTTTTTTAAAATTCTTATGCCAAGGACACACGATGCGAATGATTTATTTACCCCGAGCGAATTAAAGATATTCGGAATGTTCACTTTGTAATGCAGTATATATCGGTCCGTGAATTATACACTGTGATTTCATACGATTCCAAATCAATGCGTATTTGAACGGTAAAGATTTGTTTATAGATGCAAAGTAAATTTATCACAAAATTTATAAACCAACGCAGCACAGTAATCCAGCTGATTGAAAGCCAATCGCAATAAATCGTGTAATTGCTTTAAAAAGAAGGTCTATCGATTCACTCTTTATTATCACTCAACAATGCTCGTCGTGATATTTTAATAGGAGTTTGATTAAACCGCTTTTAAAATGATAACGAGCCAATTATTTTCAGTATGTCCGTGGGATAATCTTCATAAAATCACTGCACTTAAGTTATTTTATCGACTTCGATTCACTCTAATATAATATCAGTAAGATATCAGTGAGGTTATTGAAATATCAGAATTACTGTAGCCCGACAACAAGAAACCAGAAGAATACGAGAGAAAAAATTTTCATAACAATCAAAATTGAATAGCGAAAGAGAGAGAGAGAGAGAAGGGAAAACTGAAAAATTTATAAGGAAATAATGAAAATCGTCAAAAATATAAACACAGCCGAACGAATGGGACAGAAACGAAACACGCACACAGTAACTTCTGCAGTAGCATTCGGAGGATCCGATATCCCGTTCAAACCCCAAAAACACACGTGGTCGCACTGGTTTATCACTGACCGGAACGACAAGTGAGTTGTCGAACCTGTCGCTCCCTCGTACAAATGTGTACACGCGGTTGGCGCTTCACTTTCGAGAGGTTGGAGTAGGTAGAACGTGTATCGCTAGGTTGGATGCTCGTGGTTGCGTTCGATGTGCGCGGTGCGTGCTGCTGCGATAGTTGCCATCGGTGCAGTGCGCGGAAAGATCCACTCCACTACCCAAACTCTACCTGGCCGATATCTCTACAGCAGCCTAAGACTTGCAATCTCCTTCATGCGCAGTGCCAACGGGAACGCGGACGGCCCGCGTCGTAGTTTGCTTCGCGGAACCTCGGAACTCAGGAACCACGCAACTGTCGAATCGCAGATGGCTGCTCCCTTCTTCCACCACGTCGAGTCTCTCATCTCGGTTGCTCCTTCGCTCTTTATCTTTTTTACTTAGACTAATCGCCTTTGCTTGAATTTCAATTTATTCTCTTCTCTTACTGACGATAGTGATATGTACCTACTGGGAGAGACCGATGTCGGTTGAAAGACGGTATCGAATTAAATAAAATCGTTTAATATATTTTTAGTCAATAAATTGTAAATGCACGATTAGGTTTGACAGATGCTTGTTTTAAGAAAAAGTGACCTTAATTTCATGAGAAAATTTTGTAAGTTATCGATAATATTAATTATGATATAATTTTCTTTGTGTTTCGAAGGACTCAAGTCTTTTTCTATATTGTGCTGATGCACATGTTGCGCTCAAACGAATGTTTCTACAATTATGCGCGTGCCAAAATATTCTACTCAACAAAGCCAAGACGATTAAGGTACTTGAAATATTGATACTCGGTCGAAATGCTTTTTCTAATATTCATGATTACAAAACAACAGTGCATCCATTAATACCAAATCGAATTGTTCCCGTATTTTTTATTGAGCTTGATTAATATTTTATAATCCTTTGGGCTTTCCTTCTTCCTTTTACTCTCTGTGATTCTTCACTACCTCCCTTCTTCCTTTTCTCCCTTTCATACTCCCTGACTCCCACAGTTCTTTTCTCCTCTTTTCATGCACTCTTTTCGTTCTTAAAACTGTCGACTTATTGCACAGAATCGCTCTGATTTATATTGTATTTCAAATTTATATTGAATAATTGAAAACTTGTATATTTAACAAAAATTATTTAGATGTCACAAGTCTGTTTGAACGATAATTATTAATCTTTATAATTCCAGGAATGAACATATCGTGCAATATCCATTGTCGTTTTTTCTAATCCGGAGACATTATTTTATTTCGATAATCAAAAAAATTAACATTGTGCGTCATTATGGTTGTAAGAAATTATCTGCACGATTCTCTGGTGATTAAATCTTGTGATAAAGAACTTAATAGAATAGGTAGGAGATTGTACGAAATTTTATTCAAACCAAAAATAAATTCCGATTAACCGGAATCGATCATATTTCAGTGAAAAACAATAAAATAGCGTCATAAATTCTTTTATGTGTCAAAATTAAAATTACTTTTATTAAAAAGCAAGAAAAGCAGAGTATAAAAACGGGCATGACTATCTCAACGGGTCGTTTTTGTACACGGTGAACTAGTAGCCTTTAAACTTTACCGGCTGTTCGGGACAGCACGCAACGTGGTGAGAACCCCAGATCAACCACGAGGATAATTAGTCGGACGATGCGACCACGAGTCAGGGTGTAAACACGTACTCGGCACGTGGCTTTCATTCATGAATTGCTCTAGTATAGTAACAGTAGCAGAGTTACGTAGTAGTAGTAGTAACGATAGTGGCAGCAACAAGAGTAGTAGTACCAGGTACACGTGGGAAATAGGAATGTTGTTGGTACGCAGGAAGACAGGCAAACTAGCAAGGAAACAAGTTGGGCAATATAGGCCGTGTGGAGTAGAGTAAAGGTAGAGTATAGACTAACGTATAGCGAAGCGGAGTGGAGCGAATTCAAGTAGAGCAGAGTATAGTGGATTAGAATAATGTAGAGTGGAATAGAGTATAGTGGATTGGAGTGGAGTGGAGCAAAGTGAACTGGAGTGGAGTGGAGTGGATGGAGTTGAGTAGTAGTATCGAAGTAGATACAGGTTTACTAACGTAGAGTAAGAGTGGACGAAGTTGCGCAAGCAAGGTGCGGGAACCCGGTGACCTCGAAATCAGACGCGATACCTGAAATTCTGTAATACGCCTTCAGCTTTGTTCTCAATTTCAGCATCCACGCACTTTCTTTGCTTCTCTCGGAGAATGAGCATTCTCATTCGGTTTTACGATATCGTCATCTCCCTCTTCAGTTCGCGAGAATTAGTCCGCTCTGCGTTGTGCGTGATCTCTGTTCTGCTGTTCGCTTGCTTCCTCTGATTCTAGTTAGCATATGCGAATTATAGTATTGTGACAAGCGGGAGGTCCGATCCCGTCTCGGAACCAATTGTCTCTGCGTGCAGCTTTCCTTGCTAACTTCGGTTTCCGTTAGTCGGGTCACGTTATTTATGGAATTTGCACTGGTTACGTTGCACAGGTTTTCTGCAGTTTAATTTGCGACTTAAGTCGAAGCGTTGTATCCTATCAACATATTAGGTTGGTTGCACATGCAGTTCGGGCTTAGTCATAATGTTATAATTTACAAGGGATTTAAAAAAAAAAGTTATTTCAGTTGGTACTTTTAATGGTTTGATTACAGTCATATCGTATACTACAATTAGCCCGTTGCAACTAGTCAGATTTATTAGGCTTAACTAGTTTTGGGATACTTCGGACATTAACATTGTTGGCTCCTCCAGCCCACTTCTCGGTACCCGACACTGAAGTGCTGAGTACACTCGACTTCTTGAAATTGAATCGTTCGCTCGTAAGACTCTAGAGGTCATGTTGGCAGCACTGGGAAAGTACTACCTACTAGGTTCTGGGAGATTATAGAGCTCTGGGTACGGGCCGAGAGAATTCCCAGCCAGTAGTAGGAGTCGTTGTTAAGTCAGCCATTTGGTCATCCCTGCCAAAGCACATCCGACCACTTGTAGCCGCAATAGACTCCGGTCGACATAGTCGACCCGACATTAAGTTACTTCATTTTAGAATTTAATTTAAAAACTTAATTAGATTTACTGTATCTTGCATACGAAACTTTGTAGTTACTTATTTGGCATGAAATAAAAGTATTGCAGCACGAATAAACTTTTCAAATAAATTAATATTCACATTTTGACGAGTAACCGATTACGTATATGAAATATTTTAATATTTTTCTTTTTAAAATGCATTAATGATTTTATAAATTTAAGATGAGAATCGGACGAGTGAAGCAATAATAACATTATTTTAAAATAATATATTCATTCGTTATAATATATTATTTATTTATTATTGAATCCGTAAATTGAAGTCATTGCGCATTAGAAGAACCTGATATAAAAATCTGGTAGAAAATATTTTGACAATCGCACGAGCGACGTTGATTAAAAATATGATAACACTATACCTAATTCGGGAAACATGAGTAACCATTGGGTTAAATTAAGCGAAAAGATCTTGGTAACGGCTGGTAAAACTCATTGCTTCTAAATTCGAATTAACAAAAGGTAATTTTCTAGTTACACCAAAGTTCGCTAATGGATTTAATTTTAGAGCTCATAAAAAGCTAAGGCTCTCCTTACCGTTTCAACTCCAGTCCCTATATATGTATACGCATACCTTATAGGTATTTGTTACCTTCAGTCTCGCAGCGCGCGCATCCCTCGGGAATCAATATTCGCAAGACCCCGTTTACCCCGTGTTCCTGGCATGACTAGGAGAGTACGGGGATCTCCCGCTTTTCAACATCCGCTGAAATCCCTAGAAGCGCCAGGTTTGCTATTCCTCTCCTTCCCGTAGGAGCAGTCGCTATACTCAGCCCCGCACGAATGTGATTTAGAGAAAGAATGGGACGAATGCCCTTCTTGGTCATATTTTAATCCACATTTTTATTATTATCTGCGTCCCTGTCCATATCTTCATTCTTATGTTTGCTAGTCGTTTAATCACGTTACGCCTTCCATTCCCCTTTTTTCATGGCTCGTCTGTATTCTCTGAGCTCACTCCTTACACTTTGCCGCTTATTTTTCCGCAACGTCCCCACCCTGGCAACGGTACCACTACCAGAGCTCTGCAGACCTTTCAATTTGAACATGAACTTAAAGCGAAATGGATTTTTCAATTTGTATACATATAGTCCCTTAGAAAGTTTCGTTTCATCAAACGGATTATGCTGAAAAGCCCAAGACTTTGTATTGAATATTTCTTTCAGTATCTTGCGTTATCTTGAAAATGAGATTCAGACCGATAGGAATATTAAGATAGCAGTGGTGTATTCTGATTGAAATAAATGATAATTTTACTGTCTCGAAATTCAAATCTAAGGAAAAATTATAATCTTCTTCTTTATTATATTTTCAATTTTATTGCATCCTAATATACTGGATAATTAAAATTCCATCCGTACGTAATATGCATTTCTATTACGAATTACTAGATTAACCGAGCAGTCAAGTCTTTCGTAATTTTCCTTTGATAGATTCGCGCAGAGCAAGCATTCAGCGGGCTTATAACTATTTAGTGCGAGAGTTGCTTTTTTCTCTAGCTAGAACCGAGATTATCAGACAGAGAGATCGTAGCAGAAATGAAAAAAGAGCGAAAGAGCAGATAAATTGAAACAGATACGTAAAGAGAGAAAAATCGAACAAGAGAAGGACGGCGAGGAAAAGGGGGCAACAGATATGCTGGGTGGAAAATGTTATCCGATTTTAACTAACCTCGAATGCAATGCACATTAATTGAGAATTTTGGCAAAGATATTATCAGATGGTTTATCGATCAGTTTCTTCTCAAGAATTTGAGTACAACGCATTTTTCAAAACGTACACCCGGCCTGAAACCTTTTCTGGTTTTATAAAGAGCTCGCAATTATACCCCTGTTTGCTTCTTTATACCGTGGAAGTTCTTCAATAGTTACGCTAGCTTCCATTACGTGACGCTTTGATCTTAACGTGAAAAGCTTACATCGAGTCACTTTTGACCTGATAATATGACCGAGCGACCTGGAACTCGACATTTTGCTATTGTTATTCTACGTCCACTCGCAAAATGTACATAAAAGGTGGCTCCGTTTTTATTCTCATTGACAGTCTTGTTCCCGTTTTTATTTCTATGCGATAAGGCTGCTTGATACATACTGCAGAAGAATAATACTGTAATAGAAATTTATATTATCGATAGAGAATTTTGGTTTCGCCATAAGAGTCCGCTAATATCAATCCTCCACCTTGGTTATTATTTTTCACGGGAATCATCCGAGAACCGATACGGGAATCGTTTCTTTCGCTGGCTGATCGTCAGAGATAACAGACCATGTGCAGGTAACAAATCTTTTTTTACTTTTATTTTATTTTATTATCATTTTCTATACGTTGATTTTACCCAAGCCAATTGGTTACGATTAGTTATAACTAAATGTATTAATTGTCTAGTTAACTAATGAAATACAATTTTATGTTAAGAATCGGATTCTTAATATTCTCAAATTATGTAGCCCATTTTATGTGGTCGTGGAATAATAGAGTTTCCCAGAGCATTATGAGGTACTAAAGAAGTTGAGTGGCTTCCTCTTTATCCGTTCTTTACGGATGTCTAGTTGGCGTTGTTTGCTGATTTCCGGTCGGTATCACTTTGAAGTAGGTGGGAGCTGGCTGAGCATTGCGAATAGCGGGGATCGCTAAATCGCGGACCTTCCGTGTTGCCAAAATGAGGTGGTTTTCAGCGTCTCACAAAGCGGAGTAAGTTTTTGGCGAGTGGACTGTCAGGATTTGAAATCGGGAGTCGAGTCCGCCAAATGGACGCAGCTAAGGCGAATTTGAGGAGCGGAAGGGTTAATGTGCTCAGGTCGACCACGTCAAACGGCACGGAATCGTTGTCGATTTCGGGACTTAAGCCCTTTTTAGAATCCGTAGTCTGCAGAGATAATCTGATATTACCGGCCAAAAGTCCTCACCAATATACGTCGCAGCGCTACGTTATAGTTACTGCAGGAAAACTAGGTGTTAGAATCGCTCCAGCACCTCACTAGTTACTAATCAGTCAATTGGCGCAAGACTAATTGATTTCATCGCGAATCATCGGATTTTTGTACACTTTCTGAAATGAATTTGGCCAATAGATAATGCAATAAACACATGCGCTTCTTTTCTTTATTTAACATTAATTTTTGCTGTCACGTCGATGCAGCCTTTAATAGTAAAGAAATCTTGACGAGTAATTATTACTGTACTCGTTTCGAAAATTAATTTTTGTCTTGGACGATGCAGCCACATATGTAGTTGACACTCGATAATGTATTTCGGAGCGGATAAATCCTAAAATTTTGTACCGTCGGATCGGATCCAAAATATTTTATAACTCGGAATACCGAAAGATGAAACAAACTGTCATAAAGCTTCGCCATTGCAGTTTGAATATTTCTACAGGGCAGAAGTACTTTACGCAAAATTATGGGTCTAATAGACGCTCTGTATATTGCGGGAATTATTCCCGACGCACCTGCGTGCGAACATCGCTCATGGATTCTTTCATTGCCTCCTCGTAAAGCCATCCGTGTGCTCGTATTCCGTAACATAATATTATGGCACACACTGCAATTTAATACGGAAACAGCAGGTTTTTAGTGCTTTTGCATACATGTTTACATCGCTCAATATTATGCCTATTTACTCGATACATACACCTACGTATATTTTACTGACACTGCTTGTCACTTGCGTTGTTTATAAAACCTTATCATATGAAAATTATCGTATCTTTAAATTTTCGTCACACTGCGAAAATTTTTCAGTACAATATGCAAGCTTTATTTTTATTCATACAATTTTATACTTACGGCAAATTAATTTCCGGAGAGTTGCGTCCTAAAGCAAGAGACTCATTGTCAGTTGAGTCTTACGCCAAGTACGGGCAACTGCATGGAAGAAATTACAGGAAACGCAAACTACCTGGCGATTGACAGTTCCGGTTCGCCAAAAAAAATTGTGCATTCGAGACATTTTCGGAAGTGCAGCTTATGGCTGCATCTTCGTCTACAATCAGAATCCAAACGGATCAGTTAGTCTCTTTGAGTAGACTCCGTAAAGAAGGATAGCTAAGTACAGTACTTATTAATTTCCAAGTCGACGAACGTCGGCTAACCTTATCAATTCTCTTGTTTGGTTTCAATAAATTTTCCTTTTTTAATCCAAAAACCTCTCCTAACCTCTCGACCCGAACTCCCTTCGTCGCAGAGACGCTCAGACACAAAATATACTTGAAGAATCAAACCCGTGGATGGGAAATGATCTAGGCCGTCGTTCATTCATCGGCAAACGAAAGAAAAGTAGAAAAACTTTTTCCAGCCACGTCATCTACTCGCTCGTAACACATATTCATATACAAACATATTTCATCGAGGGCAGCACCTCTCCCTATTGCTGTACAAGTATGATAGATATATTCCATCGAAGCTGGCGAACAAAGTCAACTCGCATTTAAATAGCCAACTCGTCAAGTTTGGCAAAGTTTCATAGAATAATCGTCACATAAATAAGAAGGTATAAAGTTTCCTCTAATAACAAAAGTAAGTAAAGGGCCGTAAAGTAAAGGAAGACTCGAGAAAGACTGTGAGTGGTCGGAGAGTAAAGGGGGGGTGAAGATTCATGAGTAAGCTATGAATTATGCATCGGTTGCCAGTGGTTCTCGGTCCATACAGATTCAGATACATCGTGTATTCAGACATGATTGTATAGGGAATTGTGCTAAATTACACTTAGGAAACTCAATTGCAAACTTCACTTTTCCAGTTTCAAACGTCAAAGATGAATCATCTTGAATTGCCTCTATGCGCAATTCTATCTACGTGTTATTTTATTATGTTACACAGCCTGATACGATCTACGTAATAATTTACTGAACTTGCGAGGAAACCTTGGTAGGTGTCCGCCTTTGATTTTTTCGTTTTCACATATGTCGTAGTACTCGAAACACTAAGCTGTTTTTTCATATCGGTCCAATTTGAGTTTTTGGGGGTGAAAACCGCCCCGAAAATTAGGGTACTAAATGCCCATTTAATTATTTCACATATAAAAGCGATATCTTCCACAATGAAATTAATGAATTATACGAATTCCGTACGAATTATACTCAAAATAGATTTGACACTCAGTGTTAAACAATTTGACAAAAAAAAAAAGTTAAATCGTTGCACGAAATTAATTTTGCAGATACGGAATTTTTAAACTTCACTTGCTCGACATTTGCAAATGTTACTGTGCCGTCTACGTCAGGAACGTAGTGACTCGTGTAAATTTTAAAAAGTCAATACCAAAAATATTTTTCAAATATTTGACGTAGTCAAAATTTAACGAGCAAAAATAACTCATGGTCCGGTTCCAGGATTAATTTATTTAAAATATTTAGCTACGCTGTGCATTCACTACTTCGATAATAAGAATGGACAATCAGTCAGTTTCCCAAGACGTTGCAGAACTCACCGTTATCAATGAAAGGAAAGGGAGAGTAGTCGGCAGCTTTAAGAAGGGAAGTGAATGGTGTGGAGCATGAAAGAGATACCCTGACCTAGACCACGAGGAAGTCCTTAACGCCTAACCCCAGGGTGATCGAGAACGGCCTGCGTGATTCAAGAACCACTACCAGCAGGAGAGCCGTGAAAAGACGTAGTCAGACTCTGCTGGAAAATAGGGCGAGACTCGGGTCAAACTAGCTTGACCCCAAGGGACCTTCTGAGAAGATGAACTACCCCACCCTACTATTTCCGATGTCGTCATGCCTCCCCTGGACTGGGTCACCAAATGCGACGGCGGCGTCGGCGTTGCTGATGGCAACGCATACCAACTCTCTACCGTAACCCATAAGACCTCCCCCCATCACGAGCTACCAACCTCTACTACGGAAACCTTGAGACGAGTTGGGTACAAGGTCAGAACTTGGACGAAGCTATAGTTAGGACAGAACTTAAATTTAACCTTTACTCGTATCTTAACCTCCTTGCTTACCCAACTGCTTCATTAATTTTATGCTGTACTTAGCGTTGTAGCAGAACGTGGATTTTACAAGAGCAAAAGCAAAACAGGATGAAGCATACTTTTATTCTAGCATGCACGCGTTGCATTTGTTATACTGTGTACAGGTTATGTTTGACAATGATTATGCAGACTTCAGCACACTTGCCTGCAGGAGTCTTTAGCCTCGATGCCGAGATCTAAAACATAGTATATTAATATACATGTATTAAGGACGTATATAAAACAGTAACGTGCGGCCTCTTTGGCCAAATGAACCGTGTCGTTAAATTAAGCGTCTTTAATCACACAAACAGGGATTTTGCATCTGTACTCGAAGCGCATTAATGCACGCGCCAATGCGCGACAAAGCGCTCGTAGGAAGTCAATTCGCGCTCGAGCGCATCAACCGTTAGAAGCGATGAGAATAATCGCGAATTATGGGAAAATGCTGTATCGGCACGTGATAAGTTTATAAGAAAAATGGAAAATGGTAACAGCGTAGAAAAAATATTGGACCAAACGGAATTGCTTTGAACTACGGTTACATGAACTATGCGATGGTACGGTTATGTATCTGCTGCGAAGGATAAAACGAATTCTGTTCATGTGAAATAAATAATTATTGAGGAAAACTAAATAATCTTCGTGGATAGTCAAAATAATTATTCAATAGAACGAGACGAGTCTTGAATTTAAAAGGTGAGCGTTCCATTGAATTCATCTGTCTACGGAAAGTAGCATGTAATGTCTGATGTCCACGGTCTATCTATCTTCCTGGATAGAACCTGAAGCCGTTATATAGTTCTCGATCCTCGAAGATACATTTTGAGAAATCGTCAGAACTTAAAATCGTAAAAATTTATAAGCTTCGTATGAACATGTGGACGTGCTTATTGAATAGACCGAATCAAGGAACCATCCCTTTTATTTCAATTTCTATTCACATCGCTCGATCTTCCGGATTCAGCGATCTTAACAATTCTTTTAAGAGATACACATTTTCTTAGCATTAAAGACTGCCTATATTTCTCCATTCGGGTGCTTCTTGGGCTCATGTCTAAAAAATGAGAAATTGTCGTGCGCAAGTTTTTTTTTTTAACAAAAACCAATCGAGTTGTAATCTGTAGGTTATAGGTGACAGAACAGAACGTACAGCTTTACCCACAATATTTATATGACACAAATGTATAGAAAAGTGTCTAGATAAAAAGATATTTTTTGAAATGCGACGAAGCATAAATCTCGAATTGTAAATACATGAAGAATAATCTGACATTAGATTTAGATTTTACGTAGAAATCGTTTCAGAAATCAAGGTTTTGTATACACTAAGGAAGGCCTTGTTGAGACGTTGGTTGGTCAAGGAAGGTTGCAAATAATTATTGCTCTTCTTTTGAGCTTGCCGATGTTTACCCATATTGTGAATTCCCTCGCTGAAGGGGCACCAATTTCTTCAGGACGGTGGTGCAAAAGTCCTCCGAATCTGCGACACTGGTCTGATATGAATTGGATTTTATATAGTCATGCTAACGTTACGGTTAGTCTATAAAAAATCTCATATTTTTGATACTGATGTTTTTTCTTTTTTCAAATCATGATAGAACAACTCGCAAACACTTAAAATGATAAAGGATCAATCATTTGTAGGATGTTTCCTTTATAATTACAATTTTACTGAACTTGGTAATATAGAATTTGAGGATAGACCAAAAATTAATACCAATGAAACGGTAGAGTGTCCTTACGGGATCTATTACAGTAAAAAAGACGGCCTAAGTTTGGCTACACAGGTAGTAACTCTGCATTCTAAGAGGACTTTAGATGCTTTGGAAAGTTAATTATTAGTTTCTTATTTATGTCTAAAGTTTAATCAAGCTTGCGATGATCATCCAGAGAGAAGGGTCAAGAAGATGTTGGGTTACGTGGGGAGAGTTATGGGTTACATTTTCTTTGGTTGGCTGGGCGACAGAATTGGCCGAAAACGCGTGATATTTATTTCTTGCGGAATAACACCAATCACCGGCATCATTATTTCCCTTGCAACTCGTTACGACGTATTTCTCATTATGGGCATGCTACACAATATTTTGCTCGGAGGTTTAGCATTGTGCTTTATTCTAATCGGTGAAGTCAGCACTAACCATTGGCGTTCAGGATTAATGGCAGTTGGCATTGGCTGTTACGCCTTTGGATTCGGTATGCATGGATAATTAATAAGATTATATTCATAAAATTATATCCATTGTCAATAATTTTCTTAGGTTCAACGCCATATTTAATTAAAATATTCGACTCGTACAGTCAAATGATAACATTCATCAATATTCCGTGCCTGGTGATATTCGTCTCTTCCGGTCTTATACCGGAGTCACCGTCTTGGTTATTCTGCACGAAGAAAGTCACTGATCTAGAAAATGTTATAATGAAAGCTGCAAAGTTCAATGGTAATCCAATCTCAGCGAACTTTAAGCTCCTATACGTCGATTGTGTCGATGAGCGACAAAGAATACACAGAAAGGCACCAAGTTTTTGGAGCTTAATATTTACGTCAGAATTGTCATGCGAAATCGTTGGTTTAACATATTTGACCATTTTTCTTGCTCTGCTATTTGGTTCGACTTTCAATGATATGTTAAAATACGTTGCCGAGTCAAAGACGGCCACCACGGTGTTTAGCATTACCACTGCGGTGGGACTAATCGTCAGTCAAGTTTGTGTCTTGCTGATGGGACATCGTAAAATTTTACAAATTACAATCGGCCTCATATTTATTAGCTCGATTACCTTCATGATCCACACTCCTAATACGAAGGTAACACTGCTGGGACCGACGATGACAACCCTGATGGCCAATACGATCCTCGTTAGCCTAGCCTACGGTGTTTTATTGAATTACAACACCAGGAGTATCCCGACGCGTTTACGCGGGACCTATTTTGGCATATGGCGAGCAACGTGGACGTTCTTCGTTTGGCTCAGTCGTTACAATTACATTCCGTTTCCCGGAATTGTGATAATCCTTATCATTACATGTCTCATAGCAGCTCTCTTCAGTATCAATATACACGAGCTTTACGGCAGGGAACTGCCAGACACGTTTTACGACTGTGTCAATTTCAAGTAGTAAGTTCGCTTAAAGTATCGCGCGTGAACATTCTAAAATCACATATTCTATGCGGTTGCCTGAAGAAATAACCTGCTTTTCTTGTTTCGTTTTATTCAAGCAAATCAAAACCCAAACGCTGGGACATATCAAAGGCGGTCGAAGTTGCATTGTTAAAAGAGGAAATTATTACCGTGCTGGAGAGGCCAAATCCGATAATATTTGGAAACAGAAGATTCCAAATATTGAATATACGACGCGCGCGAATCACGCGCGTATAAAGAAAATTCATGAATCTGCAGATGTGATAAAAATGAAGAAGCGCGTAAAAATGAGCAGTGTCTGTGAAATAACAAACTTACGCCTTGTTCGAAATAAACTCGGAAAATATTGCTGTTATTTTTGGTTTACTAAACTTTGACAATATATATTATAGTATTTTACTTTTTTTTTCAGGATAATCCAATGGATTTAAGCTACGGCAGATACGCTTCTTCGATGAAATTTTCTTCGTGAGATGTGGCAACATGGAATGTCCGATCGATTTACAGACATACGATGCTGGAAGAGCACACTGCGGTTCGTCCTTGTTCTCATTGACTATTTCTGCGGCATTGTTATATTATCAGGATAACTTACGACGACTTCCTTACGGGCATTGTCGCAGAGATTTGTATTCCTGGTTCTTTGGTTGATTCAGACGTACCTATATTTTTCCTGTAATTATTTATCATGGATCTTACCAATATACTAAGATTTTACATCCTCACAGAATAAGCAATAAATGAACAGTTATATGAACACGATTTTACTGAACTCAAAAATAGTCTGAAATTCGTTCATTTCTTTGAAGAGCTATCTTTTTCCGATATCCTAATGGTGTCTATCACAGGTAGGAAAATGATCTGAAATGCATTGATATTATGTATCGATAACGGTAATCGACCAGTTCAATTTATTGTATTATGATAATATACTATATAAATATTATTATAGTATACATATATACTACTTATATTGTGATGTGATTCTCTGATTCACGGTCACAAGGCGACTCCGGCTACCGATTCAAATAACGTTCACACTTGCTGGTTCCCTTCGAGTCGCCACCCAGTTCAGAAGCTACGCTCTCAGGTTAATTCGGATAGTTAGGCCAAAGCTCTCAGAAGATTTGGTATTGTTTAGTTGAGGTCAAGGTGCTCGAATCGGCCGTGTGGAGATAGTCTCGACATACCGAGTAGCTCAGCAGAAGAGACTACCCGACGGAGAAGTCTCCACGGACCGGCAAAAGCCCTTGTGAAATCCGGTGTCCCGCTGGAGAGAGGCAAATGGCCGTAGAGCGAGCGGTGATAAGGTTTAGGGCAGAGGAGGAACCCCTGACCCGAGTTGAGGATGCGGTGCCCAGCTGTCGCCCGATGCCCTGGGGAAGCGGCCGTGGAGGATCTCCAGTGTTACGTACCGATTCGCTGAGGAACGCTCTCGATTTGGTTTAAAGGAACGACCCGAAGGAAAGGAAGAGTTATCGGCTATAAGGATCTCGACCAATCAGAATGATTAGTTCTCGAATTTGGCTATCGTCGAATCAGTCTGTCTCGGGACACCGACCGAGGTGTCACGAACTGGCTCGCGCTCCCGTGCTGTCTGTTTATAGGTTTTCCAGCTTTGTACGGCAAAAGTTATCATCACAGATGAGGAAAGTCAATTTGAATCTTAGACCTTCTAAGCACTAATCAATCTCCTCGGTTGTGGGCACAGACGGTCTACAGCGAATCATCTGCAAATCAATGGCATTCTGGAGCAGTGGCACCGCTTACTGAAAGTGGTACTGAGCTGCCATGGTAAGCTAGATTGGACGGAGCACTGCCCACCGCACTCTTGGGACTGAGAACAGCATACAAAGAGGACATCAAAGTCTCGTAGAGCTGGTGTACCGGACAACACTGAGAATACCTGGGGAACTGTATACCACGACTTGGACTCTAACCCACGGATCTTTGCCGGTAAGTTCCGGAGATACATGGCGAGACTGAGAGCAACTGCTACATCACACCACAAAAAGAAAAGACATAAGTATGTATTATATACAATATATATATGTATATATATTTATATATATATTACACATATAAATATTTTTAATGAGTTTTTATTAATACCATTTTTAATATTTTCTACAGGAAAGTTCAAGTCTATTTGGTGCCAGATCTAAAATTCAGGAAGCATTTCGGCAGCTTTTTCTCGTCTAGTCGTAGCAAAACCATTTGATCTTATTACAAAGTCTTTGAGATAATAATTTAAAAAATAACGAAAACTACATACATTAAACGTTGAGTTACATATCCATCATGGTCAGCCAAATAGACAGATACGTACTTCTCAGTGCAAGCAACGGTTTTGTAGGAACAATGACGCGTAAGATTTTTGAAAAAAAAGTTATGTCAGTATTCAAAATTGGCAGTAGAATAATAGTTACTTTAGTGTATTGACAATTGGCTCTTTCTGCAATAAATAATTCTCCTGATACTGAAGAAAAATGAAAAACGGAGAAACCAGGAGAGCACAATGTATAATTAGTGGATTTCCTTGTTAGTGTTGATTTATCAAATTTCCTTGATTTATCCGAGACATTATCCGTTTCTCGAACTTTCTATTTGCATGGAGCTGCACATATTCAGAGGCACTCTTGAAAGTTTCTAAACTCATCTCTCTTCACCCCCCCCCTCCCCCCCAGTTCAAGGTTCCCCCATCCAACTAGAATTCATTCTCGACACCGCGTACCCTTAGTCCCGAAGCTCCAGGACTTCCCTGCCCCCCCCGTGCCCTCAGTTTTGCCGCCCCTGCGCCCAACTCAATACCTTACCGAGACTCACCCCATTTACTCTTGAGAACTCTCCCAACGGATCAATACCGGGGAAATAACAAAAGTAAACAGGTCTGGGATGAATGACAAATATAAATTATACATTGAGCTTAGTCAACAGTGAAAACGGTAAGTCTTGATCAGACTCGACCGGATGCCACAGATTATCCACGTGCAGAAAGGATATTCTGTCTGAAAGCAGGAACCTTCCAGAATATGTTCAATGTGAAGATTGTCATAGGACGCATTGTCGGAAATTCCCACGATGATGAATATTGTCCCTCTGACGATTCATATCGGTGGTCGCGAGCAAATCGAATAACAGCACGTGGCAAACCATTTTGTTTTATCCACAGATCACTTTCGAGATTATTCTACAACAATCCGACTGTTTCGTTAGGAACTTTTGCATTGTTTATATTCAGACGAATATAATATCGTAGCACACGCGTTCGATGAAACAAGTAATTCAGAGTGGCGCGCTGAAACACTCAACTACAGAACCAATTACTACTCGGAAGAACCGTGAACTAGCAGTTAATTCTGTGCAAGTGCTGCCATCAGCGGGAAACTATGATATTAACGTTAAATCATACTCATTCACTATAGAACTTACTCTGCGGTCACTTACCGATTTTTTTGCAACTTGGCACACTTTCAGGTCAGTCAAAAATATTCGACACATTTCGAGCTCAATTTTAATTATGAAAACCAACCCCTCTGAATACGTAGCCGCTATCACTAAACCCTACATCGGCCTAACCGCAACCAGTTGACTGGTGTAGAAGATTAAAAGGTATGAAGAGATTTTGGATGTTGCTGACTCAAAATCTATGGGTAAAAATGCTAAATTCAAAATCCCGGATTAAACGTCGTTAAATTCTGATTTCAGTCTTTGGGAATAGTTCGCCATCTCCTCATTTGTTATTTCCGGATTCGGCAAAGAGCGGGCTCAGCTCTTCGACTGTACATTCTTTCCTTTAGATCCGGTGTACGATCCTCCTAAAAATTTTGAATTTCGAAATTATCGAGTCAAAATTGCGGTTGCACTTAATTTCACTGCACAATGTATTATTGTGGGGTTCAATGTGAATTACGTATTCTTATCCGTCAACGTGCTCGGAAAGTAATTCTCGATATCCGCAAGCTCTTAGCTTCTCGTAAGTATAGTGATATATCCATTCCCCACGTGAAGCTTGTTGTGCTCAGTGTTCACGTTGAGAATCTAATTGCAGTTCGATGAGACCCGGAGCGTAGTTCTTATACCGGGAAAGCTCAATAGGTGGAAATTATTGGACTTCCAGTGCAGAGGAGGTGTCAGATAACGTTAACGTGAATGATTCTTCCATGATTGCAAACGTTTGGCTCTGATCATGGAACTACGCAACGGGTTAATATAGACGATACTTGTTCTCACGATTCAATTGTTCACACAGAAATTTTAGATACACGTGCCCGCAGTCGAAAGTATCGTATTCTTGATATTCCTCATAAAAGCACATTAATCACTCGTACTGCTGCAATGTTTACAGAACATTTTTTTTTTTTTCGCAACGCAACGGCAACGCTGTCGGTAAATTCTGGGACATTATGACGAACGACGTAATGTCAACACTGTCGCTGTATACTAGGACACAGACGCAGATGCAAGTAAACTTTTTGTAAATAAATGGGAAATACAATATTCCATTGAAGACAATTTTCGTTATCATCAAAAAATAATAATTGAGTCATAACACAATTTTCATACCACGGTGTTATATAATGTTGTTAAAGAGCAATATTTACTATACAATTACATAGAAGAAACATTGTATCAAAATCGACTTAAACGCAAATTACCACGCTTTTATTATGATAAAAGATTAATACACCATGAATGATTGTATGTGCCATTATAAAAAATAACAAGGAACAAAATATAAATAATTACGTAAACAATAAAAAAAATTATGAATGCAGAAAAACATTTATAAATATTGTAACGTATTTTCTTAACTCGACATCGATAACGAAAATCTGACAACTAACCTACGTCACCTTCGGCCTTCCACCCTTCGTCCATGCATTCGCATACCAGGCGGGCGCCAGCCAATTCTTTATTCACCGAGAACTGACGAGCCGGTATGACCTGGGAGTTAAGGTGGAACAGTTTCATCAAATCAAACGAAGGCTCCGACGGACCATATCAAAAGAGATGGTAGCTTAATGGATCCTGTCGATTTTAGGGGACGCGTAAAATCGAGAAACGCAACTGGATGCAGAAACGGGAGCGAACGGTTACGGAAATGCATGGCTGCTCAGGCTGCTAGGTGGAGGTAGAGGAATGCCGGAGTAAGCGTCAGGTAAATAGTGCCGGAAACAGAGAGCATTTAATCGAGAACGTAACTGACCGAACTGGATTTATAAAACCGAGATCCCCGCACCAATGAATAAATTGGGAATCCTTACCGGAACTGGTTCAGCCAATCCCTGAAGGACGAGAGGACACTCAGGTGCGCACTACACCATGGGACAGCATTGCACCTCCGAAACATACGCAGAAAATTGGTAGAATTTTCTGGATATCGCGAGAG
The DNA here is from genome assembly GCA_030142265.1 of Calameuta filiformis. Taxonomy (NCBI): domain Eukaryota; kingdom Metazoa; phylum Arthropoda; class Insecta; order Hymenoptera; family Cephidae; genus Calameuta; species Calameuta filiformis. The sequence goes on from JARQSU010000445.1 coordinate 3,782,483, forward strand.
CGACGCGAGAATTACAAAAATGAGAACTTTCTATATCGCGTAAGAAACACAGCTAGAAAAAGTGTGAACACTTAGCACGGGAACGTAAGCCAACTCGAATTAGCTGTCCTAGTATGGCCCCATTGAATTTCCCCATAGAATCCTATAATTTCCTTATTAGGTCCCTAATTGGCGGTGATATGGAAATCCATGTTATGGTATCCACATTAAAGCCCGGTAGGACCCTACGTTATCTCAGGGTATCCCTGATAATTTTCTTCACAGAGGTAACAATTGTCAAGTTTGAATTTGAAAAATTCTTCGATGATATAAAAAAAATTAACCCGTTATTATATTGTCCAGTGATGTACAGAAAAGGAGATATTGTTAAGAATGGTTAAGCCTGAAACAATCACTTTTAAGCTTGGGGTTCAAGAGTGGTCGCGTGCCAGTCGCGTGCCTAAGGCGGGACCTATCCCACCAATGATAGGAACCCCCACCAGTTAGGTCGTTTGACGGTTATTGATCCGCATGGGTACCACCTCGGGGATGAGTAAGATATCTTGAACCAACTACCAGCGAGGTGATTACTTTTCTGAACACCTGTGGACTTTAGGGAATCTTCTGTATCACGCGAATAACAGGATTCTAAGTAGCCAAAGTGGAAAAAGTCCAATGGACTTTAGGTAGCTGCACAACGTGAGGATTTAGAGGCCCGCAGATAACCGGACAGACGAAAATCCTAAGGTTTTCAAGTAGCTGCTTATGGAAGGATCCAGAGGATCTTAAATAGCCACGACTTCATGTTTCATCCGTTTAGTTTCATGTCACTATGTTTCATGTTTCACTATGACTAATGATTCTGAATATTTGGGATTATTATTCTGATTTATTGATTTAAATCAACCGTCTCCGAAACACGATTTTCGGATGCTGTGCCGATGTCCGGTATCGCAGTCCGCGCAGAGAGTTCGCTTGGACTATGATCTAATCTATCTGATAATTATTCTACCGAGCGATTTAAATTCTGTCGTGTGATAATGTGTATTGCACCGTTGCACAGTGGTACAATTTTTAACCCTACTCACTTTCATTTACAAAAAATATGTTGTTCTAATTTTTCAATTGTTTCCTTCTACCTCTCACAGCGACGTAGCCGCGGAATGAAAAATACGAACATCCCCTAATATTTCGTTAAAAAATCCCTAGACCCTTCACAGCGATATCTAGAGGATTTGAGAATTGGGAGAAATCGGACCTTTATAAATTTCTTTAAAACCTCTTATAGCGACGTTTGAGAAATACAGAGAGCATTTAAAATACGCGCCTGCCGCTATCTTAGCACGCCGACGAGCCACGCCAACCAACCAATGACGCGCGCTATCAATCCAAATTAAATGTGTACAAATTCGATTTAAGCATCTTACCGGACACCGCTAGACGGCTGAACACCTAGCGCCATTCTTATCATTACACAACGTATCTTCTAGTCACATGTAAGAAGCGGTGACGCCTCAAAGATCGAACACTATTCGTAACATCTTAACAAACTAACCTTACGCGTTGTAAAGCGATTCCAAAAGAGCGACAATTAAAAATTCCAAAATTCAAGGTCTGAAGATCCTTTTTCAAGGTATAAATCCTGGTAAAAAGGATCTGCCCACATTGTTGCAATAAAAGGCAGGGTCCTATCCATCTAATCCAGACAATACTACGGCAGAGATAATTACGATTTTTTAACTGTGGTAGCCTTACCTATCGCCACGATAAAGAAATTAAATCAGTGAGAATCACAGCACTTCCCTAGCTGTATTGTGCTTTTTCCTCTGGCATCTGCAGTTTGCCCGATGCAAATCACAGCGATTTAATAAACGTGCTAAATTCGCAAACTTCCATCGCATCCGCTCTGTAGTACTGAAGGAAATTAAAGTCCGCAGAGTGCGCCACCGGTCATCGGCACAACGTCTGAACAACGTGACCTCGCAGACGGTCAATTCAAATCAATAAATCAGAATAACAATCCCAAACGTTCTGAATTTTGGGATTTTAACGGTTTCTCGAAATAGGACATTCCGAAAATATTCTCAAAAAATTTCAACTCTGTCTCAACAAACTCGACGAAGTTACACGCGCTGGAAGGGAGATACCACGAACCTGTCGCAAACTTGACATGAAACTTTAAACGCGTGTCAAACTGCCGTACCCATCTACTTGAAAATTTGTAAGCTTCTTTTAGATATAAAAAAAGGTATGTGTTGAAAGAAGGATTGCTTAGTGCTAGCGCAGATTCCAATATGCAAGGCGAATAGTATAAAGGAAACTTTTTTGTCTCCACATACGTATTATGCCATTCAACACTAAGAAGTTCTACAATAGGTTATATGTCTTTTCACACTTTACCACTACGCCAGGCAGCGCTCGACTAAAAATTTTGCCGAGCACCACTGCATCCCCTTTTAAATTTGCACGAATATAATAGTGAAATTTACCTATCTATTAGAAGACACTGACATATAATAGTAGTTATTACAATAATAGAATTTAATTCCGCCAAAAAACACTTACGTGTAAAAAGCTACGCCAAAGGCGGGACTCGGCGAGTCCGTGCATTCTTGATATAAATTTGCGTTCATTATGCTAGTCTTTAACCTCAAAACCAGCGTCAACTTTCTATATAGAGAATATTAACAATAACTCGTCAAAAACAATCACGGTAAAAGTCTAATAACAAGAATACAGTCTTGGAATACTATTAGTACGTTCAAAGTAAGTAAGCCAAGTAGTACTCGATAAGGAATCACCTAAAGTTTTATTAATTATTAAATGATCATTAAACATAATTAAGTACGAGAAGCAGTAGTAACGTAAAATGTTTCTCATTACGAGTAATGAAAAGTACATCTGGACATTAAAAATAAATTTTCACATATAAGCTAATGAAAACTGGTACTATGGTGTAGTGGCTAGCGTATTTGCCTCTGGACGTAAGCCTGGAGAGTGGGGGGACAATTAAATTAATTGATAATTAAATACTGGTTTTAAAGGGGTAAACGAGCTGCTCGAGTTTATCTTTAAATTTATTAAAAATTTACAAGCCAACAAAAATCTCATATTTTACCGGAGTATTTCATTTGACTTCGAAATTGATTGCTCGTGGGTTGAAGGAAGATGGGTAGTTGAAAGATGGCCGACGGAGTGCTGTAATGGGGTTTCATACATGTGCAAGGATCTAACAGAGAAAGGAGAATGAGGATGGAAGAAGAAAGGGAGAAACGAGGAGAACCGAGTGGAAAGCTGGTTACTAGAGAATGCGAGAGAATACATTCCGCGAAACGGTATGAAATGGAACGAAACGAATGTATATCTCCAGAACAAATATTTACATAAAAGAGGGATAAAAAGAGCGAAAACGTGTTTTCCGTTTGATTTGCGACTATATTTTTCATTCTGCCCTGGCGGCTTTACCGAGTGGTTGTGTCCGAATTTGCAGAATTTTAACGTCGTATCTTGTCGCCTATTAATAAGCGACAGTAGTAAAATAGAGTAAATTGAAGTAGTGAACTTTAAGAACCGAAGACTTCTATTAAAAATTTTATCGAACTTTTGACAGATTTTAGTTTTCAATTGATCAAGATCTGTGTAATTAATATATTCAATTTAAATTAATGCAGATCCTCACATGTGGAAGAGTCAAAGGAGTCGAAACGTTGTAAATCTTCTTTTTCTTCACTTGCCTGCTTGGTCGACATCCTGACAGGAAACTCTTCTGCAATTTCAGTATATTAACTGTTCGTTAGGTGCGTATTTTATACTTCTAGCCCGTCTGACTTTAATCTCTATTAATACCGAAGAGTTTAGTTCAAAGAGAAAATCTGAAATTCAAACACACCCCTGTTCAATCTGCACGAGAATATTTATATTATACAGGATGGTACGAAAATCGTGGTACAACTAAAAGGAAGATGATCCTCGTGGAAAGGTAAATCGAAATTACAGAACAAATTTTTTCTCTAAGAGACTTCGTTTTTAAGAAAATAGACTAAAAATTAGATGCACGTGGACTCGAGCGAGGTTTGAGCTACAGAATTCGCTTCAGATTACTACTTTCTTTCATATCTGTATAGAATATTGACATACGATCGTTTTAAATAATTCATCCCATATTCGAATCTCGAGAACGATTAATTTCATTAATTTATGAATTCTTGCAAATTTCGACACTGCTGTCGTAAGTGCTGCTCGTCGAATCAGAAAGACACGAACTATATTTTGCGTGACCTGAACCTCCACTTTCTGAAAAGCTACTGTTGCTAACTTCCATTCTGTCTCTTTTGGTAATCGACAAGATTTCTCATCAGCCTCTTTCTTTGTTCTCTTTTGATTTATATTCAAGATCAATCATCGCTCTTATGAAATGGAATCCAACTTTACACGTAATAGGGACAGATTACGATTTCTTCGGCTTTTTGATTTGACAATTTTTTCTGTCTTATTTTTATGGGGAAGAAACTGTTGTATGAGGCTCGTTGCGTTAACTGCTATTGATATGAAATTCAAAAGATTTTGATTTACACTAGCGAGGACAACTGATCCCCAACTAATCAGTAGTAGTGAGGTCCATCAACATCAAAATTTTATGTCGGGCGATATTTTTGAACTAAAATACCATCAGAACCAGTAATGATGTAGGACACTGATTTCAAATGCTTTATTTCTTCGAAGACATATAAACCAAATGTATGAAGGAGACTGAATTTCTTCTTTACCATGCGTGTAAAATTTCAACGAAAATCGTAAATAACAGGATTCTTAAAGAGATTCTTCTCCAACGCGAAGTTCAGTGCACATTTTGCAAAGTTACCAATCGTTTTGACGCTGAATTCACAATAATTGAATTAAAACTGAAAGAGTAATCCGACCCGAAATATTTCGGATCTTTCAAGTTCACGTACGAATTTTCGGCTCGGATTACTCTTTGAAAAGATTAACTATTGCGGAAATTAAATATTATTTGTTATGTACAGCATTTCTGAAATAGTATACATAGTCAACAGTCAGTAGCCTTACTGGAATTGCAGACTCAGCATGTTACCCAATGCATTGCCCGTATCACCTGCCCAGCTGTTTATTTGGCTGCATTCATAAGGTCCTAGCAAATAGTGTAATATTCGCAATCTGCCTTAGGTACGGATTCGTTATTACGCATCCTAGGGAACAAGCTGGATCGGTTCCTGAGTAAAATCGCTAATCCAATTAGTCAAATCAAATAACAAATCAAATAACAAATAAAATAACAAAAAGAATAACGTATTTCTATCGAGGATATAAGCAGCAGCTTCCTCGATAGGAAAAAACTCTGTTCTCGGATACCAATTCCGACTCGACTCGCGCGTTGTTAAGATTCGTGTATACCAAAAGACGACAAGAAGCAGTAAAGATTTATTAGAAAAGAAATATTAAAAAAGATTAATTAGAAAATCTATCCTGCATTCCAGAGCGAATCAGTGAACAGTATTGTACTGCAAACTGTCAGTATTGTACTATAACATCAACATGATTAGTAGCTGTCCCAGTCAAAACCTTCCTAAAGGCAATAGATTCAGCGAACGGGGGTCATTGTGACTGATCATCTACGGGTCCTAAATCATCATCATTTCTGACCATCACCTGGACTACAGTTTCCGGACTCATTGTGCACTCTGCTGTATTGTAGCTCCAGCTATCTCTTTCCCGGTCCTAGAAATTAGTATAGCGAAAAGGTAAAAAAACACACTTCTTGTCGCCTGCGTTACAATAATATAACTGTACACAATTATAAGAATGTGTGTGTGAGAGAATGAAATAGCAATTAAGTGACTTTCTAGCATGTAATTTATAGGACGATATAGTAAGATTATTTAATTTCAAACACCAAGTGTTATTTCCTATCAAGACGGCTGTCCAGTGCACAAATCCTTTTAAAAAGTCTCGTGATTCCTAATCCTGTAAAGTCGTGAAACGTCTCAAGGGATGTGCGCGGTCATAGATACTTTCTAATTATTTTTATACGAATAAATAATTTAAGATAACTTTGTAACTAAGAATCGGTAAGAGGCATACGTTCAGAGATTCTGCCAGCTCTCTCAAGCTTTAGATCTTGTAACGTATGTGCAGGATAGTAAATATTAGACAAAGAATCCTTATTGAAGAGCAAGTTCGGATTTGGTCTTGTATTATCCCGATCGCCAATCCATGTATATCTGTGAGGAAATAAGGAAATCATTTTCGTTTTATTTCGCGATGGCTTTTTCCTCTATCCTTAGTAGTCGACTTACCCTTTATCGTAGAGTGAACAATACATGAGAGAAAGAGATCTGGCAAATGTCCACACATTTTTATAGGTCCATTTTAATAAAGGACACCTTATTTCAACTGATTCAAATGACTTTCTATGAGCTAAATTATGAAATACTCCATTTTCTGGTTTATCCTCCTTTGTCCCGACCAATAAAATTTTCAGCTCGGGATTTAACAATACTAGGTCTTTGAGCATCTGTTGTGGTGTTCCATTCAATGTGAACATGTTTATGTTATACCTATAAAGTGGACATCATGGAATATTGTGCACCGGAAAATTCTCATATATTGAAATTCTTCTTACGCCTTCACCTTTCCACAGTGTGATTGATGAATTTTTCTATATCCAGAAATGATTTTTCACGTTTTAAATAAACAGCTTGCAAATTTACATTTTTGCTTGAATGTTTATTGATAACTATGTGCGCAAGATGTAGCAGTACCGTAGACTCTATACTACCATCAAATCCTATTACTACACTCGTAGGATTCGTATATATATCTCTATATTTTTTAAAAATAAATATTAATACCATTTTCAAATAAAACATCAATAGCATGAACGAACTGAACTTACTGTAATATTTGAATTGAATCTTCATACAATGATCTATCTTTAGAATTTTGTATAAAATGTTCATACTTCGAAACAGCTTTGTCCCAAGGTTTTTTGTCATAGTTCACTAAAATGTTTGATGGAATTAAATTGAAAAATCTTTCTTTCGCTTTCTTCACGTCCTCCAAATTATCGCTTTCTATAGTAACACGTACTTTGTAATAGCTATAGAATAAATAAGTATTTTGTCACTAATATTTAGAATATGTACTGAGCTCATATGATGAACACAAAAAGATACCTGTGTACAGTCTGAGGATAAGAACCGAAGGACATACATGGAAATTCTTTGGAAACAATTGACAGTGCATCTGCAAATGATTCCTCTTTTGCATCTAAGAAAACTTCTTCGATGAAAAAATTTTTGTCAGAAGCAAATAATTCCTAAAGAAAATTGCACAAATTAATAAAAAAAAATTGATAAATGTAGTGAATACTAACCTTGTATAAGGATCCAAATGATCTTTCAAAATATTCTGGCGAACCAGGGAATACATGTACATTTTTTAGTATTATACAAGGATAAGCTAATTTCTGTTTGGTTTGCTCATTAACTCCAAATCTCAACGAGGCCTTTTCTGGAATCTAAAAACATGATATATAAAAATGATCTTCAAAATAATATGTCCCAATAAAAACTTACATAAGCCAGTTTATATGCTGAAGATAAAGGATTTTGAATTTTAAATCGGTTTTTAATAATGTCCATCAAAATTGGATGATAGTGTAAAGAGTCATTAAAAGCTTTTGAAAGAGCTGTAATGTTTTATAAATTAATACTTATTCACAGTATAAATATTACAATTATAATTTTTTAAATTAATTACCTTCATAAGTAACATCATCATGAGTTGGTCCTATCCCACCAGAAGTAATTACATATGTGTATTTGTTCGTGAAAGTTCTGATTTCATTTGCTATTTCATCTACATTGTCACTAATAACTGAAATCTTAGAGACTAATTAACACATGGTATGACATATTGATATTTAATACATATCTAATTCTTAACTTACTTTGTTTACTTTGATACCCCACTGATATAATAAATTGCACATATAGTGCGAATTAGTATCCTTGACTTGTCCTTTTAATATTTCATCTCCAATGACTAAAATAGTGATCACACTATTATTGTTAAAGATCTAGATCTCGTTTCTTAAATAAAGAATAACATTCTATACCAATTATTCCTGCTGTATGATAATTCATTATTCCATTGCATGAACATACTACAATTCTTGTAGAGTCCTTGAACTTTCTTGATAAAGTACGAGACATACATTGATAAAGCTGCAGCATTGTTTCAATAAATTGAAATTTCAAGCTTTTTATGAAAATGCTGATAAGGCTGACGTAAGTGCAGAGTAGAACAACACGTGGACACTTCATAAAATAATGATTGATTTTATAATTATTAGGTCCGTTCATGCAGACTGATGCAGACGTCTTTACGTACACCGAAGCACTATGGGTGTGTTCGAAAATGAGCCGAGAGCGCTGAGAGCATGTTGTGTCTCAAGCAAATACATGCAATAAACAGAGAAGCAACAGTGCACTGTGCGCTCTTGGCTCATTTTCGAACACACCTATAGTGCTCCGGAGCACGTAAAAATGCTTGCACGATCTACTTAAGCTTGATTCTTAGTTGTTCAAGTTGAAAAATTGAACTTGCCCTGTGTTTCAGTCAACTCCTGACAATCTCGCACTCTAATACCAAATCACTGAACTCTAACCATACTGTGGCAAACCACACTGGCCGGGTTACCTTTGAATACAGGCGTACGCATTCCAATATGGTTAGAGTTCAGTGTACCAAATACAATGAATCTTTGACTTTAGTACGCGATTAATTTGTTCCAAAAGTTTATGCATATATAAAGATGTACGTAAGTTGAATTGTCCTTAAACATTGTTTTTGACATATATATCGTTTAAAATGGTAGTTAAGATATTTCAAATTTAGACTGCGTATCTACAAATCCCACGTAAGTCCAATCCGTGTAAATCGGGGATTTACTACTGTACCATTTTCAATGAATTGAGGTTATAGTTCCACAGCGTACGAGGGTGAAACAGTTCTACAAATCTGAAAGTGATAAAATTTGGAAATTAATAAAAAGTTATTAACTTTAAAAAATTAACAATTTCTCAATACTTTTTGTAAAACACAAAAATGGTGATGGGTAGTGCAATTTTACGAACATCGGCAATAGACTCACCAAAATCATTGTACAAGTTTTTATTACGGGAATGTCAAAAACTTCCACATGGAGCTAAAGAATTTTACAAACATTCTATTAAACAAGTGAGTAACCAATCGTGGTTTTATTAAGAATAGTTTATATCGTTCACCAAACTATTCAACAATTCAAGAGTGCACGACTATTTTAATCTAATCTTCAATTATTGTTCTTGCGATCATTAATGTTTAAGGTTATTATATTAGATTGGCCAGAAAGTGCGTGAGGTTTTTGGCAATATAAAAACGTGCTACAACCGGACGAACTTTTTGACCAGTCCAATACTTTTGTCACTGGGCAATACTTTAATATAGTTTTAGAATCAACTTTTTATTTTTCTCTAGAATTTCAAGCAACACGTTTATGAACCTGATCCAGAACGTGTTAAACAAATTATGCAAAGAGCATTAGATGACGCTAAGTGGATTGTGCAAAAGGTATTTAAAAGTTTAATTAATTTTTATTCGTCTTTAAAAAAAAAAACTGATTTTAATTATGCCTTTGTTTTTTCAGTATGAAAAACAGTAGCACTAAAATTAAAAAAAGAATGAGACATTCTTACTAATGATATTTAGATACTTGATCATAGTTTTATTGCAATGGATTTTAAGACAATTATTAGCCAGGAAATCAATATAGACATTTCCCAATTTTGGAAAGGTATATTTATATGGCTAAATAGTCCTCACACAGTGAATCGTAGGATTTTAGCTTCTGTTAAGATATTGACTGCAGAGGTGCAAAATAAAAAATCAATTTCAATATCAACATGGAAAGAGAAGCTTCATGAAATATGTAATATTTTTAAAGAAAATCCGAGTAATACTGATGCAGATACCTTATTAAATGTTTTCAATTATGCTGATATTCAAGTGTATAATTGCAATAATATTGATATTACTGGTGGTGAAAATAAGGGAATTTACATAGTTGTTAATAAATTATTGCCTCGCAGTACAGAGAAATTTTCAACGACTTTCGAACTTGCAATACTTGATAAAGCAGCTAACAGTATTACTTATCTTCATGAAATTATTTATACTGAAAAACACACATTGGGCTTTAAATGTCCATATAGAATACAATTTGAAGATATTGGTTATATTTCTTTTAATATCGACAATTCAAAAAATGTTGACAATGAACAGAGCATAAAATGGTTGAAACAACAATTGTTTACACGTTTAATAAAGTGGATGATGAGCACTTTGCCCTGTAATAGTGTAACAGTAAGCTCATTAAATCTAATATCTTCTGAAAAGTATATGACTCTGTATAACAATCTTAAAAAGAAGTATGGCACGCAAATGGTGAAAATTTGGCCAGAAACAACTGATCCTATAAAGTTCGTGTATGAGGACGTCGCCATCGCCACATATCTACTTCTTCTATGGGAAAAGGAAAGAATAGAAAAAGGGATCCCTAATAAACAATCGTTTGTTGATCTGGGCTGCGGAAATGGATTGCTGGTGCACATTTTAGCCAGCGAAGGACATCCAGGACTGGGAATCGATTTACGCAAACGAAAAATCTGGGATTTATTTCCAAAAACAACACATCTAGAGGTAAGTATTCTAAAAATAAGTCTCTTACTACCCGGTGTAGAAATACACATGTATTCATTTTTGTCATAGGTGCGAACAATAGTACCATCTTCTTCCAGCTTGTTTCCCAATACTGAATGGCTTATCGGTAATCATTCAGACGAACTGACACCATGGATTCCAGTAATAGCAGCACGCAGTTCTTATAATTGTCGTTTCTTCCTATTGCCCTGTTGCGCTTATGAGTTCGATGGTCAAAAATATCAGAGAGATTGTGCGGCTATGAGTCAGTACTCCGAATATATGCAATATTTAAATAATGTCTGTACACAGTGCGGTTTTAAAACTAACGTGGATAAATTACGAATACCGTCTACGAAGAGAATATGTCTAATCGGTTGGGAACGAACGTATTCAAATTTGTCCAGTGAGTTACAAGATCAAATCATTAAAGAGGTCATTGCAGCACGGTCTGCGAAACGAAATCAAAACTTTATTAACGAAAAAAGTGCTATTCATGATCAGTGTTGGACACGGAATTTCATACCAAGAGAAGTCACAGAAAAAGTTAGGAATTGCACGCAACTGGATAAGAATCTCATTGCGGATATCGTAAACATTGTCACTAAGGAATTGCTAAAAAAAACACGAATGATATCAATCGACGGAAGACCCGACTTTACGTGGAATGCTGGAGGTCGCATTGAAATAAATGAAATAGCCAACATGATACCGCTTTCTTTATTAAAGCAATTAAAAAGTGAGTGTGGAGGACTTCAGACGCTATTAAAAAATAATGGACATATATTTGAAGTTAGAGAAGGAAAGGTCCAGTTCAAAGTGCCTGGAATGAAACCAGTAAGAAATGTTAAGAGGAAAGGCAATTCAGGAATAATTAGGAAAGTTAAAAGTTGTTGGTTCCACGAGAATCATCCAAATGGATGTCCCGTCGATGAAGATTATTGTAATTTCAAACATTAAATAAAATATGACACTCAGTTATTATACTTTGAGACGAACAATAAAATTATTATATTCCGTTATTCTTCTCCATTTGAAAGCATTAAAATGAGACATCAAGTAACCCACGCAATGCTGAAATGTTAGAAAAACGTTGTGTAGACATCGTAAGAATCCCTTGAATGTAAAACTGATACGTTCGACTATACAAAATGTGAGTAATGAAATTAATATTGTTTATATAATTATAGTTAGTTTATTGGAAAAAAAATTGTTACACTATACATGATAGATCACTAATAATGAAAAGAACACAAATGAACACTGAGTAGTGTATCGCTGATAAGATACAAAATATTGTCATTACAAAATTTTTAATAAAATGTATCTTTAATTTCGCATTGAAACGGTATGTACTACCTTAGGAGCAATAATATTTTAAATTGTATCGTTATTTTACAGACTATTTACATTTGAGTCGTGGAGAATTTCTCACAAAAAATTATAAGACTTGTACAATACGGCATTTTCAGACTTTCTTAATTGCAAAGTAAAATAATAAAATTGGAATTGAGCGTTAATAATGCACATTAGAAGTATAACATCACATAAACATGATTTGTTTATAAAGCGCGTTTATAACATTTCTTGATCAATATTATGTACACTGTACTTGGATTCCTATTTATTTTGCAACGAGACTGACCAAAAATACTTACTTCAAGAAGTCCACAAACGAAATATCATCCAAACTGAGTATTCGAGTATCGTCCAGATTATCTTGCATTGACTTAGCACTCAATACCTGTTGACCGCGTCGTAACTTTTTTACCTCCAAGGTGTCCAGCTGGTGAACACGTTTGAGATGAGTTTGCAAATTGCATTTCTGTGTAAAAGAGTAGTCGCAATGGGGACATGGATGGGGTCTGTCTCCAGTGTGATGTTTCTGATGCATTTGTAACGTTGCTTTTTGGGCAAATGACTTGGTACACAAATTACACTTATAAGGTCTCTCCCCGGTATGAATTCGTTTGTGTCTCTCCACCTGACACGGTTTCATAAATGTCTTTCCGCAAATATCGCACTCCTTGCGGGACTGACTACTCTGTGCTCCTTGTTTCGGGACACTCTGTAACGTTGCTTTTTTCGTTTCAGAAACAACATCACTAATGGTTTGTGAAATTTCTTTGGACGAATTCTGAGGAACAGTCTCCGAAATAGTGTCTTCGCACTGTCCTGTCGTTATACTGATGTTAGAATTTGTGTCGTTGCAGGTTATGTGCTCTAGGGCTTCAGACGTGACGAGTTCACTGATGCTAGATTCAGTTTGGACGACCTGGGTGTCGCCGTTTGGCAGATGCGGTAAAAGTGACTCATCGGTTTGAATAGTTACAAGACCATTCGCAAGGAGGAAATGCAAATTGGCTACCAATTGGTTACTTTCATTGACTGACAACATGGAATTGTTGTTCAATATTGTGCCGTCGGCATTAAACGTAATTTGATCGGTAAGTTCTGCAGTGTCAATGGTAATCGAATCGAGATTCGAGTACTCGGCTGGTTGTGCAGCCTCACTAATTACGGTAGTGTCGTCGTTTATTTCACTTTCTACTGTCTTCTCCAATTCTGCAGCGACACCCGCGATTGTGCTGAACTTCGACTGCTTTGGCTTTCGCTTCGGTCCGCCTTTGTGTTCCCTCATATGGGTCAGTAGATGAACTTTTCTGTGTCCCGAGGTTCTGAATCGTAGATCACACAGCATACACCTAAATGGCTTGGAACCTAGAGATAAGGCAGTGATAACGATTATTATTTTATAACATTTCAAATATCAACAATTGCAATATAAATATTCGTGTTCGAATAACTACGTTTATAGATATTTTGAATATTTTTTAATTGACCTGTGTGAAGTCGCATGTGGACCTTAAGGCTGCCCTTAGTTGCAAATAAACTGTTGCATACGTGACAAGAAAATGTTTTTTTTCCTGTATGCACTTTCAGATGGCAGTCCAATGTACATTTTACTGCAAAACTTTTGTTACAATATTCGCATTGATACGGTCGTTCTCCCGTATGCGTACGAACATGTCTTATTAGGTCGCTTGGCTTCCGAAATGTTTTCGGACAGAATTTACACTTGTTTGTATACTCCTGTTTCTCTTTCTTCTCACTTTGTTCCTAAAAAGTCAATATAACACATCTTTAGCAGTATTCGCATTTTCTCTCACGACCTTGTGAATACTTAAAACTCAAAATTTACATTTGAATGATCGATTATATCCTTTTCAGCTACGGTATCGAGTAAGACTTTTTGCGAAACTGATGAATCGTTTCCTGTGGTAACGTTAAGATTATAATTTGACAGGAAATCCGTGCTTCTGGCTAATGGTTCTTTTTGCGAACTATCAGGCTCTACTGAATTCGTATTCCAGCTGATTTCATGGATTTGCCGGTGGGACTTTAGATGTACTTTGCTTGAAAATGTTTTGCTACAAACCGTACATTTCCATTGTCTGTAAATTAAAAGAAATAACAATAGACACGACCATGTGAAATATGTAGAATCTTATGTCGTATCTTATGGAATCGTTATCGCAAGAAAAAAATATATAAATGCATTCTAGTGGATGTGTTCGTACGTGCGTGGGCACGAATAACTGTATCAAAAAATTCTGGACAAACTGTTAAATCGATCAGGTTAAAATTTATGAGAATAATAATGTTTTGATAATTAGATAGGCCAATAATATTTACACATGCCCAGCATTTTCGCTTACTAAGAAGCGTGCGCAATACTAATTTTTGTTGCAATAACGAGTGCGTAAGGCAACACCTGTGTGCCTTTCTACTTTTCATATGCAAAATTATATCACGTACTGTCTGCTTGCATGCATTTTTAGATGTCTACTCAGTCCACCGTTTGTGCAGAATCTTAAGGAACATTCTGTACACTGGAATTCCTTCGTGCCCCGATGAGTTTTTAAGTGTTCCTAAAAATATTTGTACTTTTATATATATGGATATTTCAGGAAAATATAATATACTTACTTTCAATGCAGCTGCAGCGAAACCCTTTTTACTGCACATATGACACTGCAAGAGGGAATCTGTTTCGCTAACTATTACCAAGTCATCTTTATTTTGATCGATACTTTCATGTAATATATGAGTCTTCATATGAGTTTTTAGCTGACTTTGCTTATGGAAGATTTTATCGCATATGTCACACCTGATCAATACAAATTATAGCATGTATTACAATACTTAATAAATAGTTGGATAAAGGCAACATTTAACATTCTTTAGCATACGATAAGTTTGTTGCCTGTTGTAAATGCACCTTTATATACGCGTATGAAAATAAATGTGTAACAGAATAACTTACGTAAACGTCGCAATTTCTTCATCATGATTGTCAAGTATTTTCATTTCCTCTCGATTTTTTACTTCTTTATCGACATTTTGAATTTCCAATTCATCCGTCGTGTCAGCCTTGGCAATGACTTTAGGGTACTTTGGACAAGCTTGAACAGGTCGTGATAATTCTGGACAAGATTGCGTCGAGCTTACAACCATGAGGTGTCTTGATGCTTTTGTTTGTCCATCCTCAATGCTGACTGTTGTCTTTGCTGGTACGAGACGTTGTTCTTCTTGTGCTGATCGTGGCAGAATACTAGCCATACTTGTTGAATTGGCTGAACTAATTCCTATATCTAGTTCGGTGTCAGCCTATAAAATAAGACGAAGACTTAAAATGCATTTTCAGATGTACTTGTTAAAAAGCAATAAGACAATCTATCAAAGTACTGCGTATGCAAATTTTCATGTGCTAACCTGCAAAGAAATATGACTCATATCAAAGGTATCGAACTGTGTGGGAAACATATTTCCAGTAATTGCACTAGAACTTGACGATTCTATGCCTTTGTTATTGTCGTAAATTATATTTAATACAGGCTGCTCCCTCATATCCAAAGAGACCGC
Source organism: Calameuta filiformis (assembly GCA_030142265.1). Classification (NCBI taxonomy): domain Eukaryota; kingdom Metazoa; phylum Arthropoda; class Insecta; order Hymenoptera; family Cephidae; genus Calameuta; species Calameuta filiformis. Next base: position 3,798,149 of record JARQSU010000445.1, read on the forward strand.
ACTGGGCTCGTTAATCTGCCTCGTTAGATTATTCTCTAAACCTAAATTCATTCCTATATTAAACAACTGCTGATTTAACGTTTCCTCAATTTCTCGTATACTTTCCTGAAATATTAAATTCGCATTCCGTAAGTTAAAATCTGTGCACAATTTAATCAAACAATTTATTCTATAAAACACTATTCATAATTACCGGTGTTAATGTTTGATCGCCAGAATAATTAGGGAGTGTAATAGTGCCAGTTTCATCAGCATGCAAGGTCTGTGATGATCCTAAAGGGACCATGTCCGCTTCAGATAAACTTTCTGTGAGATAAACAAAAAAATTGTTAACACGACTAAAGATGAATTGCAAAGCAGTAAATAAAGCGTAATGTATGAAAGAAATAAAAGCTAAACCTACCACTGACTATCGGTTGCGCCGTATCATTTTGCGAGAGGAATGTTTTGTCCTTGTCCATAGCGATACCTTGAAACTGATCCGAAAATGCCTGAGTAAAATCCGGCGTAATTTGCGGCTGAAACGTTACTTCCATCTGATTAGTCAATTCAAGATTATCGGACAAACAGGTAATTTCACGTTTGTCCTCTATCAGAGGGAGCTGCGACGTCTGTGGCGTTCTCTGTTGCTCTAATTGCTGAAATTAAATATAAATATTACCACCATCCAGTTAAAAATTATTTTACATTTATCAGTGGCCATTGTAATTGAAATATAAATATCAACCTGTTGTGCCAATTCGTGTTTATGAATTTTCATATGTTTTCGGCAATTGACGGACGTTTTAAATGTTTTGTGGCAGTAAGGGCACATAAATGGTCTTTTGTTGCTGTGCGTCACCAAGTGTCTCTTCATGCTACTTTGTGTGGAAAACTTTGCCCCACACATGGAGCAGCTATGAGGTCTCGAGTCTTCGTGAGTATGTAAATGAGATTTCAATACGCTGTTCGAAGTAAATCTCCTGTATTTTAAAGAATGAGTATTAAGTCGTAGCATTGAAAGCTTGAAAATATTTAGCGAAACAAGACACGTACCTGTCGCATTTTTGACATTTGTACGGTCGTTCTCCTGTATGTCTCCGATAGTGTTGCTTTAGGTGACTGATCTTTCGAAATGCCGCAGGACAGACCCAGCACTTGTGCGGTCTTGCGACATCACCATTATTATAAATTTGTTTTTGTTTTGATTGAACCTGAGCAACGCTGATTTTATTTCCGGCATCGCTAATGATAAGCGGTTCCTCCAGGACGATTTGCGGCACCAGAACTTCCGCCTCGGCCGATATTTGGGAGTTCTCTGGCGTATGAATCTTCATGTGACCTCTCAAGACTGCACTCGAGGTGAAGAATTTATCACAGATAGTGCATCTGTGAGACTTGGCGTGCAATCTAATGAAAATATAAATACTTAGAAATGCACGATAAGGCGGTCTTTGTAAAATAAAATATTAATTATACGAATAATACTGGACCTGACGTGAGACGTGAAACTACTATGACACGCAAATAATTTATCGCACGAGCTGCATTCATACTTCTTTGCACCCATATGAGTACGTTCGTGCGCCATCATCGTGGACTTTAAAGCAAATGAGCGAAAACAATGGGAACACTGAAAAAAAAACCTTGAATTAATTGAATTGATTTAAACGAAAACCGTGGCCGATCTTTGTGTACAATGATCAATTAAGTGCTTTATAAGTGTTTCAGTTTCGATACCTTAAAAGGTTTTTCTTGTGTATGCACACGTAAATGACGTATTAAATCAGATGGCTTCTTGAATTCTTTATGACAATAGGAACACGTGTACCATCTTATGCTTCCTATACTCCGTTGCTTAATTGTGATGTACTTCCTAAAAGCGAACTTCGTTATAAGGATATTTTAGGATTCATTTAGGATAAGGATACTTCATTATTAATATTGAAATATCGACCTCATGGAACCATCAGTAGTTCTGTCCAATAGAGTCACTAAAGTAGTCTCAGCCTCAACTTTCTTCAAGTTCGATGCACCTGTATGAGAAATGTAAGATTTGCTTTAAAGACACCGATACACATAATATACATATGTGATATGCACGGGTGACAAGTAATCAGGAATGTCAATTAAATACCAGTAGTGTTTAAGTTTTTCTCTTTGCTAGACAGTCCGCTGTTCTTCAGTGCTTGTTGAAGGATATCATTCTTACAAGTTTGGACCGCCGTATTGTCATTCGGATTCATTGAATGCTTTATGCCAGACTCCAGCGAAGCTAACTGTGAGATTACAGTGTCCACGGTGGCTTGCATATCTGCTTCCGTGGAATTGTCGCAACTCGATTTGTCCTGGACACCAAAGATACCCAGATCTATACACAGACTCTATATATTAAAAATTTGTAACGACTCAACGTACCTCCACGGGATTTGAGTGCATCCTCTTCATGTGTCCATTGAGACTACCCAGTTTTTTGAAGACGCAAGAACAATAGGTGCATCTATAAATTGGTTCGCCCTCTGGCACGCTGTGTACTCTGAGTATATGTGCATTCAGATTACCCTTTTGACTGAATTTGGCACTGCACAATGTACATCCATGGGGCCTTATGCCGTTATGTTTCCACATGTGAATTTGTAGAGATCCTTTTTGTGTGAAAGCTCGACTACAGACATTGCACTGTCGACATAGAAATTTGTATTGACATTTTGTGCGTCAACGTGAAAACATGAAATTACTATTGACAGCATCAGATTCTAGGTATTCAGGTTTACTACCTTAAAGGGCTTTTCGCCAGTGTGCACTCTAATGTGTCTCATCAGCTGGCTTGGTTTTTGGAAAGACTTTAGGCATATTTTGCACTTATACATAGTTTTGTGCTTCGTTCCTCTTTTTGTGTGTTTCACTATCTTGGTTTGCAGCTAAAAACAATAGGAAGATTCATAATTAAAAATAGCAATAAAACAACTCGCACTGTAAATCGTGCAAAAAATGTGCAGCTACAAGATTACCCTGTAATGCTCTCGTATGTGAAGTCGATAGAGAGCTGGCTGGGTAAATTGTTTATTGCAAAGCTTGCACTTTCGCACATCCTCCGTTGACCACTTTTCATTGTGTAGTTTCAAATGTGCATCAAGCTGTGCCTGAAAATGAATATAAAAAAAAAAGAGACCAAAACAAATTAAAACCTCAAATAATTACACCGTTCGACATCTTCAAGAAACGATCAATCAACCATTGCAAGCTGCAATGCAAATATACCTTATAGTATTCAGCGCTGAGTCCTAGCGCAAAGTGAAAAACTCGTGTGCAGATAACCAGAAGTGCGAAATCGAGGCACTCTACGGTGAGTGACATGTTGAAGCTATCGATTTCCCAATAATAAATAATAATAAAGGATTGAGCGCACAACGCTAATTTCGTAAAATTATATAATAACGATGCTCCTTGTGCACGGAGTATAGTGTACAATTCAATAGGCAGTATCGACGTAAGCGAAGCACATAATTTTACTTAATTATAATTTAACATTCACTGAACACAATTATTTTTCGTTGAACACAATTGGACGTTTCCCTTCGGCCGGTCAAATACGCGAGCCCGCACGGGTTTCATATCGTCACTTAATTTCAAATACTAATTTACACATCTCTGATCGAGCCTCAGATCGATTAGGCGTGGAAAGTTATAAATTTTGACTCGACTCATATTTGATTTCGTATGCCTCTTCACGTTATCTTCGCTAATGACTCCCACTGTTTGCATTTGATTGCAATCCTGATGCATTATGCACTGCAGTCTGCGGTGAAACTTTTTTTTTTTTTATTTCGACGCAAACAGAAATTACAATTGCGTTATAATTCTTTAAAATGAAGCCGGGCTCGAAAGTCACAAGCATTGCCTACGGCGTGACATGCCTATCGTATCTATCGTCACAGAGCACTTTTGTGCATTATCATCGAGAGAAGAGTTCATCCTCTATCTGTGAAGCCAGTGTCATCGGGAACTTCCGTCTGATATGCCGCCCACCCTTGATGTACTCGAGTGGACCGATGCATCATTATGCGCGATGACGTTTTGTACCATTAAAAAATACCGCGAGGCGTGTCGCAGACATCGCGGAATGCTGCGTACAATAATGTTCTAGAATATTTCAGTTTATCTTTGTCAATTTGAATTTTTACATTTTTTTTTATCTCTCTCTCTGTTCCGAGTGGAGAAACTGCAATTAATGAAAAATAATGATCGCGTACTAACCGTTTAGAGGAATTGAGCACAATGAAAGTGCTCCGTGTAAATCGTTAACTGGTCCAATTGTAGTGTCAAGTGTCAAACGGACTTGCTTGGCAATGTAAATAAGCCGAGAACGCGGTACAAATCTGCATTCGCGACGTGACCTCCGTATGGTCTTCGCGGGTTGTGTAAAATTTCATGGGGAACCGTATAAACGTGGAACCAGAAAACCGTAAAGAAACGCAGAGTTTAACAATTTTTTTTTTCTGTTTTCAATGCTGAACCTATATTTTTCTATGTATATTTATTAAACATTTTAACTGGGTTAATATTCGACGATCGAATATCAGCTATAATTAGAGATTCGTAATCAAAACACTATTATCAATTGATATTGAATAATGCATCTTTCTTGAGAGGGTTCGGTAGCTTATCAATGCTATGAATACACAAATACACAGCTAGACAAACATTATTACACTTGGTTATTCGAATTATAATAGTGCTCGATATGATTAGCCATAATGACGATATTGAATTATTCGCGATACGTCATTATCGATAATTCTGACGTGCTGTAGTATTTTGGTTTGACAGATCGCAATGAAATAGCTTTGAAGAATACAAAATTTCCACCTATTAACTGTGCTCGTTACGATTTCACATAAGGTGCAAAAATATATAATAATTTTGAAATTGTTATTTCTCTTTATGTTAGAGGTACTTTGCTTCTTCTCAAATCTAGCCTTCCGAGTGTCAATTTCATGCTTTGTATTTTTCTTTTAAAACTTTTTTCATTTTCACTCTCACGTGATGAGACGATCCCGCTCGTACTACCTTAATTGTTCCTTCTTAAAATTATGATATATTGTACATATACGTCATATACAAGGAAAAATTTTGTACGCAAGCGCTAGATGAAATTCGTACCTGTTTCTTATTTAAAAAAATATACTTTTTCCATCCAATACTAAAATGTATACGGTTAAGATACCGTGGGCATACCTACTCTTACAATACCAAATCCCATACTCTTAAAATACTATTATAATACTAAGGCCATAATTTCATTTTGCGCGGGGGAGTATGTAAATATTATGTTTTCTTTTATATCTCATGTACCATATCGTAGATTTAAAATTTGAGTTTATTCCAGAAATGCTCCAGCTTTACTATAATTTACATGTTCATCAACATTTTTCCCAAGTTATCATTACCTACGATACCGCTGACCCGAAACGCACGTGCGAGTGAAAGATAAGAAGAAGTAAGGGTGAAAAAATCCAAGACCGAGAGCGACGAATAAGAGTAAAATAAAAAATAATAAAAAAAAAAAAGAAAAATAAGATTAAATCCGTTAGGATCCTCTTATCCATGTGGTAGCGGTGCATCAAAAGTATGACCATGTGCATTACGTCAGCGAATATTTGGCGACGTTCTCTTGGTGCACTGTTACCGGGGAGATGATAGCGTCTGAAACCAGTTTGAAGATTTAACCCTGGCAATGGGCAGAAAGAGTTTCCTACATCTTCGTCCACGGTGAGCGACAAATAAAATACACAGCAATAACAAGTAATAGCACAAACAAGACTGCTGAGGCAAAGAATAAATGATAAGGACGCGTATACTTAATTTGACTAAGTTTCGGCAGCATCCGTAAAAAGAATCGTAAAGGTTCATCATCAACTTTCCAGACTCCCTTTGTTCCTACATAAATATAAAAGTTATCGCAGACACGATTGACTTCGCGGAAATGCTACGCGGAGCAAAGCACCCTTCCCTCACAGTACGGGCATCAAACTTTCAGATACGCGTTCCACTTTTATATTATAAAGTGCGCACGTATCACGACAGTCGACGCATTTAGATAATAAATATCATCTTCGCAATGACACACGATTTAAATATGATCCCTTATTACAGACCTTTGCACGGAAGATCGATCGTACGAGCGAATAATAATTAATTTATCAGATAATTTTCTCACTTCCATCGACGATTCAGTCGCATATTATTTCCGCCCTATGACGTCAGTTTGACCGGACGATTAGATACAATAAAATACAATAAAATACAATAAAACCCAAGTGTGACACCGTCGAAGAAAAGTAACGAATATCGCATACGCGACGCGCACAAAACACTGTATTGCTAAACAAACCGACGTAACGATATCGCGCACTGTTCACCGACGAGCAGCGAAGTCAATAAAAGTGCCCGAAATCTCTCGTAGTCGAAACCAGTGACTCCTCCGGTCATGTCTTGGCTGCTTCGTCTTCTTCGTGATCCAAGTCGAGGGAGATTACATCAGAGAGATAGGCCGGCAGAAAAGCATGCTGGCTTGTCGAGCGTAAATGGCAGCGGTGTTGGTAGCTCACTTTACTCTGCTGGTATCAGTGTGCCGGTATGTGCGTTTGCACTGACGCACTCCCCAAAGGGAACTGTCAATGCCGGCGTTGAGCACGTGCATGGCTCTTCGCATTCCCACCTCCTACTACGAACTCATTGGCTGCGGCATCTTCTTCGTTATCTTCATCATCGTCTTCCTCCCCTTATTCTTTTTTTCCATTTTTTTTTTTCGCGGCCTGAGTTAGTCCGAGCAACGACGTTGAATTTTATCCGTGGAAGCAGTCGCGGTCTTCTGCTATTATCAACAGCAGCGACGACAACGCGTACTTTTTGTGCTCAGCTTCCATTGTTTAGGATGTATAGATGCAATTTACGGTTCAGAGTTTCTACGTTGGATTATAAGAAAATTATTCAAGAATAAGAATGACGACGTAAGAAGATAAGGACGTTGTCAATAATAATATTGCTCTCGTAACGAATACTGATGAGAGCAGGGCCGTTAGATAATAGATAACGAATTTTCAGTTTTACGTACGTCATAAAAGACTTATTGTTGCTATTAGGGATTCTACCGTTGCAAAATAACTGTAAAGATTATTCCAGGATTCTTTTAAAATTAAATAAACTTCAGACACAGTACGGCAATCGAATATTTCATGGTGTAATTTTGAAATTTAAATAATATCGTTACATTGAAAGCTCTGAGGGAAAAAAAGAAAGAAGAGTTCAAGAGCGCGCCAAGATGTTATCTCATTAATTTTAGTTGTTTTTAATAATAATGTGTCGCACTCTTCTAGCTGAGTTTATTTTAAATATTTTTGCGTGCGCCAACACATTATGCGGTATTCCGAGAAAGACTTTTCTTAGTCAGCAGAGATACGTCTGATAACATAATCTAGCGTTTCGAAAGCAGATATTTTGAATTTTATCTGTCATATTAATATAATAATTTGTTATGATTCACGGAACACATTTACGAGTGAGATGCGAGTTACGAGTGACACGTTCAAAGCGATCGATAAACGAAATGCAGCTCTGCGCAAAGAATGGGACTAATGTAAAATTAGAAAATTGTTGAAGGATACGCTTTGGCAATGCCGAGATTCCCAATTTGATCCTTCATATATTTTTTTTCGAAAACTACCGACGGTGCATCGTTTTCTGCATCAAGACGTCGCACAGCACAGAGTTTCAGTCAGGAGCGCTCGGCTAATGCACATGTGTTCAAACACTCGATGGTAAATTCGGCAGCGACAGAGTAAATATTTAAACTGAATTACTTGGAAAATATACCGTGAGACCCATTAGAATTTTCTGAAGTCCCGTGCAATCGCATCTCATCTTATCGTTGTAAAATACCAGATGTAATACATAGAGAGTTGATACACTTAGCAGGTGCCGATTTTCCAGTTGTTAAATCGTTACTAGTCCTCTAAACTGATACACATATAGGCTTGCAGAGACCCATATAATATTCGCTGACAGTGAAAAAGCGGCCGAGAGCCCAGACGCTAGAAATTACTCAAAATTGGTACGTAACAATGGTCCGTTAGTGGCTCTTGCTGTAGTTCACCAGTTTTAGATTCGAGTATCAAATCACACTTGACTGTCGAGGCGAACCGTAGGTTTGACATGCGTTAACCACCTTCGATAAAATGACATTGCTCGTTTTATGATCACATCCCAATGTATTGCTCTGATATACGGATTTTTCATTGCTGACTTAAACCTGGTATCCTGATGGCAAATGAAATTCTACACTGACTAATTGTCAACGCTAAGTCAATAAAAGGACGTATGCGGTAAATCACTGATTGCCCAGTGCTGGAGAAAAATAGTATCAATGTCAGATACCTTATTCGTAAGAGCAATACACATCGTTACTACGTCATTATTACTATTGTGCATTACTCGAAAACCAGATTATAATGGGCAAATCCTAAAGTACGTGAAAAGTGCAGGATCGTCTCATCGGCGGTACTCGAGTGAGAAAAAATACTGATCAATCCCCGATACGTGACATATTTTTTTTTTTACACGTAAACGTAGATGCGTCAATATTTTCATGTAATACCGGTTAACGATGCTGTCGCGAATAAAATATTTGTTGCTGGAACAGTAATGTTTTTCAACAACGGGGCGTTGCTAACAAGCTGCATATAATTCTTTGTCGTGTCAATCCTGACAACCATTACAATATCAACTTTGGAATGTCTGTAGAGTCTTACACGGGAAATTCTTTAACACGTTGACGCCCACGTTTTTCACCTGTGACCGGAGATTGTTTTCTCGACGGGGTCACGATGGTCATCAGTGACCGGAGTAATTCGATGAAAATTTTTGTTTGGCCCCCCTGATAGCATCGTGTACGCCCGGCATGACAGTCAGCGTGTTAATATAAAATTTCTTTAATTATTTCCTTTTTTTCTCTCGGTAAAAGCATATAATGCGAATTCAACAATACGTCGAGACATCGCAACGCGTCACGTTTCCATTTGTGCACTTGCTTACATAATCTTGAGAGATCTATGAGATCATGCAATTCAGTTGTGCAACATGTGGTCTGCAGTCATAACCCACGCATACTTGCAATTTTCCAGCCCATATTGTCATCACGGTCACGTGCTGACATAGACGGGATTTATACTTGTTTAATCGACTGATCATTTTTATGATCTAGATTGACATGTGATAACGGTAACTCATTTGATATTCAACCGCTATTATATTTATCCGTTATTATCATTAAAATATCAAGACAAAGAGGTTTCCCGTTCGAACCGTGTGGTGACGAAAATCATGAATCATGATGAAAATTATAGTCAACGAAGGGATTATAGAGCTGCACGTGTATGCAAAATTTTGGGGCTGTAGCTAAAGCCGTTCTCGAGTTATACACCTTTGAATTTTGGGAGGCCATTATACGCGCACGCGCACGCGCACGCACACACGGACATTTTCTCCAAATGTGTTTTCTCGTCGTTTTGGCACATCTGAACATGGCGACATGAGGATATCGAAAAAAAAAATTTCGAACGTCACATAGGAATGAGGAAACTAGAGATTTATAACAAAAAAATGGATTTTTCACATTTTTCTATTTTTTCCTCCAAACACTGCCCGCAAGGGAAGATTCTTATAGCTTTTGCATGAGCTCCGCACTGTTTTATGCAAATTTTTTCAGACTTTTCATATTATTTTCAAAGATAGAGGTGAAGGATACAAGTGTGTGACAGACACACAGAACAGGCAGACAACGTGTTAAACCCATAAGTGTTTCTTTTTCTCTTTTCGGTACGAAACACTAAACAAAGACGTTCATGGAGTTCTATTAAAAAAAAAAAAGATATTTTTGTCACAAAAAAGTATTTATGTCTACAAAATGATTACGACAATTATTTAAAATACTCACATCGTTTCACTAACGTCTACTGACTATTTTTAAAGTTTCATATTTACTACGAAAAAACTAACAGTATGGGTAGAGACATAAAAAAACATTTTTAATAAAAAAATTCCAACGCCAGATTCGAAATTAACGAGCCCGAAAACCTTGTATACCAGTTTTTATCCGAATTGTATAAAAAGAAAAACGTGTTCTTCGAAGGGTGAATCGTCGCGGTGAAAAAATACGATAAGTATTGAGTTCAAGGAGGATGACCTCTGCCTAAAGTTTAACTGATATTAGTTACAGTAATCTGAATGCTTTCAAGAGAATTCCTATTATATTTTATCACTTGTGTCTCATTAAAAAAATACCCAAATGGAGGAATCGATTTCCAAAAAGCGATAAAAAATAATTCAAACACAATTCAAAAAGGGATCTTTTTATTCAAAACTGATCTCGTGTTTATGACGTTCCTTTTTTAGTTCCTTAATAATCTCACCTTATAGCGTATACGTGATACGCATGAAATAAACTTTATGGAAAGCTACATGTTTGTAGAATATTTGGAGTAATGATTTTCATAAGTTTTACTGACTTTGACCTAGTCACGTAACACTTTTCATGACAAACTAGTAACTACGCAGCAGAAATGTGCGTGCGATTACAGCATATTCAAATACTAAAAGTCTATGATAAGGCTAATCAAGAATCATTCAGACCGCTCCAGTTAGGTTTGTAGTCATGAATTACGAAATTGTACTAGACACAATAACATTCTACGAAATGGTCGAATTCTGGAACTGCTACTGTATTTACTATTTTGTCAGTTAATTTGCTTGATATGATCAGTAAGAATACTAAGACGCATGAGAGTAAGTTGTTGATAATTATAAAGTCTATAGGCACTCGATGTTAACTACTACAATGCAAAATCCTTAACGAGTCAACATGTTATTACTTCACTTTGTTAGAATAAACAAACGTTACCCATTTTACTTTTATTAAATACCTATCACTTATTTCAGCTTTAAAATCATAATGCTTGAAAAAAGCTATCGAAGGATGAGATGAGATTCATCAATTGGTTATTAAGTCTATCCATATAGTCAAACCATCCACTAACTGTTATAGCTATTTATCATGAATAGAAAATATGACTTTAAGAAAATCTCATAATAATGAAATACAGCATAAGAAGAGTGTACTTACTTTTGTAGAAAATGCATCCTCGCATTCAGTACAGAAGAGGTTCTCCTCCTTTTCATGTAGCAGCATATGTGATTTCAGGCTTGCCATTCTGGCAAACTTTCTACCACATTCAGGACACTTTGGCTCCCCAGTGTTGTGTGTGGCCATATGAAGCGTGAAATTCGTCTACAATGATACCATTGTGTCCAGTTAATAGACTGTGTCTTATAAATTGTATATTACTTATTCAAAATGATATGCATCAGTATTCTACTGAATTGTACAACGTAGAATTTATTAGATATACACAGTTGTACATAAGTTCCAAAATCTTGTATGCATAATGTGTTAAAACTTACAGGGACATTAAAAGAAGCAGGACACTTTGGGCAACGATGTGGCTTTTCTTCAGCATGATGTTCGATATGCTTTTTATACAACATTTGCCGAGTAAATTCTTGACCACAAATTTCACATTGCAAGTTATTTGATTTCTGCAAAAGAGGAGAGATTATTGATGTATCTGTATTGAAATAAAAATGTTATCAATTATTGATTATACCAGTAATAGCAGTGGCACTGGTAGATTATATCAAAAAATCATAAAGTACTTTAATTTAATACATTGTGTTTGTCCAAATACATCCGAAATAATTATTTTAAAGTATTATAATATTCTGCTATTTTCATAAGAAATAATTAAAAAATCCTGTTAAATTTCATCACAAATTTGTTAATATGATAGGCAGACTGAGATTAGATTGCTGTCATACAACAGAAAACTATTGTTCCCAATCATCACTTGCAACCCATTTTTAAGAGATGGTTGTAAAGCTATATGTATATAATAAGAGTACTTACAATAGAAAGTATAGTCTCATCTTTTCTTGGCCGACCGGGACATCTCTTTACAACTGGTTTTTCAATAGGAATTTGAGATTCGGATCCAACATTTCCTTGTGACTTATTTGAAATTGGATTTTCCAAATCTAATGAACTTGGAATACCATATTGTTCCACGTTAGTTTCTATTTCATTTTTTTTTTCAGTTTCAGATACTTGCATCTCATTTGTAATAATAGGTAATGGTTGAGAAGGCTGTGTAGGTACAAATGTAGAATGCTGGATTCCCGTAGTAACATCACCATCCAAACTAATTTGAAAAATTGACTGAAATGGTAAGAAAAATTAAGTGCTATAATTAAATAAAAAGGTTAATAAAAGGATCCTTTCACTATGTCAAATCTAAAATTACATTTTCATTATTTCCTTTTAGTGTAGATTGTACTGCAGTATGGTTCTGATGTATAAAAGCCACTGGAACTGTCATGAATTCCACGGCACCATCATCTCTTTCTGTAATAATGAATTTTGTAAAATTATAAATATAAAAATACTGGTGTCAATACACATTATTCATAGATAATGTTACATAGTACACATTACCAGTTACTGCTAATAGTGTATGTCCATCGTCAGAAATAATAAATCCCAAAGGTAGTGTGTCAATGGCAGAGGCCACAGACTCTGTGACAACAGTATGCTGCGTCAACATATTTTCTGATCCGACCCTACAAATATATTAAAAGTCTCTAGTTTCATTGCATCAACTTCAAATGCACCATGCTTATAACTGAGATATATTTCAACATGCACCTAACGCACTGAATTTTATTTATAATGAAATTTAGGTTATCAATTTGTGGGATGAAAGGCATTTTTAAAAATTAAAACTGACCTAACCTAATGAACATAAATTTTACAAGTTTAAGATATTTCCTTAACGAATTCAGTGCGAGATTAACAAAATGATATCTATATTAAATTCATAATGGCCATAAAATATACTAATACGGTACCTAGAATGTCAATAATTCGCATATAAATATCCCAGTGATACTTTTACTCATTATATTTACAATGCACTTGCTTTTAATGAAACTATTAAGGAAAATGTAAATATGACGGAATAAATTAATGTACATTATTACGGAATTGCACACTGACATTCGACATAAGTACACTATAGGGTTAGGGAGCCTCCTTAGGGCATTGATTCTCAAGTTCACACGAGCACGGGCTCGGTTGCGTAAAGTAAATATCTCTTAGCCAATCCTATGCTAGAGCCAAAAGAAGACAGACACAACGATTGGCTAACACCTTTGGAACAAAATCATTTTCTATTCGCTACTCTCTGCGTGCATTACGAGAAACATTTCTAGTATTCATAAATTGTTTACCGGGCGCCGAAGGGCGGGGGGGGGTTGACACATTGTAAACGTAATTTTACGTAATTCACAAACAATGGCTTAGTTCCACCGTGCAGAGTTTAAACAGAGTCAAGCAGTCTAATTGGTCAATTCCATTCAACTCCTATACGTGACTGGTTAACTCTGTTTAAACACTGCACGGTAGAAACTAAGCCAATGTATTAGACCAATACCAGAGATGAGTAGGGAGATGCGCAACGCAACGATTTCAGGCCAGAGATGAGTACGGAGATGCACAAAGCTACGGTTTTAAGCGATACCAAAAACATGGCGGTAAATCGTAGCAGCGAGTTTAGGAGTACGATTTTGTGATCATCGTCTTCGTCGATAACGCGTATCCCGTGGTAGCCGAGTTGAACGTCATCACGAACCTATAATTTGACGGTTATTCATGAGTAGAGAACTGTTTCTTTATGCTTATACTTGTGTAGGGTTTGTTTTTTGGGGCAAAAGGGTGCAGTCAAAAAATCGAAAATTGCTGGAAATGTAAGCACTTAACTAATAATGGTTTTTAAAATCATTCAGAATAACAAAGAACATAATGGCACATGTCCAAAGAACAGTTTCCAATGCAATTGAAGTTGAAAGACATAAGAAAATTGTATAAGGGGGTGGTTTTTTTCAGAAAGAGTGGTCCGATTCAATTCCGACTAGGCGCATTCGACAGCCCTTGAAAAGTCCAAAATTATGGTATATAATAAGTTTAAGTTATCATTATAGGTGAGTGAGAACGAGTGTGGTGGTCCTAGGTTCACCACAGATCTGGGTCCACCACACTCGTTTTCTGGGTGGCGTTTTTGAACGAGTGGTCCGATTTGATTTCGACCAGGCGCATTCGACAGCCCTTCAAAATTCCAAAAATATGACCTATAATAAGTTGAGGTTATCATTACAGGTAAGTGAATACGAGGTGTGGTGGACCTAGGTGAGCTCTAGATGTGCGACCTGGAATGCGTACGCCTGAATTCGGAGGTAAACCGGCGAGCACGTATTGTGAAATGAAATAAGATTTAATGTTTCATAAATAAATTAATTTTTTGAACATTCTGGTAATACTTTGCACTACTGATTATTTATAATAATTGAATTGTAAATATAAGATACCAATTATAACATTTTTACTATAAAATACAAAAGTAGGACCAGCTACGTCTATTAATTACATAACAACCTCGATTTATAAATTCTGGGTCACAATCGCTTGGCGCGCGTGGTAGGGTAGAAGTCACCCGAGTCTGTCGACTCTAGTAAAAATTTAAAGAAGTCGATATAAAAATACTCGGTCTGTGTGTACGAATTGCGTTGATTAATTTACAAAATGATATCTGATATTTACAAGAGAAACACTCCCATGGTCCACGAAAATAAATTCATATATGTTTTATAAGTTTTCATGAATTTATTGTGATTGCAATTATAATCGTAGTAGAAGAATTTTAGGGCCCTCGTATGAACTAATGGAAAATTGAAAAATTGAAAAGAAAAACATAGATGAGAGTGAATATTTCATAAAGG
>JARQSU010000446.1:0-44871 GCA_030142265.1 Calameuta filiformis
TGGCCTACATAATCCCACGCCTCGTCAGCCATTAAACTTTAAACCAAATTGCGTTCGAATTGTTTACACGCTTATTTGCATGAACGATTTTACATTCGAAAGACAAACTCATAATATACATTTGCATTCGTAGTCCGTGGCCATCGAGGCCAGTAAATCGTTCTTTGTCATAGGGCTCGAAGAGGCACCGGCAGGAGTCAGTTCTGTTTTACCGAGGAGGCCATACCAATTTATCAAAGGCCGATACACATGTATTTTTTTAAATCCTTATACCCAGAGTGCTAGGTGCAGCTCAGTCAATGGAAAAAGTCAAATGCCTCACGAGTCTTCTCGACCAATTGGAAAGCTCCTTTGGATACAATACTGATAAGAGCGTTTCGACGAAAATAATTATGAAACTTATTACGAGCGTGTTTCACCTTTTTGAATTCATACCGCCTTCTCGAAACGACGCTTAACGACGTACCTTTTTGTTGTTGTTGTCTCATTTTCGTAATAAATCTTACGTCACGCACTGTCGCTATCGTCTCAATTGTTGGGTTATGAGATTTTGTCTTTTTTTTCTTTCGTTCTGTTATAATATGATTTATTCTTTTTTTTTTTAGTTTTCCCTCCTACATTCTGTGCTGCTACAAAGCCTTCTGTCCAAGGCTAATAACGCAAGTCACACGATACCGGATACGAGACGCCAATGAATCGGGCTTCTGTTGCTGTTACGTAAGGACTTCCTGTTTTCAAAGGTTTACATTTCGCGCACTGGGTTTTTTTTTCGCTTTCTTAACGTGCGCGCGCATGTCACGAGATCCGTGGATAATACGACAGAGTGCCAAATTTGCGGGGAGATAAGGATGGATTGTAAAAAAAAAAAAAAAGGGAGTCTCAGAGATCAGGATGATTATATAATGAGTGGAACGTAGATATACCAGGCGCGTCTATGGAATTACGTATTTCTTGGCCATTGTGCAAGCACCCTTATTCCGTTGCTCTCTTTGGATTTTAGGTTAGTTTCTCAAACGACTCGTCGCTCTAAAGCGAGGCCTGGACTTCGCTTTCTAACGAGCACGATAAGCGCCGTGAAGTCGGTAACGGTCGTTGTAAAATTTTAAATCTCATTCGAGTTCCCGCCAATTTTATATTCAGGCTTTTGCTCACGGACAACCGTCAGTTTCGTTAGGTACGATATTTGAAATTTGATTCGCGGAGTGTCGAAAGCTCGAGGTAAGTGGACCAATTTTTTTTTTTCTAAAATCAAAATACCCAATAATTTTACGTAACTTTACATAAAAAATATTCTTCCCCAATGCCATACATCTCTAACGACGCGCGCCGTTCCTGCTTCGTTGCCTCGCGCGCACCTGACCTACGTCTCGTTCAACATAACCAAGAAATTCTTCTAAGCGCGATTAGATCCTCAGCCAGATCTTCCCAGCGGACTGTTTCAAGCATTCCAGTAGTGCCAAGGTAAACGGTAGGAAAAACAACAAGCAGTACCTTCACGCCGCTGCAACCAACGTTAGCGGTCGTCCTCAACCCGACACCAAGGTCCCATTAACGTCTCTTTTTTCTACTGCCTTTCCCGTAGCCGCCACACACAGCGCATACACGAGTCCGCGCATGCGCGTACCGAAATATGCGAAGAATCGTCGTCCGGGAAGCTTGCGTGGATTGAAAGACAAAAAAAAAGTTATTTGCGTGATATAGATTTTGCAAAAAAAAAAATTTCTTTTTTTTTTTAATTATCCAAAATTTCATTCTCAAATATAACTTTTGCTTTTCGGCCAATTCTTTTCATCGGTACCTTCGCCAAATCCATTTTATTTATTAATCCGCCAATCTCGTCTGGCTGTCTGCACGGCTGGCAGGAAAATCTAATTAAACCCCGCACCAATATTAACGATCGGTACCTCGCGCGATTCTTCGCTCCACGCGTTAACTTGGTCCAGGGTGTAAAATATCTATATTTATACAACGCGCTTTATGGACACGGCTATTTCAATAGCATTTACGGTAACGACCGTTGCCAACGCAGAAATGTGTACCAATTAGCTTGCTTAAAGAACGCGCAAAACCCACTGTCCATATAGCGGGTGGTTGCGCAATGGACCGTAACCTGTGATAACCAATAATAGGCGATAAAAGTAACGCCCGGTTTAATAAAAATACATATTACGTTTACTCACGTCCGAGCTCACCGTCGTACCATTTCGCGGACACCCGGTACACGACTAATCGGCAAGTTCACGTTGCTTCGTTATTTCCGACTTCGTATTTTAATCGCTAATAGAAAAGCGATACACGCCCACCATATCCCATTTTGAAATCGTTATTACTTTTTTTTATCGTACTATTCGCATTTTGATTCCGTCCTTTTTTTTTCCTCTCCCTGACCTCTCACTTCTTGTACCAACGTATATCGGCAATCGTATAGTGCCATATGCTCTATCGATATATATAAGCTTTCGTTGTATCACCGTATGCTGTACTAACGTATACGAACTCTTAATGTAAATACGTAAAAGTAGCTACGCGGAAACTTCGTGTGTCGAAATAAAATGGAATACGTTTGCATATCTTAGGTATCTTCTTAGCGCGACTGTACCTTTTGTGTGTGAGTGTTTGTATACTTATTTCAGTCGTATAATATTGGTGTGTGTGTGTGTGTGTGTGTGTTTTCATAGTTGGATACATTTACCGTTCAGGAGGGAGTGGTAAAAGCTATAGTTTCTGTGCGAAAGAAACTTTTTGGATTTACGTGGATGCTGGTCATTTGCAGGATTTATAATTGCATTTTAATTTTATTGTTATGAGAATTATATTTTGAATTTTTACAGGTGCGGCATTGTTTTGGGTATTATTTTTATTTTTATTTATTTTTTTATTTTTTTTTATTTTTATTTTTTTTGAAAGACGAAAGGTATGGAAATACGTCATGGAATGTCAAATATTTTACAGTCGATTTCCTGCCTTGTCGTGCAAACAGACCGGCCAACCCAGATCGGTAATCTCTCGACAGTCTGGAGTACTTAAGACGGTTCAACGTACCGATGCTGATATCGAAAAATTAGGTAAATATTTTTTTTTGAGTAAACCAACACAGTAGAATTTGGAGAAATAACGAAAAGTGGGACGCAGTCAGTGACGGAATCGTTAGCGGATGTAATAAAGATGAGGAGGACTGGTTTTTTTTCGGCGGAGCGAAGCAAGTTGGAGATCTTTGACGAATAGAATTTTTTTTTTTTTTTTGAAAAAAAACAATTTTTTTACGATGCAACTATCCTTCGTCACGAAATTATTATTTTGCTCGCGAAACGAGATACGAGGAGGAAACAAAGGCCGGAGAGGTGGCGTCGATAGGCGGCGAGGAGGAGTGTTTGTTATTCGCCTGATAAGTCCCATTCGATAGGCGACCAAGCAAGGCCTGCTGATAAGATAGTGATAATAAGCGATACGTAGGTGGACCAGGCACTAAGCGATCTGAAAAATATCAAGTCTCCGTCAGGAATCGATAACCAATATTTCAAGTCAAATGTCTAATATCGATTGGTGATTACGAATTTGGACATTGAAAGACCGTGGGACGAGGGCGAAAGATGTCTTTTAAAAAATTTAAGGGGGACTCCGTTACGTCGTTAGACGTAGGCAGATGGCCCCTGGATCTGAAATTGATATTGTCTGAATCGCCCTGTGGGATATAGCAGCACGGTCCAATGATAAAGGAGGTCTTCCTGGCCCCTTGCGAAGGATGAAAATAAAAAATTACCTCATAAACATGATTTGACATACCCACTACGGTATCCATCATCACTGACTAGACGTATACATATGTGTACGGACAATAGAGACCAACTATGCGCCGTAAGATTTAAGGCATGCGAGTATGTTTGAAAGGTGAAACGAAATAAGAATTATGGCCTTGTTGGATGAGTGCATGAATAACAAAATGGTGTCGAGCAACAACTGTGCGTTTAAAATGTGGTTAACGGTACCTCGGACGTTGGTGGGTAACCGCGTTGGCGTCTTGAGAGAGAATGCAAAAAAAAAAAAAGAAAATACAAAAATTTTATGCCCCCCTTTTTACGCGTCTCTGGTGAATATATATAAAAAAATTATGAAAATTTCTTGTTTTTTTTTTTCCTTCGACGAGCTCGAGCGCGCTTTATTTGTATAGTTTTTTTTTTTTTTTGTGAAAAATTATCTTTCAAACAATTTCTTTTCAATTGTCCGTCACGCACCACGAGGGTCGGGGCCCCGAGACTCGCTGGGCGCGCCACTGCATTTCTGCCGGTGAAAGTTTTCAGGCCTCCCCACTTTCGAAAATACGCGCGCATTATTTCGCTCGTTTACCGTGCGTCCGTCCACGAGAATTGTTATCGGTTTTACGGATCTCGCGCAAAATCGCAATCGGTACCACTGCGCGTAACGTGCGCGCGCACGATTCGGAAGCGTCGCGACGAGGACGTTAACGGTCACTTTTAAAATTCAAATTTCAAACTCCATTTAGATCCGTCATAGATAACATTATCGCCGGGCATGAAAGGGAAAGCGTAAGAGACAATAAGCGCATTCTTGATTTGTCTAACGGGTTAAAAATATTTTCGTCCAAAACAAAACTCCGGACCAGCAACGAACGCCAAGACGCGTTCGCGCGCACGGGAATAGTTTCCGGCGTGAAATTTTTCTCAATTCTGGTAATTGGCTGATTCTCATAATTAACCGAACGAGATACTAACAGAGCAAAATTACGTTAGGATCGTCCGGCGAAGATAATTTTTAAATTCGTTGTTATATTAGTTTTTTATCGCTCTTCGGATCGACCTTCGTACCTCCCGCCGTTTATTGTTTACCAAGCTTTCGGCTTCTTCGCCGCAACTGCTCGGTTCGAATTTATGGCTCCGTTATTGATTTACGATGTATCTTGCTCTACCAACGATCAGTATATAATGGGTTATGGCAATTTGGAAGACGGTCAGGGCCGTGGATAGGCGTAGGGGGACCCAGGTATAATACTAAAGAGGAACGAAACCGATACGTATAATCTTTACGAGTGGAAAGTGGCGCACGAATGACAATAGACACCAAAGAGTTTTTGTATAATATATTGAAATTTATTTTTTTTTGTTTCATGGTATTTCGTTCAAAAATAAAATTATTCGTAAAAAAAGATTTCTCCGCCTTCTCGGTATACAACATATAACACACACATATGTATATATATATTTATACATGTGTTATATGTATATGTGTATATATATATATATATTTATAATCATTACATTATATAATATAGCAATATTTACTCTCGTTATTCAATAAGGTTATGTTACTCTATATGCGTGTAATCGTAATCATCATTATCATCGTCTTCATTATAATAATCCTCATTATCGTCTTATCACTATAGTCTAATGGGGTTTTCTTCTCGCTTACGTGCTAAATCACATGTTTTTTTTTTTCAATTCATACTCTCAAACTTTCATACACTTTTTTTTTTCTTTTCACAAATTCCTCGCACTCCCGTTCCTTCTCTCTCTCTCTCTCTCTCTCTCTTTTACTTTCATCTTTTCGTGTCATTCCCCCTCTCTTGTCTCTCTCATTCCCTCGCGATCCATTCAAACGTCATTCAAATACATACTCTCGCATTACAACTAATATTTATCAGCGACGCTAGCGCTTTTATTGTATATCTTATCATCGTTAATCGCCGTGGCGTCGTCGTCGCGACGTCTAATTAGGGAGGGGATGCAAAGCCGATCGAAAGAATGTCCGCGATAAATTAAGAGGGAGAAAAAAGAAGATACGAAAGAAAAAAACAAATGTAGTTTTGACCAAAAGGGTACACAGGGTACCCTAAATAAAAAAAGTTACTACAAATGTTTAAGCGACCAATTAAACAAAAAAAAATGGAATTTACAATTTTTCTTTAGCAAAAGGCACACACTGTATTTTCACATACGAGCTACTGCTTTAGGATTCGAGATTTTTTTTTTTCTTTACATCCTTCACTATCGTCTCTCTCTCTCTCAATCTGTAATAATCTCAATTATCAACGCGAGTCCATCCTGACCTGCCAATACAGTTTGACTGTATTGTCGGAACGTAAGGAATCGGAGAGACAGCGAAGATATTTAAAAAAAAAGGGACACATATGTGCTAACGTGGCTGAAGTTTACTTCTATCTGCTTACGGCTACTAGTGGCACGCACATGTTATTTACTTCGCCATGCGTAAGCGCACCGTATTACAAAAAAAAAACCGTAGCCGCACGTAGAGGCACACTTGGACGAGGGGAAAAAAAAATCGTCCCACTTGTACAATTCGAATTTTCAATTTTCCACGAAGAGTGTGGGTGAACGGGAAAGACGTGAGAAGAAAGTAACCGATAGAAAAAATTGTTGACAGTTTTCAACGAGCGTTACTGTCAAAAAGCACGTGGCCGCATGCCGTAATAACATTAAACGTCTATCGTCTGTGCATTTGCGTAATGCGCTTATAGAATTACGGCATATATGTATACGCACCTGACAGTGCGTATGCTCGATTAGAAATAAAAAAAAAAATAATTATTATACGTTTAGCGCGTGTCCTCCTCTTGGTTGTCTAATATAAATTACGAGGGCATACTGGACAGGACTAGATGCACAAATGATGATACGAAACCTATAAGATTACAGTAGACAGTAATATTAAAAAAAAAAAGTAATAATAGAGATAAAAAAAAAGTCAATCAGAGAAGATACGAAGAAACAAAGATGTACGCGGAAAAATAATTAAACGAGAGAACAAGTATAATAAAAGAGGATGATGATAAAAAAATACACTCATAGTCTCTCTATCCACTCTCCTTCTTAATAATTAGGGAAAGAATAAAAGTGTTTCGTTCGAAAGCGATTTCTCATTCTCTCTCTCTCTCTTTCCCCCTCATTGCCAAAGGAACGTTTGGCTCTTATCGTTTGTTTGGCGCATGCGCCAATTTTCCAGTTCTCCAAAATGGCCGACGGCGTCTCCCACCTTCGAGACTGCTTCCCCACTCCGTGAGCCAGACGATACCTCCCGGCATTCCTTCTGCACTAGAAACTATCCCGACGACTGAAGATTTTGCCGTGTCGAACGTCACGTATGCGTTCGTTCAGGTATTATGCGCCGAAAAGTAAAGGCTCACCAGCCCTCACCGGTTCACTCGATGTCGTCAAGCGAATTACTGTCATGGCCACGGCACGTCCAAGGCACTCTTTCCCTCTCACGTTAAATCTACATTTTCCATAACGGGGATTTGTCGACGATAAAAGTGTCTTCGATCGCGTCCCCCTCGGCACTGACTCCTTGGCTGGACACCAATAACAGCTCGCTTTAACAAGAAGTACGTAGAGACACGTCAGAACGAGATTCCATGTCTTGTTGCGCAAGAGTTCCTTCTCTTTCCGTATGGGCCGCAACTCCTTCGAAGAAGCATATTGCTTACGTCAACGCGTCATCCTCAGAGAATTGATACACCTCGTCCACGGTCGATCAAACTCAAAACGGTGCAGGTACCGTGATGATTTGGCATCCCGAGTGCACGTGGTCCATAACTTGTTCTTTGAGACGACACACGTGTTCCTTGAGCTTGTGGACGACTCCGCTCAGCTCGGAATTCTCGTTCTTAAGAAGCTTGACCTTGTCTTCCAGCCTAGAGATTCGCTCCAGCTTGCGCCTTCTGCACTTGGAGGCGGCGACACGATTCCTCTGTCTCTTTCTCTCGAGCTTTATCCGCTCTTGACTTTCCATGTCGATAGGCGACATGGGCGGTGAACTGGAAACACTAGGAACAGTCTGAGGTTCATCCTTGATCTGGACCAGACCCTGACTGAGGGACTCGGTGCTCTGGACACTACCTGGTGGTTCCAAGGTGGTGTAGGTAGCCCCGTGGATGCTGCCAGGTTCCTGAGAGCTGTCAGAATGATGAAGCTCGTTAAGGGCATCAACGAAGCCTCTGGCGTACAGTTCCTGCTCTTCGGTGACAGTCTTGGGAAAGAGAATTTGCGTGGTGGGTGTTGGCATCGTCGTCACCAGGCCATTCTGCTGAGAGATTATGAGCCTTTCCAGCTCTGGCGAGCCCAGCTTCAACATGTTGAGATCGGGCGAACTCAAGACCGGAGCAGCGTTGTTCAGAGCTGGCGGTAAAGGCCCTAACCTTGGCCTCTTGGCCTGAGGTTGCCGTTGTCCCCCGTTGAGGTCCAGGGTGAGGTTCCTCTTGAGCTGACCCACGTTCTCACGATTTGTCGTCCCGTAGACGGCTGTCTCCTCGTAGAAGGTCGGCTCCATAGCGTGGCTACGCACCATCGGTGTCCTCGCTGTTAGATCACCAGGAAGCAAGGACGCCCTTCCCTTCAAGATTATTCAAAATTTTCGCGCCTCTCGATCAACGGCGACCAACGTCACCACTCGGTTCAAATGTCTCTTCACAGATAACGGTATAACTCTCTTATGAAATATCAAACAACAACAACAACAAAAAAATGGAGTTCTCACAATTATTGCAGCACCTTATCACTGGCCAATAAAATTCGATACGCTCTCCAAGAAATTGCCACACTCCCTCAGTCTGTCTCATTAAACGATTTCACGTTTATGATCTCAGTTACATAACTCGAGGAACCGCAAACGGACGCGTAACATCGAAAATTCAAAATTCTCTATCACTCTCCTGCATTGTACGTAGAACGTATATAGATTTTTAAAACAAAATTGTTCACTCACGCTCTTCTACGCACTATGATCCGCGATAAATCCCAGACAAAATATTATTAACTTCGTCTCGAAACCAGCCGCGGTTTCCGAATAACGTTAATTCTAACCTCGTGCGACCTAAATATATCACATAAGGATGTCTCGATGCTTCCAAACGATTGTCAAGAACAATTCAGCCGTGCCTCTCGATAAGCGGTACCATCTCGCACCGCTGTCAACACAACAATGACTCACGACACCAAACAGTATAAACAGAACAGCAGTAGTAACAGGCAGAGAGACTCGCGCACCCCGTGAGAAAAACCTCTAGGCACTTTTGCTTCGCTTTTCCCTAGTAATAT
This sequence comes from Calameuta filiformis, assembly GCA_030142265.1. Classification (NCBI taxonomy): domain Eukaryota; kingdom Metazoa; phylum Arthropoda; class Insecta; order Hymenoptera; family Cephidae; genus Calameuta; species Calameuta filiformis. The sequence goes on from JARQSU010000446.1 coordinate 9,069, forward strand.
TTTTGCTTAACGCGAGGCGAGAGAGCCCGTCCACACGCCACAGAGTCTCGGCAACTTGTGAACACCCAACTAAACCTACAGCCTTATATCCTGTGACTCAGAGGAGCTAAAAATAGCGATGTCATCACCGTAAGACAAGCCGATTGGCCGGCGGTGGCGTCACTTCTTCGCTGTTATTGGTCGGCTCGTCAGCGCTACTAGGAAATGCCAGACGCATGCGCTCGAACGTCAATCCAAGTGGAGGGAGAGTTTGAACGCCGCTAACGGGCTGCAGCCTACTACTGTCTCCTCTCTATAGGTATACTATATTATATTGGCGCGAGACTCGACTGAATCTCTTGATAGATTCTACAGTATACGGTGTGCTCTCTATACTTTGTGTAACTGTGCGCTACAGTTTGTGCAGCCTCTCCCTGTTACACACTTACAACACCACGGTCTCTCTACACTTGGGATTTGTTATACTATGTTACGGATATGTCAAGTTAGAGGTTATGCATACTTTTATACATTGCTCGCGAGATCTGCGCCTACTTCACGGTGCTTATGCACTTGAGATATGCAATGCACGGATGAGACTGTCCCACGGCGATTAAATAATCGATACTGCCTTATCGTTTCGATTATACGTATTTGGTTATTTATAAATTTATTATTATCGGCATTCTATAATCGACAGAAATTTTAATAATTACCACAGACAATTCCTTAATTGTGGCTACGACCTTGATGGTAAAAATGGTTCAACGTTACTTTTCAATGATACGTACGTTATTTTTATGCTTTTGGATTTCTATTGTTTATTGAGTTTATTAACGAGGTAAGAGTTTGGTCTTATTGTCTAATAAAAAAAAAAAAAAAAAAAAAAAAAGTTCCTCTCCTGGGATCGAACCCGGTACAGTTCGTACTGAAAGGACCGTCGAAATCGATCATGACCAAAAGGTGATAAAGGGACGATGCCGAATAATGTTGGACCTACACGAAATATATTACGTGGGGAACTATTACCGCGTGAAGTGGGCGTTACGACATAGGCGTCGCGACGCTGGTAATAACGTAACAACGAAACACAGTAACTTCTCGTTGTCACTGAAAAACGGGGACAATTATTGTTCGCGCAACTACGAGAGTAATGTCCGTTTAATAAGCGTTAACAGGCGGCAGACTGGTGACCGCGTTTCAATTTAAATTCACCGTCGCTGAATCAAACGATAAACCAGGCTTTCGAATTACAGATATTTCATCCAACCAGACAGAACGTCTGAATTAACGATCGAGCGAGTGAAAAATTATTATTAAATAATTCATTAATTCAAACTCAAGTGAAAATTGTTTTTTTTTTTCAGATTCGAGTATACCACCATAAATCCAAAATGTGAGTTGAACCACAAAATTTTTTGTTACAATTTTATATACACTAACTCTGTAGACAGTATATATCTACATATGCAGTACGCTAATTATATATACGAGTATATATATATATATAATTAGCGTACCGTAAGCGTAGATAAAATTTGAATAATTTTATTCATACTTTTATTACGACTTATTAATTTTGAAACTAGAAAAATAAAATGACTTGAGTTTATCAGTTTTGTGCCCCTATCTTTATTGTATAAGAGATACGTTTATATTTATTATACTAATCTGATACGAAGTGCGTCTCTTAGGCGAGGGATTATCTTCATAATCACACTGTGGGTTAAGGTTGCCAGGTAAATTGTTTACGGCAAAAGTTTCTTCGGTTCTATATTGTTCGTGCAAATGTGTATCTGTACTTTTCGTCGATAGCCGCCATTGTATTATACAATCTTCCCTAAACTCCTTAACGCTACCATTTGCTTATATTATTATTATTATTATTTATGGCACTCACGTGCACCCTCCTTTGGTACTAGGGTCAGGTAAATTGTTTGTCAGTAATAATAATTACGTAGAAGTCTAAGGTGTCTTATAGAAAATAATTGTTGCTGCTGCTCAGGTAAAATGTTTGTCATCAATAATAATTCCGTAGAAGTCTAAGGTGTCTTAGAGAAAGTAATTGTTGCTGCTGCTCAGGTAAAATGTTTGTCCAGACAGTGAAAATTTTTTAAAATTTTACTGCCACACACTTATTATTATCGTACGGATGAGGTATAAAAGAATTTTTCAACCGCTATCGACATACCGTGTAAAGATATTGAAAATAAAAAAAATGTTCATATAACTCATAACCGAAATTTATCGAAAGCTTGAAAAGTTCATAAAAATAGTCTCATAACAAGAGATCTCACAAGACTGATATAGAAGGAGATAAAAATTCTTAATTAATACATAAAAGATATTTTTAATAGTTTTTTTTGTCAATTTTCAAAAATTTCAACTATAATCGCACATACCGTGAATGCCAATAGAAAATTGCGTAAGCGGTAAATAACTATATTACAGTCTACAGCTAATTGAACTATACTCTACAAAATTAACTGTTATGCATTAAGAGAATGATTCACAGTAAACAGTCGATTCAGTGTGCAAGATAATATTTTTTACGGTATAACATATTATATATTGTTGTTCTTTGGATTTTTTTTTTTTAAATCCAATATGAATATGTAAATTTTTTTTGTAAGCTTCGCTGTTATTTTAATAATTAATTATCATTATTCGCATGTCCATAGTCTTTGTCGACACGTACAAAAGTCATATGGGAAAGGTGACCTGGTGCAATTTATATGTAAAATTACAGTCTTATGGAAACGCCGAACGTAGGCGATGTAACGGCATGGCAGCTGGTTTTTTCATCTTGAAATTAAACAAATATAATTAATTTCCGCCCTGACAGCCCTGCCGCGCCATCTGCTCGGGATGGCGCGACGCCGCGTAAGGTTAAATCCATTAAACTTTTTGGCTCCCGTCACGACGCCCGTGACTCCAGCATCGTGTGCAGTGTATACGATGTCCTGAGTTTCGTTATCTTGAATTTAGAATTTTTTTTTTAATAATCCAAGTCGCTCCTCGTCTTAGTTTTGGGTTCTGGTTCATTCGTTATATCATAGGCGTAAGTATCGATGTATGAATTGGCGATGTGTGAAAAGTGGATCAATAAATTTTCTGCGAGACTTTAACGAGTCTCCTGATGATAAAAACGATGGACTTGATATCGATTTATCGTTGGTATAAAGTCCTAGTCAAAGAGATCATTTGGAAACTTCAGGATGGATTTTTTTTTATCCGTATCAGTACCGTTCATCGATCTCGCTGAAGGCCTGTGATAATGATCAATCGATCGACGTCGATCGATGTGTGTACATTTGTTTTGGATAAGATATATTTTTTCAACTTGTTCTCTATGTCGTGGACAAGGTCGTACTTATGATTATATCAGGACGGATACGTGGCGATTGGATTGTCTTTGATTGATGACTTAACCTCGTGTATATATTTTTTGATAATAACTTTCTTTTATCGTATACCGCGTTGGTGAAGTTTTCTGCACAGAAATTTAATTCATTTTTCAAAATTATTTTTGTATTTTAATACTTAGTTACCGACGCAGCACCGGTAATCTGGATAGCTTCTATATCGGCGATTGGTATAAGGAATATTGAGCTAATGTACCGACTGTCTTATGATAAAAACTTATTACCTAGACAGTCGGAGGAAATATTGGTGTTTTGGGGAATCTTTATTTTCTTATACAGCTGTTGGACTGTTTCAGGACATTTTTCTGAATTGGCGATAGATGATTTGAAATGAGTCTCGCAATTCATGTTATGTGAGGTATACTTTAGTTTGATTTTTCACCGCTTAAGGGGGCAGCACCTTCTGGACAGTGTGGGATTGATCCCCTGTGTTTTCTGATGGAATTTTTTGGAACTAACAAAAAACGTTCTGCAGGAAAATTTCAATTGTAAGTAAAAATTCACTTAGAGCCATTTCGCGCCCCCTAGCGGCACTTCCTGGAAATAGGCCGGGCGCTTAATGACACCATCTAGCGGAATTTTCCGAAACTAACAAAGATGATTGGACCAATGCTGGTGGGAGTAGATCAGACAAGTCTTAGCTGTAACTATCTCAATCATCGTTCAGGGTTTTTATAATCAGAAATAAGCCTACAGCATATTTCCAATGACACAGTCGTCATATCTCATTCCATTAAGACTCTTATGACGTGAGAAGATAACCGTCAAATACCTCATTCGAGATAAACCCATAAGGAAAGGAAGGAAGGAAGGAAGGAAATAACAAGGTAAATAATACACGATCTCGGGATAAATAGCGGGTTTTATTAAGCGAACAATGAATAGACCGTTTTTCTTTTTTTTTTTGACAATAGACAATATATGTTTATTTATTATCCTCGCTATATAGGTACTTATATGACTTGTCGCACTAACAGAATCGCATCCTACAACGTGACGGCCGAATTTTATTGTGCCTGGCCCTACTAGTCCTTATTGTGCTTGAAACTATGATGGATCAATTTATTTATTTATTTAATCATTTATTTTCTCTTTTTGGGTTTCGCTTAAATACTTCACACCGTCGGACTGTTCAACTAAATTGGACTATATTTCTACGGAAAGAGTCTCTCAATTCGCAGACGGGATACGGCCCCGAAAGTTCGCCGAGGTTTGCATCCAATGAGAAATCGACGAATATTTTAAAAAAGAAATAATACAATCATAGGTCGTCCAAGAATTGGCACGATAGATGACACTGGAAAAAAAAATTGTAAAACAAGAATACATTGTGACATCGGCAATCCAGTCACAGTGACAACAAAGTAAATCGTCTGACCGTAGCGGGTTTTCAAACGTTTCGGCTTGGGCTGCCCTCGCGCGGCAACTTTCGGAACTATATGAAATTGCAGATTCTCACCAGTGGCTCCAATATACATAATTGGTGCACGACCGCGCATGCGCGACATGTACGTATATACATATTTTCGAAACGAGGAATGAGACCCACTCGTATCACTTACACGATAACTAGTATTAATAAGATGTACACACGATCTTCGTCCTTCAACAAATTGACATCGCGACGCGCGCACGCGACTCGATTTTCCAACGTGGACATGACGCAATATGCATCCAACGACGGGATGCGGATGGACATCAAATATGGCCGCAAAGAAACAGCTCAATGCGCATGCGCGTGCGCGCGTCGGCGAGGTACGCTCCTCACTAGCTTAACGGTATTCTAATAGAAGTTTCGGACAGACGAAAAGGTACGATAAACGTTGTTTCCCAACGATTAAATCCCATCGTGGCTCCATTTGGTTTATCACTCCCTCTATAAGTTTTCGCATCGCGTTATTACGCACGCGATTACTTTCCCTCTTCGCCTTGTATTACATTCCCTTCGCTCTCGGCCTTTTTTTTTTCAATTTTCATATTTTTGTTTCAATTTTTACGATAAACGTCACTCAACGTCGCTCGTTTAATTATAATGGCACACAGCATGGCAGTTGCAACAATGTTTACTTCCTCTTATAAACGCGCTCCTTCGTCTCACGCTACACGCAATCAATTTTTGGTACCGTTCGTTAATTCTCCTTTTCTCTCTCTTTTTAAACGTACCTCACATTTTTCGTTAGCTTACTTCGTAACTCGCTTACTTCTAGAGCACTCTTTCCATTGTGTCCTTGCTTTCTAATATCTGACTCTATCTCGCAGAGTTTTCATCTTCGGTCTTCCTCTCTTCGCGGTCACGTGACCGTGGCGCTAAATTCAAATATCGCAGGAACAGGCGAATACTTCTTTAGGTATATATACACGCGAGTCGAAGTCGTATTGTATAATTTTTTTTTTCTTGTTTTTGTAATATCTTCTTAAACTCGTCGAATCTTTCCGTTTTACGGTAAACGTTAAATGTACGTACCTTTGAATACTTATGGCATACTTAGCGATAACACGTAGAAATGCAGAATAAAAAAGTGTGGGGTATGGAGTGGCCGTGGGATGTGCAAATATCGAAAAAGAGTGAAAGGAGATGTTCGTAATGAGTTTATAGGTTAGGAATTCCGATTACGTCCCAATGGTTTAATTGTGAAAAGTGCGCGTGGTTCAAAGGTGGAGTTAACGGTGGAGCCACGTTTTTTCAAGCGATCGCAACAGCCAATAAAATACTCGGTACCGTTTATGACCCATGAGTAACTTCGCGCTTAGCCGCAAGATGTCGCCACTGTATTGTGCCGTTAGGACGACGGTTGAGTGAGAGCGGGAAATTTAATTTTGAAAAATTCACATTCTTCCTTTTCAAGAGGAATCGGAAGAGACTCGCGAACTCATTTAGCAGCTTGGGTCTGTATTGTCGACAAGTACCGAGGATCTAGCAGGCGAAGCTGTGCGCGATTGCCATTTTAAATATTCACATAAAAAACATCGCATCGTAAACGCTAAACAGTCGAGTCGAAAAATAATTAAGACAGTCTCTCAGCGTGCTCGCGGGTCCGTTACAATTACACCGTAATAAACACGGCGCTCGCGTCGCGGCGACGAATGAGACGAAAGAAGAAATAACTTATGTAAAAGAAATATATACACATACGGCTATAGAAAGAAGGACAATTGTACCTCGAAGAAATTGCAGTATCGTAAATATATAATATGTATATATGTATATATATTTTTAATTATGGTTTTAGGTACGTCAGGAAAAATGTCAACGTCAACGCGAGCCATAACCTCTCTTTTCTTTTCTATAACACGGGTGCACCTCGCAACTTGGAATCGGCTAGAATATGCTAATTACAATAAGTCATTCATCTATATGTGTCAACAAGAAATTCGTTTCCATACTTTTTTTTTTTCATAGATATATATACGTACTAGGTCTGTACTCTTTACGATACCGCACGTAGCCTGAAGCCTCTTATAATCCGCCATATTATTTTTTTTTCTCTATCTTTGGTTCTATTCGTCACTTTACAAACGTAACGTAACACTCTTACACACACAGACGTAATTTTGAATGTTACTTTTCTTTTTCCATCTCCCTTTCGTCTTACTAACGGACTACGGAGCATCGTCAAAAAGATGCGGCTGAACACGCGTGCTCTCGACGAAGAAACAGTCACGTCTGATTAACAATAAATTCACTTCAACGACGATAATTCACATTCTGCTTAGCTATAACGTAACACGATGATATAGGCTTGATATGATGTGTGGTGGCTAAAACGCTAACTATAATTAACCTAAGTCGCGAATCTTGGTCGCGGTGCCGTTTATCTTTAATTCTTTAATAATATAATATACGCAGACGGCACAGCGACGACGAATCCAAATTTACGCGTCATTTTTTATATTTCCATTAAGCGCGGATCCGACGAGTTACGTCATTCTTTATAATTTTCTTTTTCCCCGTTATTACACGATTGGCTAACGCGATTTAAACTCGTTCGCTCCCGTAGACATCTGGCGGACGCTTGCGAAAACTATCAGTACCACTGGCGCCACCGGATAGGAACTAACGTTCACCTCGTACGGTCCGGCTTCAAACTAACGAAGCTTCTCGGAGTTTGTGGTGTAAGATGTACGTTATTAATAAAAAAAATAATCGTTATCGTCAGTAACGTTATTTACATGAACACAACGGAGACAAATGATTAAAGTGTAACGAAGAAAATCATTACGCGCTTAAAGTAAAGTTAAATATGCCTGATAATAACACTTTATCTTACAACCTCCCGAACCCTTTTATTCTTTGACTTTCCATTTACTCCTCCATTCTTTTGCATGATGCTAAATTTTTTCGCGAACGCAATTACGTCACGATTCTCATTGATCGACGAATTATCGTTATGACGCCGTAAATCCTTGCTCGCGAATTCGCGCTAACGGTTGTTTTATTGTCATCGTTAATTAAAAAAAGGAGGTGAGCAGAACAATGACGTAAGCAAGAAAAAGTAAAGAGTTCACGCGCAAAAAGATATCAGTATCTTCGTTATCGCCTTCTTTCTCTCTTCGTAATCTTAACAGAGCGTTCTATAACATTAATACCATTTTACAAATTTCACGTTAAATTCCGTCGTATCGTCTATCTCAGGCTAATGTAGATTAATACGTATCATATTTTTGGGTTATTTTTCTATATCACTCTTCACGTACACTTTTGGAATTCCTTTCTCGCGTGTTTGCTTCCTTATACTTTTTTCGTTTTTCTTTTCTTAGTTTTTTTTTTTTTAACACGCACAAGCCTTGGACAATTTTTTTGTTTAATTACAATTGCATTAATGCCCTGTCACGTATCAGAGAGTATTGCTTGCAATTTGTAAATTTCATATGTTTTCCTTGCATTTTTTTTTTTGTATTACTTTATCTTTGGTTTCTTTGGTTTCAGGATTAACGAGCTAATAAATATAATGACAACCTTTTGTACCCGTGATGAGAAATCCAAAAAAAAAAAAAAAAATACATGTTTCTACGTCGCTTCACAGTTACGTCTCGTATTTCTACTTGTCTCTCTGCTCTCCCATACTTTGCTCACTGTTTATACTGTTAATTTAACGTTTCCTTTTATCGTATCGTTATCCCTACAGACAGTTACTCCCAATAGGTTAGTTATTATTGATCGGCTAAGGACAGGTATGAAGGAACTGACTGACGTACAACGCGATTAATCGAAAAAAAAATACCGCGACGGTTCGTACAATCGATCGGTGATTGATTTATTCTAATTAGTAAGAGACGAAGCTATTTCTTGTAAAGTGATGGTGAATGATTAATATAAGCGATCGACTTTGATTGGCATCACGCTGATTGCAGCTGATTTACATAGGACATTTCTACGGAGAAATTCGCTGATAGATTTCGATGGGACAAGAGATTCGTTCGTTCGACGTCATTTTTTTTTTTTACTTTCGAAAATAAAAATCCCATAAAACACATTCTCAAAAGTATAATAACAATGCAATCTAGTAATGACAATGACATCGATAAAGAAAATAATGTATACAGTGGATGATTTCTTCGGTGCTTAGTATCGACGCCGAAGAAACGATCTCTTCCAATTAATTAGTCTCTTTGGAAATTATGACTTTTTTCGCTTTGTTTTCATTTTCCTTTTGGTTCTCCTTTGACACGTAACTACCGTACTATATTTCGGCTAAATTATTAATCGCGAGAATAATGCGACTGCGGTTCAATCGTGTCCATTAATTATTATACGTAGATTACATTGATCAAGCAGCTATTTCCGGCATGTGCTACTTATACTCGACTGTGAATCTGCTTACCTTCCTTCGTGTCTTATACAATTCGCGACCGCCATTTTTACATTTCAAACTGTGCTTTGCATCGTTTTCGATAAATATTATTATCCGGCTCTTGTGCAATTCACAGCAAAACACAAGCTTTCTTATACTGAAGCCGAAATCGTGCCTGGAACTTCTTTACCCGTTTAAAGTTCTCAAAGATCAATTATTACGATACGTCTTTCGTAGAGTACAATTTTTCCCGAATTAGGGTATTCCCTTATGATTTTGTTTATTCTGCGCGCGTCGTTCTCATTCTGCGCATGCGCGTATATCAATAATGCCTACGCGCATGCGCGTACTGCTCTCTCTCCCCTGTGGTCGCGGGATCGTGTGATTTCACGATAGCAGTGATTGAGGTGACGGCGATATTTTTTTGTATAGTAATTTGGTAATTATTATTATTATTATTATTATTATTATTATGCGGATGATGAAGACGACGAAGATGACGATGGTGATAATGATGGTGATAATGATAATGATGATGATGACGATGACGATGACGATGACGATGACGATGACGATGACGCTAATGCTGGCTGATGATAAATTGTGAAGAGATATGATGATTGGGCAGATGCTTGATGTCGCGGAATAAGAGACGATCTGGATTTACTGTTTTTTCTACACTCTAGGTTATGCTCTGGATGCTCATCTATGACTGTGGTGCACATGACAACATTGAGGAAACAAACGCTTTACTGTAATACCGTACTGGTCTCGGGTACTTATCTGCTTTGCTGTTATTGGTCGTGGTTTGCCGAGTCTAGTGTAGACGGCACCCTCTTCTCTGGTGCCTTACTGTAACCAGTAAATTGAGACTTGGATGACCGATACAATAAAAATTGAATTATAGTACTGAAATAACTTCTTTTAATACAAGGAAGTAAAAGTATTAATAAGAATCCAATACATACCCATGGTCACTTGTGTTTCCATTGGTTGTTATTGTCTTATCAGACTCTGTATTGCGTGCAACTTCCTTAACTTCAAAATCTTCATCGTCTATTGGTTGAAGGATTCTTGCAAGAGATGGTGCAGTCTCTGGGCTCGATGGATTTGATTCTGTCATCAACTCAATGTTTTTCTCATCCTAATAAGTCAAATATTTTTATTTTAGTCCTGATTCGATTCCCAATTATTAATTTATTTATTTCTGTGTACTTACTTCCTCTTTAAGTCTGTCGAGTAACCTTCTTCTGTCGATCCTGAGCCTCTCAGCTTGTTCGGCTTGCACAGAAGTTTTTATGCCAGACAATTCTAGCAATGCTAGGTGAGCATCCTTTTCAGATACAGCAGCTTCCAAGGCTTCATGCCTGCAAAGGATAGCCTCATTATTATAATTGTACTATTAGAAAAAAACAAAATGATAAAACATGGATAATAAATTTGATGGATATCTTCTATACTATGGATAAAGCTGGACTACCTACTTCATCTGATGTAGATCCTCGAGATGACTAATTCTTTCTTCGATAAGTCTTTGTAACTTTTTTTCAGATTTTTGCAGTGTAGCCAATAGAGGTCGACACGTAGAACACTTTAGGGCTGATGCAGTTTGCAGAGAGGCTACCCTCTGCTCTAACTTCGCAACCTAGTAAATGAAAACATTTACTTCTCATAAATACATATGGTATAGATTTTTAATAGTTCTAAAAAATTGTTCAACACTTCCACTAATTTTAACCTGACATAATATTTCTGAATTAATATTTTAAAGGAACTTACTTTGTCAAAGGCATTGTTCTTGAGATTCTCTTCCAGCTTCAGTCTACGTTCTCCCTCCCCAGCTATGACAACGCTTTCACGTAGTGCAGCACTAAGTTCCTCAATTCTTTCATGTTTTTCACGAAGCGTCACCTCCAATTTCCTCTCACGCTCCTCTTTGTCCTTGACAACGTTCACAAGTTCTTCAATCTGCTCCAGACCCATTTGCTCACCGAAAGCTCTCTCCAGAGAATCAATCTCTTCCTCAAGCTGAAGCACCCTTTCATCCCTGACACGTATCTCTTCCTTCAGAACACCAATATCTTGATCCTCGTATTCGGCAAGTTCCTCTTCCAGGTGACTCATCTCCTCCCGAACCTTGGTGAGTTTTTCTTGCCATTCCAAGACCTCTTGCTCATACTCCCGTATCCGGTTGTCCTTTTCAGACATGGCGTGCTCCATTTCCTGCATTTTCTTGTCACGTTCCTGAATTTCCTGCTTAGAAGAGCTCAAGGTTCCTTCAGAGTCGTCATTTTGACATTGCTCCTCCAGGTTAATCCCCGCTTCATCCTGCTTTCTATCAGGATGCTTCACCTTCTCTTCCTGCCTAAGAAGATCCTTTTCCAATGAACTCACTCGTCTCTGAAGTTGCTCCAGCCTCTCCTCGCGATCCTGAAGCTTCTGTTTGAGTACATCAACATTATGCTCCTTGACGTATTCCTCCAGATGTATAACCATCTGTTCAAGCTCTATGATTCTAGCCTTGTTCATCCTAAAGTCTCTGTCTTCGTTCTTCTGTATCCAAGCTTCAAGTTCAACAATGACCCGCTCCTTGTCGTCAAGTTCTCCTTTGAGCTCTCGCAAATCTTTCACATCAGGATTGTGCTTAAGGAAGTCCTCGAACTCGGCTATGATATCCTCAAGTTCCTCGACACGGCTGTTTCTCCTTTCCAGTTCGGTTTTTAACTCCAGTATGCTGTCCGTATCAGAATGATCCTTGAGAAAGTTCTCCAGGTCGCCTTTCTCCCGCTCGAGTTCAAGAATTCTACGGTCCTTGGCTTCCATCTCCACGAGTAAAGACTCCTGGGTGTCCCACGACGTATCCCTGGCTTCCGTTTCCCTCGTGTCGTGCACCTAGGCGTGTGTCAGTGTAATGCATGGCAAGGGAAGGAATAAAACAAGATACCGGAAGATGAAGAAGCAGAGAAACGCAAAGACACGGAGACACCCCACAAGAAATGCCGAAGAGGAGGCGTTGGTCGCGCACTCTACGTGTAAATGGTCATTTTATGATTTTTCATGTTTCTCTTTTGAATTATTTTCATGTCCAAAAAAAAAACGTTTTTTTTTTTTTTCTTTACACTGAATAAATGTGAGAACTGATTTTTTTCGGTGACGCGTCATCAACGACGTTGATCGTCTCCGTTTAATATCCGTGCGCATAAATATATGCAATATATCTGTGTGTGTATATATATATACACTATATATATAGAGAGAGAGAGAAAATGGTATATATACACACATACGTATTATTTTTTAACATTATTATTATTATTATTGTTGTTGTCTTCTTGTTATTTATCTTTTCTTGACCTTTAATATCTCCTTTTTTGTCTCCTTTGCGCACGTGTTCGCTATTTTTTTTTTCTTTTTCTAACGCCTTCTCGACTCTCCTGCTTCTTCGTCAGCCTCTTTCCCTTCTCACGTATATATATCTCATTCGCTTTGTTGCCGTTAGCATTATTAATTAATTAATCAGTTAATCAATTATTGTTATCGTTATTATCGTCGCTATTATAATATTAATACGTTAACAATGGTCGTATAGCGTTATGTAAAATAATTATTTGACGTGTGTCTGTCGTTTCGAATTAATTGGGTTAGCTTTAACGTTAATCGTAAAGTCGCTTATGCAAATTGTACTAAAAAGAACGGAGAAGGCGTCCCCAACGAAAATCGACCTTAGAAGAAGCTTTTTAGGAATCCGGCGGGTCCCGCCTGTTTCACCGTCATATCAAGAGAATGAAGTTAAGCGCAAAATGGTGCAAAATAAAAATGCAAAATAAAGAAACGAACACAATTTTTTATGGTTTTTGTGTGTGTTCAGTGTGAATCCAGGACAGCGTGGAAATGAGAAATATTTGGTTAGTTGAGAAAAATTTTAAGGAAATTTCATTAGTTCCGACTTAAGTATCTTGACAATTAGTGTCATCGTTACTTCTGCCATTCTACAAGCGTTATCGTTATTATCTCTTGTTTCTACTGACCTCTTGTTGTTGTGCAGTTGCGGCCTGTTTCAACTTGGCTTGTGCGGCTTTTAGTGCACTAAATTTAACAAGAAAGTACATATCAGTGCATTTCTTTAATTGAACGAAGAATTCACGGGTTAAGGCAAAAGTAATGATGCTTTCTTACTCTTGGAGTTCTCTAATTTGTTTCTCCTTGGTGTTTTGCTCCTCCTGTGACATTTGCACCAGATGAAGTAGCCTCTCCGTTTCGGCAGCACTTCTTCCCGAGTCCTCCTTTGCCTTTTCCAAGTCCTTCTCTGCCTTCTCCAAGGCCTTTTGCATCTCGGCAAGCCGTTTGTCCGGCGACCCACCGCTCTGCAATAGACATAAATACAATATTATTGTGGCTCAAGATTTAAATAAGTTATTTTAACGAGACAAGTATTAAATTAAAAGCCAGATAAGGTTTCAGCAAATTAATATGATCTGAGATATTATATTTTTGCTTGAAAGCGATTTCTACGAATTATTCTTCTTCGTTTCTTACCCGCTGAAGTTGCTGTTCCAGTTGATCCATCTTTGCCTTACGCTTTTTGAGCTCCTGGTCAAGATTCTGGAGCGCCCTCTCCTTCTCCTCTACGCTCTTACTCTTCTGCTCGACTGCCCTTGCTCTCTCCTCTACCTGCTTCCTCTGTTCTTCAATCTGCTTACGATCCTGATTAGCGTCCGCGCCGGCTTTCGTAGCGCCAGCTTGGAGTTTCTTGTTCGCCTCGTGGAGATCCACCTGTAGAAAGGAAGAGTTAGGGTCACTTCGTTCATCATATCATTTCGACAACGTAGAAGCTATGGTGCATATGATTCTCTTACGAAATATATATTTTCAGAATGAAGCCGTATTCGATATGAAGTATGTGCTAAACATTGCAAAACCATAATAATAATCACTGACACAGTGCGCACACATAAAGATACATATATACAATATGACGGTAATAAAATAAAAGTAACGCATAATATATAAAAAATATAACACTTGCGATGACGCATGGTTGAATATGTAATGTGCACCGATGTGCATGCCGTGTGTAACGTTGCATCTCGACTCTGATACAAGAAATTAAAGAAAATAAGACGGTGAGAAAAGATATAAAAAGATAACTTAATAGTTTAATTAACTGTCTTCCCGTATTTTAAAATTCTAATATAAATCGAAAGATTAAGTAACGACAGGTGTTCTTATTTAGGACAAAAAGAAATAATACATAGTAATAAAAGGATGAAAACGGTGTCGCAGTGCAATTTATCGCGCATGCGCATGTGCGCGTATATGGTGATGCGCAGTAGAGAGGCGCAGAAATCAGGCTGATCAGGCAGACAGGCAGGCGGTCGTTCAGGCTCCTAACCTGATTTTTCTCAAGTTCCTGACACAGCATCTCAAGCTGCGCCTGGAAGCGTTCCCGTTCGACAGCCGCCTGCTTGACTTCATCACGAGCTGCCTGAAGTTCCTTTCGTAGCCTGGCAGCCTCCTGTCCGTTCTGTTGTTGACCCTGTTGCTGCTGAGATTGTTGTTGCAGTTGCGTCTGCATCTGCTGAATCTGCTGCTGCTGCGCATGAAGTTGCCTCTCCGTCGTTTGGATGCGCATCTGCAAATTAGTAGCAGATCTCTCCGCGGTGTCTGCACGCTGTTTCTCCGTTTCGACAAGCTTTCGCCATTGCTCCAATTGGGCATCTGTCTGTCCGGCCGACGGCGCAGCTGCAAGCTGTTTCTGCAACTCCTGGACACGTTTCTCAGCTTGTTCTGCCCTTTGACGTTCCTTTGTTTGCGCCTGCGTCAGTGTCTGCACTTGCTGCGCGAGACGATGCACTTCTCGCATCTGCGCATCCAGCGCTTCCTTCGCTGCTCTGTCTGGCGTTTGCGCATGCGCACGCTGCTGCTGCAACTGCTGAAGTCGACGGACTTCCTCTCGTTGCTTCTCGAGCTCGGTTTCACTTGCATTCAATTCCTGCTGGAAGTTCATCAACATGTCCTGAGATTTTTCTAATTGTATAACAAGCTGGTCACGTTCAACTTGCAACTGCTTAGCTTCAGCTTCCAACTTCTCCTTCAGCTTCTCTATCTTCTCTGAATGCTTTTCCCGGTTCTCCAATATGGCGGCCATCTTGTCACGGTCACGCTGTGCCACTTGAAGCTCGTGCTGAATTCTGGCGACGTCTTCGTTGCTCTGCCCTCTTCTTATTTCCTGTCTCAATGCGTCTCGTTCCTCGTGAAGTCTTGCAAGCTCAGCCGACATCTTTTCTAATTCTCGTTTACCCACTTCATTATTCTCCTGTTGTTTAGTTATTAGAATCTGTGACTTCTCCAGCTCCTTAGCTAATCTACCAGCTTCCAGCTCCACCTGATCTCTAGCAATTATTGCTTTGTCCAGACTGGCACGAAGTCTCTCCACTTCAATACTGGCACTTTCTGATCTCGTTTTACCTTCGGTCTGCATGAGCCTTTCCAGTCGTGCAATTTCTACTCTAAGTTTCTCATTATCTGCTTCTAAAACTTCAGATCTGGCTTTAAGTTTGTCGTGCCGGTCACGTATCTTCTCGGTCTCAATTCTTGCTCGTTCAATTTCTGCCCTATTCTTTTCCTGCACAGCTGTGGCCTTTGCCACTTCCTCGCGTGCTCTCTCCAGCTGCAGCTGCGATTCATGAAGCTTCGCCTCCAGCTGCTCTTCATTAGACTGAATCCTCTTGAGCTCAGTCTCACGAATCTCTAGTCGCTCCCTGAGCTTCTCCACCTCCTGCTGGAGCCTACTACCCTCGCTTTGCCATTTCTCCTGCTCGAACTGGTATTTACCTCGTACGCCCTCGGCACGCTCCAGGTCGGCCCGGAGCCTCGACGCGTCCTGCTCAGCCTTCCTAGCACGGTCCAGCTCAGCCAAAGCCTTGTCCAGTCGGTCACGCAACCTCTCCACCTCCATCTTCGCCCTCTCATGCTCCTCCTTCTGACGTTCCTGGCTCTCCTGATATTTTCCGAACCTGGCGGCATACCTCTCGCACTCCTCCCTGGAACTCTCAGCCTCCACCCTGAGCCTCTCAGCCTCTGCCTGGGCCTTCCTCAACTCGGCCTGCTGTCTGTCGTGTTTCTCGTACATCTTCTCTATCTCCAGCTGCATCCTGGCCAATTCCTCCTGCGTCTTCTCCGTCGCTGCTTGGGCCTTGTTTAGCTGAGAGTGTGCACGCTCTAACTCAAAACTCACTCTCTCGTTATCAGCTATCAACTTCTCACGTTCGTTTTGTAAACGGCGCAGCTCGATCTGCGTCTTTTCGTAACGTTCGCGCACCATCTCCAAATCGACTGTCAACCGGTCTAGTTCCTCTTTGGATTTCTCCTCATGCTCTTTCGTACGACCCAACTGTAAGGCTGCTCTGTCATACATCTCTTGGACCCTGGCTAATTCCTCCTGGGCCTTACGCGCTTCCTCGCGACCCTTCAGCGCTAACATTTGCTGCTTTTCCGCTTCCAAATTCAGACGATCCTTATCCGCTTCCATTACCTCGATTCGGTTTTGGAGACGGTACACTTCGCTTTGAGCCCTTTTGTCCAAAAAATATCATTTGTCAATGTTTGTACAATTGTTTGAAACGCTATTAAGAAATTTCTTAAATTATTTACCTATCATATTTTTCTAACATCTTTTCGAACTCCTTCTTCACATTGTCGCGTTCCTCGTGCGCTTTATTCATCGAGTACTGGGCCTTTTCTAACTTGTCCTTCAGGATTTCGATCTCCGTAAGAGCATCGTCACGTTCAAGCTAAAGAAAGTATTTTTCATTTAATCACAACCGTACGTCAAGAAGAATTTCGGAAACTCACAGCAAGCTTTTGATGGGCATTATGGACTTTCTCCCATCGTTCCTTAACAAGTTCCAATTCCGAAGCCATATTTTCTTTCTCGCGTTGCAGCTTCGCCATTTGATTCTGTCCGAACTCTATTCTCTCGTGAAGCTTCTCCATTTCCTCTTGGAAGCTATCTCGTTCCTTCTGAAGTCGTTGCATAATAACCTAATAGAATAAAAACCACAAAATTAATAAATAATTCTTCTCTACTTGCATCCTCATAATATTAAGCCAATTTCACACTTACCTGCGCCTTCTCATATTTATCCTGCAGACGATCTACTTCTAATTGAATAGTTTCACGTTCCTTCTGCATCCTGGCCGCCTGTCCCAAGGCCTTATCCAGTTGACTTTGAACATTATCGAAATCATAATTCTGTTTTTCACGTTCCATTTGCATCTGAAATTTTTTAAAAATCGACCATACAAACATGAACATTATCACTCAAAGTTCTTACTGTCAATTAAATATCAGCGCTTCGCCACCTGCACATCATAATAAGAATAACTCACCCTACGGATTTCAGCCTGGGACTTGTCCAGCTTCTCCTGTAGTTTGTCAACCTCGCTCTGGGTCTTATCCAGAAGATTCTGAACCTTGTCCTGCTGCAGTTGAGCCTTGCCAAGGGTCGCCTGGGTACGTTCGAGTTCCTCTTGGGCCTTCTCGAGCTCGTTCAGGGCTTTATCCCGCTCACAGTGCAACCGAGCAACCGACGCCTGGGCCCGTTCGTATTCATCCCGTAGACTCTCTTGCTCACCCTGAGCATTTTCCAGCCTTGCCTTCAGCCGGTACACTTCACCCTGACTCTTCTCGACCTGAGTAAAGACAAATACTTAAGACTCAAAATGCAATTCAATGTACACAATTAAATAATGAATTAAATAATATTACTGACTCGCATATTAAATAATCATTATATTATTTTGACTAAATATTAAATCTAATCCTCGACGGTAACGTCACACATCTTTCTTTTCCTCGCGCAATAATATTAACGTAATACCTGCTCAGCGAGATGTGCAGCAGTTTGATAGTAGTTGGCGCAACGTGCCATTTTCTTGATGAATATTTCAAAATTGTGCGAAACTCAAGTTTTTTTTTTTTATAATTACAAACTTCCTTTTTTAAGTACTGTTAAAGACTGCGGTATAACGCGATCGTGCGGATAGTACGCCGTATAATCACGTCCGCTCGATCCCGTGGTCTAAATCGGTGTGAAATCCGGGCAAGGTCGTGCAACGCACGAGAACCAGGTCACGCCAGGAGTGAGAATGCGGAGTCGTAGTAAAACGGGTTGGTACGGCAAGGGGTGAAGAGGGACAGCGTGGTCGATGAGTGTTGGAGGGAGTGAAACGGAGGCGGAGACTAGAATAGGGTGGAAAGAATTTACGAATTGCGGCGGGAGCTCAGATACGAGATTTCGACATTTAACAGAGAATACCGCAGTGAGACGTCATAAATATGCCATTGATCATTGACCGTCCGATCTATAGATCTTAGTGAAGCAACAGCGCGTCAAAAGAAAAAATTTACCTTTTCTTGAAGGGCCGTAGCTTCGGCTCGCGCCCTCTCGTTATCAGCCTGTGTAACTCTGAGCTCAGCCTGTGCCCGTCTGAGTTCAGCAGAAGCCTTCTCAGCGCGTTCCTGGACCCTGTCCATTTCCTGGGACGAATTGAGAGTGCTACGACCGAAAGTGGTCTGTGACCTTTCAAGATCATGACGAAGACGCTCATTCTCCAGTTCCAGTCTGGTCAGCCGTTGCTTGGCAGCTTCCCAGTCAGCGCCACTTCGGCCAACTTCAGATGCAGCCTTGTCCAGTTCGGCTTTACTCTTTCCTAATTCGGACTGCGAACTCTCTAGCTTCGACTCGAGACGATCCTTTTCGGCTTGGGCACGTTCTAATCGCGCGCCAAGTTTTTCCACCTGAAAGGCAGTCGGGGATTGGTGGGAATTTTTAGCGGGGACGCGACGGTGGCGCCATCTCTCGGCGGGGCCAAGAACCTTCATATCAAAATCCGACGACGCGCTCAAAACAAACCAACCTCCGATTCCAATGCGTGCAACTTCATTTTGTACTCTGCCAGTTCTCTCTCGTGCAATTCTCTCTCCTCTTGTTTCTCTTGTTCAGCCCGATCTCGTTGCTCCCTTAACTGCGCCATCTGTTTTTCCTTGTCGCCAATTGCTTCCTCCAGACTGCTCAAGGCGCCCTCGCTGCTGCAGTGGTGAGCTTGCATAGCTGTCAAACGGGCCCGTGCCATGTCTGCTTGATTATCCTTTTCCTTGAGCAGTGCCTCCAGGCTTTCAATCTGCGAAGGATCACATTGCATGATGAGGTTAGGGACCTCACGTTGCATTAACGATATCCCCTCGCTAAACACGGGGGTTCGGTTTAGTTTCACGGAAATATTATTATTTATCGCGTGCTTCAAACGACGCCGCATGCTATCATTTAATTCGCGGAGAAACTAATAATCTCTGTTGTTAGCGATAAATCGCATTTAACAAGAAAAAGGAAAATCATTACGTTATATTGTACTCTCGAGAATTTTACGTACCTATTGACAATGGCTTTGTCAAATATTTTTCTCTCCCTCTATGATAAACGTTCCTCTCTGTGCCGACGATCATATTGGTTTGGAGACGATTGCCGAACGGAGAAATTAAAATTGGAAATACCTATTTTTTCTTTCGTATCGGGTAATACGTTCTATTGATAAAAAATGTACAAATCATATTTAAATTAACAAAAATTTAAATAATAAGCAGAATTAAAAATAAATGTACAAGAATTAACTTAAATGTTAGAAATGTTTCGACGACTTGATTCAGTGCTTAAATATATAATAATGAAATAAAATTATAACTAGACTAAAAATAAAATAAAAATTATTACGTTTAGAATAATATACAGAGGTATAAAGATACATGGGAGACACTAAAAAGTACGATGGACGATAATAATAATTAGCTTAAGCGAAAGGCATACAAAAATTATTATAATAATAATTAATAATACAGCATACAATTAACCTAATTTCGGAGAAGATCGGAAACAAGATACGAGAGAGTCGAGAGTGACGCAACAGCACGCACGCATTTTTTATGTTCGTCACACATTCAAAGTCACAAAGCATTCTTGAATTTATTACCTTTACTCATTTTTATCGCGTTTCAATAAACGCGAGTAAACGGATGAGAAAACATGAATTTCTGGCAACAAGAAAAAAAAATATATTAACAAGACTCACCTTACGCTGCAGGACGTTTATCTTGCGATCCTTAATATCCATATGATCTTTCAGTTCGGTAAGTTCCGTGTTCATGCGATGTCGTTCCTGCTGCGCCTGCATGAGCGCCTGAGTCTTCTTCTCGATCAGTCGATTTTTCTCCTCGAGTCTTTGCCTCATTTCATCCACCTGTTGATGGAAACGAGTCAACGATGATTTCCATCGTTGACGGAAAAGAAAAAGAAAAAAAGATATATCAATTTCGCCGAGCGAGACTTCGGGAAGACGCTTGCACCGCCATCTATGAGATCGTATAGGGTACTACGACCTATTCGTTCGACGAACAGCCGTCAGTGGCGCCATCTGCAGATGCACTTACTAATCTCGACGAAAATTTACCACGAAAATTTGAAAAAACTGACGACAATACCAACGTACAGATTTGATATAACTTAAAAAGAGAAAGAATCACTCACGTCAGCCTGTAGCATATTATAGTGTTCCTCCTTGGCACAGAGAGACTCTTTAAGTACAGCAATATGTCTCTGATAGTCCTGATGCTGTTCCTCGAGTGTCTTCATCTTGGCTGACATGGCGAGAATCTCTTGGTCCCGGCGTTGCACCTCGGTTCGTAGATCATCCAGCTACGAAAAGAGGACCCGTCCAGGCTATGTCAGTCTCTCGAGCAGGGTTGCCAATTCGTCGACAGAAGCGTCACACCGGCCCTCCGCCACTGCCCGAGTATGGATGTAGAAGAACGCCGAGCGTGGCCGCGGTACTCCGATTGGTCGAGATGGATCGACCATTTTTTTTACAATTGAAGAGCAATGTGATCGCGCGCTACGATCTTCTAACTGTGTCAATTTTCTTTTTATTCATCTCAGCTCGTATAGTCATCTAACGTAACGGGATAGTCAATGACAGCTTTCTTTTTTTCCTATTTTTTTTTTTGTATCATCCAGCAGCGCGACGCGTAAACGTTCTCGATCGTTCGATTTAATAACAAGAGAAGTAAGATGGTAAATAATAATTTCAAAAAAGAAAAGTATACAGGTCATACTCGGGCAGGGCTCGCATGCAGCAGACCATCGCAAAAACACAGTGTAGTAAGTGACCTCTGCATCGGGGTCTCTTGTTCTGGGTGAAAAAGTGTCAGGAGTTTAGTATATGGATGTATAATTGTATATTACATATTCATGTAAACTACGTATTCGTGTTTGCGCGCGAGATAAGGCACCCTTTTCTCTTTGGGCGGATATGGTGGATACGGGATTGGAGTAAAGACGGTGGGCGGGAGTTTCGTGAGAGCGACGGTGGCGACACTAACGACGCTCTGCGCGAAACTCCGTAAAGCTCGGTACAGGAACAGGGATTAAAGCTTACGTGTCGGTTACTAGGTATATGTAAGTATATGTATCACACTAGCTCTAACATCTAGCGTAGGCGCACGCGCACGTTATTATACAAACGCGTTGCGAAACAGTGCGACCGATCGTTCAAAAGTTACTCATTAGTTTCCGAGAAAGGCCGCACGAGGCACGACGATCGAACGTTACTCGGTCGGTAAGTAAGTAAGCAAATGAATTTACTTTGAACGGGAAAACGACGTGCTCGCCATCTCGCGGTAATGCGCCATAACTACCGGCTCTCTACGTATGTACATTACGATATACATATACGTATACGTATGTATAATACTATTGTAAATAGTACAGTAGGCACACAAGATTTAGGGGAATCCCCTGAACGGGGTTTTACCATTTCTCTAAAGGTACGAATTTCTCGGGACAACTACGTGTACGACAAACTTTTATGATTGATAACGCAGACGAGAATTGATGGGTGGGTGAGTGGGTGGTGGGGAAGACTCTTTTTTTTAATGATATTCACGACATTTTTTAATGCTCAATAGGAGATGAATGGATGGCGATGAAACGTGGCGTGATCAGAGGATGATTTTTTTAATGCGAAGAATTTGAAAAAATGCTTCGTTCACCGGGTGAGATTTCTTACCTCCTCCGAAAGCTAAAATATCGGGTATCATATTTAATAATTCTGCGCAGAATTTTATAGCACAGCAAACACTATACTCCGTGCCACCCTCCTAGAAGAATTAACTCGTAGCTCTCGTATTGGCCGTGAACGCAAACTCGAATTAAAAATTTTTATTAGTTATTCCGTCAAGGGATATACGTAACTGCAGTTTCGCGCTGGAGGGTGGCGGAGGCGTCTGCTGCCGTTCGTTACTAACTTATCGCTAGCTTAAACCTAACCTTACATTTAATAGTCTTTTTGCATCTTAATATTATGCGGTGAAACGGAAATTTTATATTTTGGTTCGTCGATGTTACGCAAAATTTTTACATATAATTTAACGTAATCGAAATTCAAGGCCGAGACACTTATGGTTACATAAAGGAGTGAAAATAATTTCAGCTAGTTTAAATATAATGCAACAGTGGTGCAGAAATTGAAAGCTGAATCGTATCCGTGGACGAACCAAAAATAATTCTCCGGTCCCGCTGGAGAAATGGCATAGTAGCACTTCCCCACGGATAACATTCGAATTTATAGCTTAATCTGTTTTGCAGATAACAATAGCATTTAGCGAGACAAGCGCCGAGAGCTCAGTGCAACGCATGCAGCATGCTTCATGGAGGTTATGTTACGTTTGATCATGCTGGTGCAGCCGGGGACACGTTACACAGCCAACGCGGCCATATTTTTTTTCTATCATTTATTCAATCTACGTTAGCATTTTTCCGTTCATATTCGCCGATACTGTTTTCGCAAAATCGTGAAAATTATGGTTAAAAAAAGAGGCGCGCTTGAGCTCAGGATCGGCTCCCCGCTTCACGCGATATCTCGACGAACCCCGCTCTTTTGCGAAACGGCCATGAGAATGCGCCGTTACGATTGGCTGGTATTGAAAAGGTAAGGTTATAATACGTCGGAAGAAGACGGAGCTGCTAGGGTTCATTCTATGAATATCATTGGACGGATACAGACAATAGAGCAGATGGATCTTAAGAGTGAAAAAGACACAGATGATGACGTAATGAAAGACAGAGCGATCGAGTATCAACGAAGAAGAAAATAAACGAGGATGAATGCTGGCAGAAAAAAAAAATCTAAAAAAGATGATCGGATGAACGACAGAGAAGGCAGAGAAACAGATAATAAAATGGACGGCCGAGCTGCGAGAGATGCGATAGGTGGTATAAATAAATTAATAATATGCAAATATCATAATTGCGGCAATTCTTTTTTCTTTTCATAAATTTTCATTTCGTTTCTATTATCTTTTTTTTTCTAAGGTTTTTAATCTTGCCCTTGTATCGCTTATGCCGTTGATTGGACTTTCGTCCGTGTTTGGTTAAAATCGGATGAGCTTCGGGTTTCTCTCGTATTTCAATGAGTGGCGCTGCATTTGCTTCAAGGGGAATCCCCCCGTATTGCACAGAGCGACTCTCCTTTCGTTACAGTTTTAGTGGAACGCTCCGTGTCTATAGTCTTAAAATTTTGTTCTTTCGTCTTTTTTTTTTTTTCTTTTTATTTAGCTTACCTATCAGATACGTGCGACGTGTTTCGTCGATAATTAATTCTCGATACGACTCTTTCTCTTTATCTGTATACATAGTCAACATTGTTAGAATATCTCGAAAAAGGATCAACAGCTTTCATTCGTTATCTCTTCTTTCATATATTTTTTTGGGGGGAAAGGGGTTCCTTTTACTATTTTCTAAAAAATACGTTATCCCTCCCTTGCTTCTAATTAAATGTCCTTGTTTTTAGGCAATGGATAAATTAGAGCGCGATTCTTCAACGATCTACGACACCTTCCTTCGCTGCCGCCGTTTGCCTTCACCTCAAAATGTTATAGCGAGGATTATATAATCGATTCGAAAATATATATATTTTTTAATATAGATAAATATGATCGTTTCTGAAAGATGGTAGTGAGGAAGAGGCGAGTTTTGTAAATAGCAAAATTAAAATAAAAAAAAAATAGAAGAAACAATGAAATAAAATTATTCCGTCAATGAAACAGTTCTTCAACATTCCATTCGATCCGCTAGATGGCAGCCCGGTTACAAAATCATTAAAGATTCCTCGAAAGCCCGATCGACGTCGATAAATAAATTGAATCGTCAAATATGCATTCAGGATTTCTTGCACTTCTTAGGAGTAGGACTGGGATGACGATCTGGCCCATCTTGTAAGACTGTGATTGATGGAACACTTGGTACTGAGAATGACGATGGCAGTAGTGATGGTGAGAGTTGACGGCGGCAACATCGGCGAGGGTCGCAGGATAATGTATATTATTATTATTGTTGTTGTTATTGTTATTATCATCATCGTCATCCGACTGGCTGTCGAACTCCTAGAGGACGTCGTTCTTTTCGATGCGGACGTTGTCGATGAAGAAACTTACTTGGCGTTTAAAGTTGAGATCGTGCTTGTTGAAGGTGTGCGCATGCAGAGCTAGGGCGCCAGCAGCGGCCGCGGGTTCTATTTGTTTGAAGTGTTGCTGTTGCGATAGTATGGTAGCTTGGGGTTGTTGTAACTGATGATGATGATGATGATGATGATAAGTGGTGGCAGTGGTTGTGGTGGTTGTGGTGGCAATGACGTTAGTACCGATACCGGTAGTGATAATTGACTGATGATGATGATGATGCTGTAAGTGATGATGAAGCTGTTGTTGCTGTTGCAGTTGTTGTTGGTAATGCTGCTGCTGCTGCTGCTGGTGCTGATAGTGCTGCTGATGAAGATGATGAAGATGATCGGTGTATCGGTCGGTATACGGATTGGCGACCCCGGTGGTGGTGCCCGCCGAGATACCAGCAAGGCAGGAACCCGGCGGCGGCGCACCTGTCGAACCGTCAATTAACGAAGTGGTTAGTGCGCCCGTACGACCGTACGGCAGTGATAGGGAGAAGCCCGTCGACGTCGTCGTCGTCGCCGTGGTCGTCGTCACGAGCATCGAGACGCTGGTTGGTCCCCTGGCGATGGCCACGGCGGCGGCATTAAAATGCTGATGGCCAAACGCGTCGACGGCAAAGCCACCACCAGACGGTGCTCTCCATAATGTATAAACGGGCCCGCTCTTATCGATACCTGCTGGAACGAGGGCGCCACCTCCGCCGAGGCCGAAGCTTACGACGCCGGCAACGCCACCACTCGGCACCGCCGTAGCCTTCAGTAGCTGCTCCCGCAATTTTCCTCCGGACTCCCGGATCCGCTGGAGTTCGGCCTCGAGGAGGCCCACCTCCTTCTCCAGATTTTGTATGCGCGCGTCTTTCGTCTCTAGTATGGCGGTCAAGGTGGTGCTACCGGGCACGCCGCCCGGTACCGCCACGCTTCCGCCGAGGACCGTACCGCTGCTGGCACTTCCGGCACCGACGACACCTCCGACGCCTCCCCCGGCGACCGGCGCCCCGGAGGATGCCGTCGAGGCGTACGCGAGCTCCAGCTGCGTCTGGAGGCTCTTCAGCGTCTCGTTCGTCGCTTTGAGCTCCTTATAACAAGCAATACCAGAGTTACTCGCGGTGCTCGTGTCTTTAATCGTGATTTTAGTGGTGGTTGTGGGTATATTTTTTTTTTTTTTGGTCGTGACAATGGTTGTGGTGGTCATGATATTTTGACTGTTAGTTGTGATATTTGTGCTGGTCGTGACAGTGTGAGTCATTAATGATTTATGATAATGTGATGATGTCGAATGCTGAAGAAGGTTATGGCCACTGTCCATGTGAGGTTAAAAGCATCCATGGGTGTCAGTCGTGTCGAAAATTCGAACGCTCGCCCAACATGTTTCTAACCTCGACACTGTCGTTGGCGCTGGTGTAGGAAAGCGGAAGTGGTTTTGTTTTGAGCTGCGCCCCGGTTGACGAAAGAAAAGCGACGTTCCGCCGAGTTGTCCGTATATCATAATCCCTCTTCCGGTTTACATCTGTGATTCTCCAAACATTTTTCCTCTCTCCCTCTCACTCTCTCTCTCTCTCTCTTTGTTTGCCGACGTGCGTCCCATTCGGAATTCCTTCGCGCCAACTGTCTTTGTCTTTCTCTCCCATAGCATTTTTCGTTTGCTCAGTCTCTCTAGGTGGCGTTGACGGCGTCTCCGCGGATTATCTTAAGCCGATTCGATTTTATCGATCGCGATCCCACTCTTTTTTGTTACAGTAAATACATCCGGCATATTTCCTTTATATCTGGCTCCTCGCGACGCTGGGCGTCGCCGCAGTTCTTTCGCCACCGCGACGCGCGGCTGACATATTGTCCATCCACGTACGGCGTGTCCGTCGACATTTTCTCGACATCCATTTTTGTTCACTTTCATCTCATTTTCTATACGTAGAAGCGTCGATTTTCGCTGGGGCACTAAAAAAAATCATACCGACACAACACACGGTGTCCCACTTGTTCACGACGGTGGTGCCAACGCTAAATGGACAAGATCTCACCAGTGGAATGGACCAAATTTATAATAAATTTAGCCATGGATGATGGCAAGGTACAATCCAATTATGTGTTACGTATTAAGTTGTAGGTTAGTTTTGAAAATTGAAAATTGAATACGACCGATTTGACGAGTACGAGCATTGCAATTAAGAGAGGAAGCGTGCTGAAGTCGTTACATAAGGTACACAATTTCCACCGTAAACAACGAAATTCAAAGAAGTTGAAAAAATATATGATCGATAGTAACGCCATCTTACGCCTCACTCTCCAAATTCATGACCTGCTCAGTAGGAAAGTAGATACCTATCTTACCGATTCTCGTAGAAACACTTATGTATGTATGTAAAAAAAAAAGGATGATATAAACAGAGGTATGCGACGAAGTCAAAAAATGATGCACATGTAAATGACAATTAAAAGAAGATGAAACGTGAATAATATGTGGTTTGCGTCCCGGGCACTCTTGAAATAATTTTCATAATTTTTCACGAGGGACCGGGACAAGATTTACAACGGTAATCGCAAAAGTTTTAGCAGAAAAACTGGCACTGTTATCTATGTCTCTATGTATTTAGGGGCATGTCAATTACGAGGGGCGTGTCTATAGCACGCACGAGTGGCGTTAGCTATCTTTGCACCGCCCCTTTCGGCCAACATGCCTAAGGCATTGGGCGGGTCGATCTTCGCACCCGCCCACAATCGGAAAACTTGTGTATGAATATCAAAAAGTTTGCAGATAAAATCGCGATCTTTATAAAAGATATATTGTATATGTGATTGTGATTACACATGATATGTACACACTGATATGAACATGAATTAACAGATGATCGGATTAAGAGCAAGAGTGGTAGAGACACGGTGTTGTACATTCAATTGCGCGCAGTAGAGCTGAGCAAAAGGTGGTGCAGGGTTATCATTCCGTATAATATAGTGATTATATAAATATATACAACATATATATAGTATATGCATCGCGTTATATAGTGTATATATACTTTGTATATATGTATATAGTATGCATGTAGCCTGGGATATATCAGCTTCAAGAGCTCCAAAAAATGTGCCATATATGTTATATTATATGACTATTGGGGGAGCTTTAACGCGCTCTTGCGGTCAATTTGAACTACTAATTTATATTTAATATTCTAATTCGTCTCCTCACTGAAATTTATGAGCAAGGAAATAATTGTTTCTCTATTAATTTAAAAAAAATAGCTGCTACTCACGTTTCGCAAATGCACGATTTTATCGTTTACGGCGATAAACACGTATCACGATTTCTACGCGAAACGTAGATATAAACACACTGCATAATACATATACATATATATATCAATTATATATATAATTTATAAATAGCGCACAGAAAAGAAATAGTACGGAAATATGCATGGTGTGATAAAAGAAGTACAGCGGAATATGGGGGTGACGTTGTTTCTGTAATTAGTGTGCAGATGGCGCAAGTGTACACGCGGCATAGATATATTCGCGCGCTGTTTTACCGACGGGTAAAGGAGTATACACTGTTTCAGCTCTCTCATTTCTAATATTCTGGCAGCTTCCAAAAAGTTTAATTACGAATTTTTACCGGGATGGCGCTTTTATGTAAAGTGTACCTGCACCCAAGCTTTCACGACAGCCTACTCATTACTCAAAATGCCTTTTGACGATTGTCGGTAACAGTAATGGTGGTTGACATGGTAGTACTAATAACGACCGTGTGATGACGCTAGTGACAATCAATGGTTAATTTTTCATTTAATGTCGGGTGAATGAATTTATAGTGTGTGGGCAAGTGTAGGAGTATATTATATTCCCGTAAAATTACGCTAATTGAGATCTTACCACCTACACATCTAAAGCAGCTCATTCCACGCTTACTCATTTCTTTTTTTTAATAACGCTTATACGGACACAGACGTATATATATATATATATATATTCTTTGTTCTCTTTTGTATCTGACTGCATTTACAATTCCTCGTTCTTCTTTCGATTGAGGTTACGCTTTATTTCCCACCGTCCCACCTTAATTATATCACGGTCTACGAGATTTCTTTTTCTTCTCTTTCCTTCTCTTTTTTTTTTAGGGTTGAACATTTTATTATGGACAAGATTGATATTGACGTGCAGCTTCAATGTTATGGGTCTGCCGGAGCGGATAATTGTGGGTGACGGAAGTAGTAAATGAGAGAAAGAGGGATGACAGAGAGAGACAGAGAGAGAGAATAAGGAGAGCGAGGGAGAAAGAGAAAAAGAGGGAGTGAGGGAAAGAAAAGAGAGAAGAGAATCTAAAGAAAAAGGAAAAAAAAATGTAAATTCCGATAGTTCACGTCGAGTTGAAAAATTAATTAAAGCGCAGCATTAAGCGCTAATTGGCGGTAAATTCAAATTTGCTTCCATCTCTAATTTTTTTCTTCCTATTTCTCTCTCGTGCACGGACGAGACTCGCGTTTATTAGATTCTCTTCCACTTGTTCAAATACGATTAGTGGCTGATCATCGCTGCCTCAGGCTTGCACGCTGGCTTTCAGTCGATTCAGGAATTGCGCGACGATCTAATATGGCGGGTTAGATTAGGTTAGTGAAAGATACAGGCATCGAAAAAGTGCTCAAGTGCTACACGAACATGTCCACATAGCGAGGTAGGCAAACGCGCGCAAGGCACAAAGTGGAAATAGTAATAGTAGCAGTAATAGTAGTAGCAGTAGTAGTAGCAAGTAGTAACAGTGATAGTAATAGTAGAATAAAAAATAGTTATAGTAACAGCAGTAATAGCAGTACAGCAGTGCAACACGCGAGATGGACACCTAGATCCCCTCGCTTAAATTCCTTTCTTTCCTTTCTGCACATTTTCCATTTTAGTATTTCCCTTCCTTTCCTTTTTTTTCTCCTTTTTGCATCCAATTGCGTTTCCCGTGATTCATCACGTTCAATTCAACTATATATATATACATATATATGTGTATATATATTAATATATATATTTATTATTATATATATATTAATATACATATGTACTCAAGAGCGACGTCAGCAACGTCCACTCAGAATTCACCTAGTGCTACGTCTCTACCAGGCAAACGGGACACGAAGTCAGCCCCATATATAAATATAAGTGAAAAATAAAAAAAATTCATAAAAATATCGACTTTCCGTAATTTCAAACCAAATCTCCAATGCACGATGCATTTCCAAGCCATTGATTTAACCGCCTTGCTGGTAATCGCTACTAGTTGCGTGACGCGCCACAGAGATGGCAGCACAGCCGTTCATCGTATTCGATCGAACCTCACTCGAATAACCTAACCTATGTCCGAACGTTCTGTAGCTCTCTGTACGTAGATGAAATAACGTGTATCGCCGTCCCGTCGCTTTTCTTAAAACGTTTTCATGAATTTTCAACAATAATCACGGCGCGACTTCGTGTCCGTCCGAAAAGATATACACGGCAAAGCAAAATATCGACACCCGCGACATCTCTCAGTGGCGCGCGTGTCGCTATCGCGTACTTGTACAGCACCTTTCAAAAGAATCATACTGAGCAGTAAAATAAACGGCACACGGATAGCAATGGCAGAGTGATTTTTTTTGTTTTTTTATAGTACAAGAGAGAAAGTAGTGGATCGGTGGCGGTTAGTGGTTTCAATGACAGTAGTGTAGATGGCGGTAGTGTAGAGCATATATTTGCTCGTCTTTTTTGTTTTCACTTTATCTGTATAGTGCGCCAAAATAAATCTGCGATAAAACGTATTTATGTACGGTGTATAAGTGTTCTGTTTGTGCATATATATATATATTTTTTTGTAAAATGTCCATATGGAAATTGTGTAAACGTCCGCGACTCTTACCAACGACCAGGGTGTCAAATGCTTTGGTTATGTCCGAAAAGGACGGATCTCACTCGAACTAACTGATGTCGAGTGTGACCAGATGTTAACCGATCAATTGGTAAGGGACGCGAGTCGCGCGTTGTCTTTCGTTTTTTTTTCTCTTTTTTTTCTACTGGCAAGCAGCTACGTACAGTAAACGTTCACGAGGCAAGATAATCGACAAGTAACCGAAAGTGTCACGGGTAGAATGCTTAAGGACCTGCTTCTGGATAGTCGACTGCATCTGCTGGAACATGATCCTTTCCTCCTCCTTACCTGGAACAGGATAACCCATGGAAAAGCTCTCGAGAACTCTCCCGCAAGGTTGGGACTCGAATTTTTTGTTTTGTTTAATTATTAATTAAAAATATATTTTTTTCGATGGACTGTACGACGAAAATAATACGAATCTACAACGCTATGAGCTTTTGAAATTGGGACGTTGAAATAAGGGTGCGAAAGATGCTAAAATATTTAGTGAAAAATTCGTGTTGACTGGTAACAATTTTTTTTTTGTATTCGTTCTAACCTCCTTTTTTCCCAGTAATCCAGTTTTCACGAGACGCATTGCTGTATATTTACGGACAGATTTAACAGGGTTGAAATTACATTCTGTGAAATTTCAGGGCGCAAAAATGACCACGACTGTGATCCCAGCAAGTCACGCTCCTGCATTTACATTAAACGCTGAAGTGTGTCTTTCGTGAACGTGCCTTAATAAAAATATGCTGTATCCTCATTGTTTGCACGGAGACCCTTACACGACAGCACTACATATGTATATTCCGTCAGCCGTTCATGAAGACTCCGTAAAAAAAAAGTTTAACGATCACTTGCCTTGTAAACGCGCCACAATAATTCGATATCAATTTCATAGCGAGCAATCGATAACCGACCGTCAGAATATTCGCCAGTTGTCGACGAGGAAGCAATGGAATTTAAAAGGAAGGTCGCGCCCATAAAACAGGCACTGATAAGTTCGTTTGAAGAGGCGAAAAACCGTTACGACCCCCTGGCGGGAGTATTGCTAACTATCGGACTTTGGCTTATGCCTGAATCTTATAATAGGCCAGCCACCATAGACATTGACAATTGAAAGATGTACAGTTAAAAATTGGCCAATCATAATAGACAGTCCTGACCTTTTCATGGTGTTCAAGAGTTTTCCGACCCTCTGGCGGAAATATCGCTAACTACTGGATCCTGGCCAATGCTTGGATCTTATAATAGATACCAGAAGGCAGTCACGTGAAAGTTTATTATATCGTACCGAGAAGGCATTCTTATCTCAACGAGATATATCGTATAAAAGGACCAGTATCAATGGCGGCCATAACCTCAATTATCAATTACTTTTGTTACCTCTCATTGGATACACAGTGCTCACAACTGTTGGATATCGCGGAGTGCATCGAACCCGAGTCAGATGGACTTGGCCGGACGTGGCCCTTACGTAAAATGGCGGAATGCACGCGACAATGTATTCTTACGTAAAATGCAACCGGTTTGGACATGCGCCAATCCCGATCCGCAGGTTGTTGGCTCGGACAAATACAAAAATCAGTGGCACTCAAGGCTACGTGAATTACCGTGATTACCGGGAAACATAGGTAAGGGCGGGCAAGACGAGGCAATGCCTCTTTTTCTTATTTTCTTAAACAAACAAACTTGTAGCGAGACGATGAAAAATACAGACACAGTAATGCGACCAATGTAAGCGCGGGAAATTCAAATTTTTATACGCGAAGAATAAAAGAACTCACCCATTCCTTTGTTCTGGAGCATTTCGAGGAGCTTCTTGATGCTCTCGTCTCGAGCTTGGAGCGTCTGTTTTTGCGTCTCTATTCTCAATTCCAGCTCCTGTAAAGATAAATAAATAAATAAAGCTTAACGCATCTACGTTATACACAGTCTATGGACTCTATATATACATTCTTAGTTTCAATAGCGTCAGAGCCACGAAAACACTTATTCGATACGTTCGCGGAGCAATGGCGTAGAACGAATATATTATTTAACACGTCATTGGCCACCTAGCGGATTTCAAAGGAAACTCAAGTGCACCTACATAAGTTATGCGCCGAGGTAACACTGGATATAGATATTGATATAAACTGTCTGCATAATCTGGCTCGTGGCCAAAGAGCGACCAGTTGCATCGTCTAGGTTGCGGTCGTCGAGGACGTCGGGCGTCGGTCGTTCGTAGCGATAAAGCGCGTTGCCAATTAATCAGCGAGGTCGCGAACTCTACCGGATTTCAGCCGAGCCAAGATTTCGCTGGTAACATTGGCCGAGAATAAAACCAGCAGGTTTTCCCTCTAGTAGCACAGAGACTTTGACCAGTTAAACTGAAATTACAGCCGCACAGTAATGCAGGCAGTATCAAAACCTAACCTAAAATCAAGGAGCCTGCGCCATCTGTGTATAATATTATACAAGAAGAGATAAATAAGAAAAATTGTACATGAAGCAAAATTTTTATAATTTTAAATATTTACTCAAAATTCTTAGTGTATTGTCGCGTAAGCCTGAAATTTTTATTTTGCCTTTTCTATCATTTTTCTTACCCTTCCTACATTCAGAGTGATGTGTTTCAATGGCTTCATGTAAAATTCTTACGTGCCCATGATCTTCTAGGGAATTTTTATACACGGCGAGCATAAATAAAAAGACGAAGGAATCCTTCGGACCCAATATGTATTTTCTAGGGGATTTCTATAGAGGGCAAACTCTTTTATTAACGCTTATTATTATTATGCGTTTATAGTCAAACGACTATATATGTACCATATATATATATGCATTGTGCATGGATGCTCATATTTTTCTACCTCTGTTACTTGCTCTATGATAATATCAGTGATAACGTCTAAAGCTCTTTATAATCATTCTATCGCGTGCATAGACTTTGCAATGTCATTCTTACGTAATCCATGATTTTTTTTTTATTAGATTTATTAGTTTCCTTCATTAACTTTTTTTTTACACAGGATTAATGCAGTAGCTTGTGCTTGTTTATTTTATTTTTACTACTGGATAAATATGAGCTAGCAATGAGCTATTTGAAATTACATAGTTCCCGAGTGTCATTCATTTTTTCTTACACCCTCATAAATCCAGAGAGCGAACCAATATCGTCCCCGGAAACAACCCTCATATTGGACACTAAGAAGAGCCTTATTGGACTCAGAACCGTCATTTTCATCGTCCATTTATTTTTGACTGCAAGAAAGCGGGATAAAGTTTCACATTAAATTTTTACTAGATACCCGTTATACTCCGTACCTTATAATTGATACAGTGTTGTACCGTATCTTGCATCAGTGGTAATCCTTGGTAAATTCCATTAGAAAAAAAAAATGCAGATTCCCGAACTAGTTTCGAACCCCCGACCGACAGAGCAACAGCTGCGCCCGACTTCAATTCCCTGAAGTTTGCCGAACAACCGAAACTTTCTGACCCAACTTGACAGTAAAAAAAATCGATAGCCACTAGGGAAACGATTGATTAATAGAAATTTCCAAGTCTTGTCAGTATTATTACTACGATGAATTACCATTAGGCCACATTGCTACTCGATACGCGCCTAACTTCAGGAAGGTAACAATAATTTGAGGTTATCCCGCACGTACGTCCTATTGAGAAGGGAAAAGTTGAGTCATAATTAAAAATGAAAAAAAAAAAAAAAAATCTACACGTGACATTCGTACCGTGAAAACAATTTAAATGACGAAAACGTCTATTACATACAACATGGCGGTTATAAATAATTTCTTAAATATTTTTTCCCTTCGTCTCGTACGCAGGCGCAGCTGGAAGACTATCGATATAATAATTGTTTAATAAAAATTTTGGACACCCGATACGTTCTCTCACCTTTATGGTGTCACGCAAAATGGCGATTTCCCGCGTGAGATGTTCGTTCTCGTTATAAAGAACCTCTATTTGCTGTTGCATCTCGACGCTGGGTCCGCGCATCCTCAGTCTGAGCTCCTCTTCCAGTTGTCGAACCATCATATTTTGTTTCTGCAAAGGAAAATAACAAAAAAAAATAACGCATTAATCAACAGACCACAATGAAAAGTACATTAAAATAAATTTGACAATTTCAAAATTCCTATAACCTAACTAACTGAAACTAACCAAAGCGTCGTAACCTTCGACAAAGCCTTAATCAACGTCAATCCCAAACTTCAGCTTCGAACGAAAATCAAATTTACGAAACACGTGGTCTGGCATAGCCAACGGCGTCATTACTATATATCGGGTGAGTACGCCGACGAAAAGACTACTCGGAAATGTCCAATAGCTCTGATTGACCCAGTTCTCTCGGGTAGCAGGGAGGCCTTGTGTCGTGTGACGTCACGGGCTTGAGGTGTGGTCCCCGTGACGTCATTTGCTCATAATGAAAGCACCCTGTCCTCACCACCCTTCATGGAATTCTCACCCAGTCTTCATCCCCCCCTTCACCACCCTAGACATCCCTTATACATGCATCTATACATACAACAATATGCAGCTTATTGCACAATAAATACTGTACGACAAATATGCGCGCGCGCGCGTGTGTGTGTGTGCGCGCGCGCGCCGAACCAACCATTGAAATTATTCATTCTAGCCAGTTGATTTTGTCGTTATTTTCAAACCAACCTTTTAATGGCTTAAATGAAGTATATGGCACTTTGAGTATACACGATGCAATTTAACGTGTGAATTCGGTAATGGAGGGAAACAATGTTATACAGATTATTATTATTATTATTATTGTGCAAGATAAACAACGAGACTTTACGGTTAGTGAATTGATAAAAAATTTCAAGTCACATGACGGTATACATAAAAAATTGGATTACGTGGTAATCTCATCGATAGTTGTTATCGATGCTTGTTTCTACTGACTATAGCATGCACCTGGGGATTTAACGTATTAACCCAGTTCTAGGATGAGCCGGGATACACTTTGACCTCGGTCAATGTATTCTTATCGCAGGCTACTCCCGGCAGATACGGAGGCCACCAGATTACGTCTCGCTGTGCACCTGTCAGTTGGTCCTGCGTTGATGCCAGTTACAGTTATTTTCAGCATCGACCAGTTTCAATTGGTCAGCCTCGCTCTAGGATAGATACTTCTATCTATAGATGACCCGAGATAATACCCA
>JARQSU010000446.1:44971-65969 GCA_030142265.1 Calameuta filiformis
GCATCGACCAGTTTCAATTGGTCAGCCTCGCTCTAGGATAGATACTTCTATCTATAGATGACCCGAGATAATACCCACACCTGCCTGACACAACTGTCAGGTATTATTGAATCGACAAGATTATCTGAATTTCAGATAACGATACTCGGCAACAACAAGTAAATACATAAAAGCGATTTCTGATAAAAAATAGTTGATAACTAGAAAAAAATTTTCAAATAAAAAAAATTACATATAAATTCCAAACAGCTGTCAAATATTCTAACGATACACGTGTCGTATGGATTCGGTGTGAAGGTGTAAATTGGTGATACAAAAAAGTTGCATAATTGGAGAAAAAAATCTCTTCTGATGAACCTAGGTCGGGAGCAGCCAAGGATCCAGGTCTAGATGGTGGTTTAGAGTTCAAACGAAGCCCTTCTTAAGACAAGATCCAATTACCGATCGGGTAAACCCTATCGCAGCTCTCCTCATTACGACGAAGGCGCACGCACCCTCGAGTGCGAAAAACGAAGGTTCCTTACGTCAGCGACGTCGTAGCCGAACGGCGTCGGGACGACAACGCCGACGACTACCATCCAGAAAGACACTCGTAACCCCGGGGTCGTCGTACCCGGAGATCGATCTCTTCCCAGAAGCAGCTTTCCGAGTCTGCAAGCTCGTCGGGTACTGGTTGGCTGACTGGATGACACCGTCTGGCTGAAGCTTGGTCTAGGTTAGGTTAGGTATACTGGTAGCCCGTAAAAGCCACTGGAGCAGGCAACCCAACTTGAACTGACTCTCGTTCAGATATACTTGAAGTTAGATAGATAAATAGTGACTGGAAACTTCGTGCTTCTAATCTCGTCATCATCAGCAGGAACAGGAACGCGATTGGGGGTCGGTCGTGTAAGCTCAGAAAAAAAGTATACTTTTTTTTTTCTTCTTCTTAATGATCGATCCATCACGAGTTTCGTCGTGAATCTCGAAAGATTTTTTTTTAATTTTCTTACTCACGATCATCGCCGTTATTCGTTATTGGAGTCATCTGTCAGTGCCAATGACAGCTGTATAATTTACCATAAATCGAAGTCTCGCGATTAAAGTTTAGGAACGCAGGACTTGGGTGTATCTGGTTTTTAACCTAACCCAACCTCACTTGACAGATGTGTCACGAGTGACGTATGTTCTGTTCCGTAGCTATCCGGCCTAGACAGTTGTTTTAGCAGCTGACAAAGTGTCGGTAGGTACCGAGGTTCGACTGGCTTAATAGGGGATTGAATTACGATGGGGGGTGGTCATATGAAACGTTTTGTATCGCGGTGAGCTTTGTAAAATGATCAATGGACTAGGGTATGGTTAAAAGTGGTTTCAGGAGGTTGAATTGCGTTTGAAGTAAGGTTATGGCTATGTTGGGTTGGTTGGTCTGAAGTTGATGCAGACGGTGGTTCGTGGGTTTGGGTGTCGGCTGAGAAAGGTACGGGGAGGTCAGCCGGTGCTCATTCATGAAGTGGTTGGTCAACTTGAAGGTTGTACGCTTCTCGCGTGTCTTTCTTCACCCTTGGGATCGATTATCTTTTGGTAGTCCTAATTAAGGCTTGGATCTATCCATACTGTTATTGTGTCTGGCATTGGGATATTTGAGTACGCTCGATTCAGGCATTTTTTGGAATCGCTGTGAATGAGATGAAAAAGAAAATGAAAACTTGAAAAATTTCATGTCTTCGAGTTAATGACGTCATTAATGACGAAATGGAGAACAGCGATGCCAATGGTACAGTGGTCCAGCATCTGTCGCATGGTAATGCGAAAACGTGCTTATAAGCTTGATTTAACGATAAATGATACAAATATGATAATCAGGGACAATACCATGCTTTTAAGTGCGTAAATTCCGGGATCGGCAGAGCAGCTAACATTTTCTGGGTCATTCCAAACGATAAGTTTTAGCGTCCGGCAATTCTTGAAGCACCCTATACGTGTTTTCACGATGTACAGCTATTTGGGATATATGTAGACCATTTCGAGTATATACCAGAAGAAAAAAATTTTTTTTTGCTACCCATAAAATCCTCAAATCCTATGACAGAGATCCTATGACCACACTTAAATTATTTTCAAATTTCTCTCGAATTCGTATTATCTGTTACGTCAACGAGAAAAAAAAAATAATTCCACAATAAAAAAATCAATAAAAATTAACTGCCCCCCCCCCCCGCATAACTCGATGGATCGTTAATCGTCCAGAGCACACGTATCAGAGTAGATAGTGATGCAACTTTTTTTCAAACCACTTTCATTCTACCACCCCCTAGTATAGAACGGGGTATCTTTGAAGAGAACATGGATTGAGTGTGCCAACAATATAGGAGTGGGGGTAGTATTGGAGAAGGATCGAGAGGAAGAGGAGGGAAAAGATGGTGATAAAACCACCCCCTCTCTTCTCATACTAGAGTACTACGCCGGAGCAGTGGAAGGGGTAACCAGTGTATGAGGGAGTGGGGATAAGACCGTCATGGTGGGGACGAGAGGAGAATCAACGTCGCTCGATACACCTTTGCCTCTGGGAATCCGCCATTAGGTCCCCCTACTTCACCCCGTCCCTCCCCTACCAACCCCCCACCAACGTCACTCATGCCCAATTCTAATGCCTTCGGCAATCTCCTGCCCCCTACCACCCACTACGTCAATCGTCAACACTGACACTCTACATTCTGTACTAGTACTTTCATCCCCTCCACTGTCGTATACTACCCCCACCATGTGCCGTGCACACTCAGCAAACGAACGGCGAAAGCTCAAGTCAGATCGTGGCTGCGATTGTAAAGGGGATGAATGGTAACTAGGTTTCACTGGACGGCACCGGTAACCAAACTTGGTGTGAAGTTTGGTTTAACATAAAATCTCAAACGAATGTCCGGAAGTCCAAGTGAATTGAGTTGGGGGGGGTCTGCAACTGGTTTTTGGAGGGGTTAGAAATAATGCATTGGGCCCTCGATGATCTCTTCGGGCACTTCCGTTTAATGGCGAGGGTTGGTTATGACGATGGTTTTAAGTGAAGTAATGATAACCGTGGGAGCAGTAGGTGGAGTTAATTCCTCTGGGTCAATATTACTGAAGAACTTTTAAGGTAAGCGACTGGGGGGGTTGTAATACGATGTAGTTAAGGAAATTACTGTAGGGACTTGACGGGGTTTCTTTTTTTAAATTATTTAAATTTAATACAGCTAAGTTATTCGTGCTGGTGACGCGTAGGGGTAAGTTTCCTCCCGCCCTTTTTTTTTAAGAAAATTAATTATTCCCTGCTGGTATTTCTGATCGGTATTAATTAATCGCGAGCGGTGTCTAGGACTTTTGAATAACTACCAAGTAATTCGATCGAAGCCTCAGTGGATCTAAGAAGCAAGTCTCGAGTTTTCGTGAACAGTCGACGGTAGAGCGACGCGAAAAATTTGAATGATTAAAATGGCGGATGCGAGTGTACCTCGATGATGCTGGACGTGAGTTAGCTTATACAGGGTATAGTAGAACGAGGATCATTTTACGGGAGAATAATTAACGTCGCTTAATTTCAAGGTTCCGCTGGTGAAAACGAACCTGAAGCTTTCGTCGCGGATGACTTCACGATTAAGAATTCACGTAAACCTTGAGATTTAATATTTTTTGAAAAACAGCAGACGAAAATAACAAAGTATAAATGTACGGAACGGTGCAAATATTTTGATTTTATTCCAATAAAAAAAAAATTATTTTTTTCTAACAACCATCGTCCAGTCGGATGAAAACACTCCGATAGTGGCGATGTCACGTGTCCGATTATTTATTTTTAAAAGTTGGCAACGCGACGTACGTATATTCCGCCGTTTTGTCTACCAACCAGCTCCAACTATCATATTCAATATCCAAGCGTTAAAAAATATTAAAAGCAAAAAAGAAAAGGTGAATGAGAACGTCGCCAAATGAGGACGCTCACTTATGTGCATATACGAAGTCCTTTACATATATAACAGAAATATGTCAGTTTCCATTACCCCATTAAACCCCATTTTGTTGGTAATGATGCTGAATGAAAGATAATAATAGTAATAATAAAAGATAAGCCTACAGTAATCATCCACCTTCCACACCATCGACAGTCTTATGGGTCATATAAATCATTGATCGTGAATAAAAAAAATTTCAACTAGAAAAATGTTACTTCAAAAAATAAATGTAACCGTCGCCCGTGCTTCCATTACATTATACTTGACTTGACTGCTCGAGTCATAAAAATAACGCGCAATCTCGATAGGACGTTCCAAGAAAAACAACGAACCATATATTTATTGCCATAAGGAATATATTGATCTTTGCGAAGAATTATTTTCGTATGAAGTAATACATTTTTAGCGTATCCAGTTTCGTCACAAGACAAGGTCATTGTAAAAACAGTCGCTACGAAAGTCGTTGCATACCTGATTAACGTAGTTACGCCCTATCGAAGTACTTCAACGGCTGTCAAATACCCCGAACAACGTCCCTGTACAATGTTGCACGATGAATTTGTTAGAAAAAGTTTTTGAGTTCGTAGCATAGTCGAAGAGTAAGGAGAAAACAAAAAAAGGTAACGTCCGGCACAAAGGGCGTCGCTCCTTACTAGTAAACATCGATCCGACGGAGCCTCCTCGGCCTCCTGCGGCGGTTAGTTTAGTCTATCCTAGCGATTCCTAGAATTCACAGGGCCTGCGACCGTACCGGCACTGACGTTTCTACAGGTTAACATAAAGCGCCTGTTTACTAAAATAATTATATAAAACCGTTACCATCGCGTCTGACAATATAAACCGTACTTAACAACAGTCTACAGTAGGACTTCGGGTAAGTTCGGAATTTTCAAATCTAGTCCGAAGACTTCCGAACTGCTTTATGCCGTTGTTAGATGCGAGAACTATAATGAATTGCCTTTGCGGTTGAGTTTCAGTGCTTTCGTGCTACGAGCATAGGACTTATAATTTATGGAATAAATTTCAATTAATTATCGAAAATAGATTTAACGTCGCGACGGCGTTATTGAAGTCTCAAGAGTGGTCCATTGCCCGTACTTTTCCACGCCTCGAGAAATTCGTATGCCCGTATAGGTAACGTGGAATGGCAATATGCAAGTACAGCATCGATATACTACATGGCCTACGATGCTAAGTACTGTGACATTAGATTTAAAAATTGGATACTCCACATGCTGAGGTCCTAACGACTACGCCGAGTTTTAAAAAATTTTATGCTACGCTATGTCGACGCTTGTATCACTGAACGTCCCCAAGCGTCCCTGCGACATCGTGACGCATTCGTCAACCGTTTCCTCATTAAGGCGCAGCCGCATCTGTCGTTGACGTCGACGGGAATCGAGCCACTTAAAGGCTCGTAATGCATTAAGCTTGCTTAGACAGCGTCACGTGAGAATTTTACTTGCACTTACGTAAACTGCACTTAACTTTTTTTTATAACATTTTTTTTATAGATACCCTGAGAATGCTATATGATTAAAATCTTGGACGTTATAGAGAGTCTCCGTGAGAAATTTGTTTTAAATATTTATTATCGGTCCATAACATTATTCTTAAATCTATCTTCGACTGGCCTTCGATTCCCAAAGAAAAAACCAAAGCGCTCTTGAAAAAGTATTGCAGGTTAAAGAATCAGACTGAAAGCACTTTGACAAAATCAAATAGCCCGCGCTTGTCGATCGCCGGAAATTCGATATCGTCTTCGTGTAAAACCGAAAGCGTCGAATGTGCATACATATGTGTAAGGGAAAGCTTTGACGAGCAATTAAAATTTGTTCAATTTCCAGGAATTCCTTGATTTATATTATTCGAAAGAGAATTATAAAACGACGCAAGGGGAACAGAGTCAAGGTACAGTTCGTGTAAAAAATTTAACGCTGTTAGACAGTACTCTGTGTATATCCGTATACATAGGGTATACATCAAAGAAGGTACAGTCATGTTTTAATCCCATTTCCATATGTCTACTGTAACTTCTGTATATATGCTAAACTTTAGTTACGTATATATTTTTGTGTGTGTGTGTATACAAATATATATATTTATCGAACGGCCTAAATTAACCGATTACCAGGATTACCATGGTCCTTTCAAAAGACATAGAAGCTCATTGTTCTCCTTATACAGTTAGTGTAAACGCGGCCTCAGAATAAGACAGCTGCCCTCACGGGAGGCCATTCTAAAATAAACCATACGATCGACCCGACAACCTCGATAAACCTTATCCCTACTCCCCAGAGTCACCCACACCGGTACCCATCGCTATCGTCATATCACTAAGCTGATAATTCAAACGCGGATGTACACAAATAGTAAGACAGTTGGATTATCGGAATT
The DNA here is from genome assembly GCA_030142265.1 of Calameuta filiformis. Taxonomy (NCBI): domain Eukaryota; kingdom Metazoa; phylum Arthropoda; class Insecta; order Hymenoptera; family Cephidae; genus Calameuta; species Calameuta filiformis. The sequence goes on from JARQSU010000446.1 coordinate 51,331, forward strand.
TATATATTTATACGGATACGTGTACAGCATAATCAGATTCGAATTAAAAAGTTAGACGTTGTTTCTTCCCCTCTCTTTCCGGTATCCTTGAAAAGTTCAAGGGCACGTTATCAGTTATGCTACATGATTTAACGGTACGAACTGATTTCTGTAGATAGATTGCTGCAAGGATTGTATTTGGTATAGTGTAGTATAGCACAGTACAATACTGTATAATGTAGTACAGTACAATGATTATAGTGGTTTATATAGCACGTACTGTGATATGATGCTATGATCAGTGTATATGCAGTGCATGGGGATATCAGTGCATTGTCAAAGTGTAATTTTCAGGTGCATCATCAAATGACTTTTTAATGAATAATTAACGTTGTACCGTCCCAGCAATATTATTAGCAGCGTCAAAGGGCTTAAGTTAGCGAAATAGCCTTTGGTGGAAAGATAATTTTCAAATGTCAGTGTTTCGCGCCCTTTCACGTTCTCGTTACTCGCTGCGGAGACTTTCGTGTTTGGAGAAAAAAAAAAAAAATTGTTTCTCTTGTCTGCCAAAATTTACATCGCGATCATTAAGCTTTATTAACTTTCCTTCTTCTTCTGGCGCGTACGGAAATAAGCATGATCGCTGATGCGCGAGAGAGAGGAAGGAAGCTATTCTCAAGAGGAGTTGAAAAGGAAGAAAAAAAAAGAATAATAATAATAGATACTAAAAGGTATAGGGAGTCTAGCGAGATTCTACAGAAGGGGAGAGCTGAAAAGAGTTTGCTGACAGATGCAAATGCAGATGCGGATGCAGATTCGACCGGATGTACTATGTTGTATGAAAGGTGATGAAAACTGGTATCTATAGGCTGTGTCTGAAAAAATTTGAGGATTTTCCGGTATTTCTGATTTTTCTGGGTTCTTTCTTCTTCTTTTTTTCACAACTTTCTCAGGTAAGTAAGAGCGACCGGTGTACAAGCAGACGGCATTGTACCAGGAACTAGTACCGACGCCAAGTGTCTCGACGTCTCTTAGAGCGTCACACCCCTTTCCGAACCCCCCCTTCTTCCAGATGATTTCACACAGTCCCAACGACTTTACGTTCATACTAACTTTCCTCGCGAAACCTTCTGATACCGTGTAGCAAAATTTTGAAAAGTGGAGAAAATCCTGAAAATCGATGACGTACGCTCTTAAAAAAAAATTTATACGAGACCATCGAAAGTCATAAAATTTATTCGAGATTTATTGTTTCACCGCACGCCGTCTTATGACTTTCAGCCCCATTTGGTGTTCAATGAATATTTTCGCTCGTACGTCAAACTTTTATTTTTTTTTTAAAAATAAAATTAAACAATTTCAAATTTTCACAACGTTCTTTACAGTCTTGCATTATTTTTGTCCTCGATAAAAATCCCTCTCTCTCGTCTCTCAAGGTAAAATCGTTAAAAAAAAATTTTGTTATTTCTCTCCCTACGAGCAATGATCACCCCCCAAAGCTTGGTCTATATTTAGAGATTGCTTTTACTGTCAATACGGCGCGAAACTCACCCTTTCACAATTTCTCATCGGCAGGCTGAGGAAGGGCGTAGGTGGGATAAGGGATGATATTTCTACGCGTTTGTGTTTACCTTGAAAATCCCGAGAGACGCCGAACCGTATATACAGGGTGTGCCAAGACTTATTCCCCAGCGGGTATTGCCACAGTGGTACATATAACGCGGGGACGCAGCTGTGTAAAAGATATTTTTTTTTGATCGGTCGAATAAAAACGAGGGTTGTTGTCGGTCATATTTTTGGGCGACGTCAAGCTTCGCTTTCTCTCTATTCCCTGAACGTACACGTGGATGGGGGGTGGGTCTAAACCCCGTTGATCCCTACGGTAACAGTTTTGGGTCAGGGGGATGCCGGACTCCCTTTTAGGTCACGAAAGAGAATTCCAACAGAAAAATATACAAAGTACCAGAAATTATTTTTAGCTTATACGTTTTCACCAGGCGTACCAACTTTTCTCAGATCCATTCCGTCAAACTCCACAAGTTCACAGAAGCCAATATCACTCTATAAAAAAAAAAAAAAAGTTCACCGCCTCAATAAACCTACCCCCTAAATTACACGGTCATAAAATCTTTTCAATAAATAGCCACACTGTATGTACTTCATGCAACGATACCCGTATATTGATAAAAGAATTAATTATTCGCACAAGTAGTCCTTCCGCTTAATCCATGCAAAAGAAATCAGAAGGTCCCCATGTACAGTGCGATCAAAAATTTTTTTGTAAAATGATCACCGTACTACTCTTACCGCGTATCGTAGATATTTTTGTTAGTCGATATATCGATAAATATTTTTTTTTCTCCTTGAACAAGCTAAGGTATCGGACACTGTAGTATTTATAAATTTGGCTAGCGAGTACTGTGTTTCTCAAATTTTTTATATATACTGTACAATCGTATGTAGGCACACGTGAGACGCGACATGTGCTCGAGTAGGTTAGTAAGCATATAGCATGCAAAACCCTACAGATGTTAAGGACACATGCGGGCATGGAGCCAGAGTCTGTCTTGAGAGTAAAGATTCTTCTCATCTTGGGGGCAATGACTCATCCAGCAGCAGCACCACCCTGGCATTAACAACGGTGCCAGAGATGGTCGGTGGGAGAGTCGACGTCGCGACGGCCAACGTCTACGTTCGAACCGTCGCGACGGTTCACCTACACGGACACACGATCCAACCAAGTCTGGGGAAAACCAAACAGTTCCAAGAGATTTTCTATCCATTGATCAATTCCGATGTATCCCAATTGGCAGCCTTCGGTAACATTACGTACACAATATCTATAGACTGTATACGGAATAACTGTACATACGCAACTAATCACATACTAGATCGAATGATTCGAAAGAGATCAAGGAGCCTGATCAATTTTTGAACATCCCGTAGACACGTTAGGGGCAAAGTGAAGTTTCTCTCGCTTTTTTTTTTGGTTATGTAATACAGTGCCATCTGTCGGACTGTTCCAAAAATAGTTGTGTTCGTTCGGGTCAGGTTAGGTATCCTGGTATGTATCCAGTCAAGGCTACAAGGGATTTTAATGTTATATAGTTGACGACGTGTATAATGACGCAATCGTAATTTCAAGAACTGACCTGGTTCTCAGAGTTGAGTATCTTGAGCTGCTCGTTTATGAGGCTGTACTTGGTGCTTTCTTCCTTCCTGAGGGCGCGTTCCTTCTTGAGCTCGGGACTCCAGAAGGTCTTGATACTGTGCATTGAGCTGCCAAGCTTCTGATTGGTGAGTTCGAGTTCCTTTTTGAGGTTACCAAGCTCCCGTTGGAGATCGTTGTTCTGGTGCTGAAGCTCGCCGATGTAGCCGCCGCCGTCGCGCATCAGGTGTGGATTGGGACTCTGCCTGGCAGACCTGGAGCTGGATCCGTAGATCTCATCCTCGAGGTATAGTCCGCGATCGCGACTGCGGTCCCGGGAGTCACGTATAGGTACGAATTCTCGATCGTGATCCAGGATGCCAGCCGATGCACGGTCCAGGCTCGTGTACCTGGCCGTCATACCTCCTGACGAGGACATGGCTGGCCGGGATGCACTTCTGGATCTGTGATGTCCACCGCCTCCACCGCCTCCTGTAGACATGCTCCTACCGCGTTCCTCGAGCATCACCGGACTGGCCAGGTCTTCCTCGCGTGAATAATACGGACTTCCCAGCTGATGATGATGGTAGCTACCGTAGCCAAGGTGTTCCGGGGAATTGTTGCCACTCCTGGTGCCACGCTTACGTCCCAGAGGACTTCCACGTCCGCTCGCATAGCTTCTTGATGGACTACGATCGACGGTCGGTAGTTCACCGACGCGACGACCACTCCTGGGTGATCTTGTACCACCTCCTGGTCCCACCACGCCACTTCCGCTTGAATAAGGATCTCGAGACATTTTCCTTGACTATGTTAGGGTTCCCTTTCTTCTTTACTCCTTCCTTCGCTATTTCACTTCCTCTTCGCTCTGTGCTTCCTGCGGGTTCTCTAGCTCCTGGGGAGTGGATCTACGGAAGTGCCAGGACTCTTCGCTTCAGTTACACGACGCCATGTTTATTTCCTTCGAATCACCTGTGGTCGCGTTAACTATTCTCGCGACTTCTCTTTCTGGAACAAATCTCAGTTCGTTATACTGTCCAGCGTGAGGCCTTGTCGCAGGTTCAAAATTAGTTTCAACATGGCTTCCATTATCACGTAGAGTTATCCTGGATGCACTATATGCTTCAATTGCTATCCGTATAATATCAGTATAACGTGTAACGACTATCATGGATGGAAGGTCAAAGTCCATAAGGTATTTTTCACAAATTAATGTACAACCGTGAGAATTATTAATGATAAAGATGCTTAAAGCCCGATGGTCATCGTGATGGTTGATGATAAGAGACACTCGCGACTATCATCGACACACACTGGATACACACGCGCACACACCCACAAACACTTACCGGAAGTGAGACACAAGAACATGTAAAATCGAGATCGCGAGTAGTCCCGGTCAGCTCGATAAAAAAATCAGCAAAAAAATTCTCATAGTCCAATCCGATAACAGGCGTCCCTACTCTACTGACACTCAATGAATACTTCGTCGCCGTCGCGAGCGCCGAGATGACGACGCTTGACGTTCCTAAGCGTCGTCAAGCATCCGATGACACACGAGGCAGAGGCAAGATGCACCCCTGGCAATCATGATGATCCCAACGCCATCGGAAGCGGAACCAGCAATCGGGACTCGCGCTGGTCCACCGGGGGGAGTGCGTGGAGGGGGGAGGCCGGCCGGTATACGTGCGAAGCGACGCTCGACGTCGGATCCCGATTTATCACTGGCACTCACGACGACGCACGGCGGCGACGTAGTCACGAGGTTCACCGGTAGACGATCGATCTTTGACCTTCTTTCCGCACAAAACCCATGAGATTTTACCCTAGCTAGGTGTTACCACCCACTTCTACGATACCTATGCGCCCTCTGACCCTTTCAACCCCCCACTACACGATTCAATGTATCCCCCTTCAACCGATCCCCTTTCTTCCTTCCTTTCACCCCACTACCTACGCCCCCAAACGTCTCTTCCGGTTCACTCGCGTCCCTTGTTGCTCCCTCGCCTGCACCTTCACGACTCCGTGGATTCTGCTCTGTTCCTCTTACCCCCACCAAAAAGCCTATTGCACTCCCCACCACCACGCAAGCATTCCTCGCCCCGCCCTCGCTGCTACTCGGCATCAATTTCTGTCCCCGTTTCGCAAAACCCGCCGGAGTTCCTTATCGATCTCATTTTCTCGGTCTCGCGCCGTCTACAGCCACGGGATTGGATGAATTGATGACGATGACCGAATGATTGCTGGCTGAACTTCTTGGCTCGCAGGGTGACTGGCCTTCGAAGCGTTCAGATATCTTACACGATAACTGATCAGGGAAGCCAAGGGTTTCTGTAAAGAGATATATCACACACGTGTTATATATTATATGCTAGATCGTGATTGTATATGCGTATGCTATATTACGTTCACAAACACGATTGTAACGAACGCGCACTAGTCCTTTTAGTCGGGTAGACGCAAACGTGTCCGTTTTAGCGCGTCGTAAGAAACGGCGTCGTGGAGTAGCACCGCGACGACGGTGGCGACGACCCCGACCACGACGACGACCAGGACGGCAACGCGTATTCTCTCCCGCTCGATTCGTGCCCTAGCATGTCCCATCCTCGTGCACCCCTAGTCATAGTCTCTCCTACCACGAGAGCTTACCACTTGCGTCCCTATGCTCAGTCGGTGACCTGAGCATCCCTTACGCGCAGTTCACGCACTCCCCTATCGCGCTTTTCATGCCCCCCCCCCCTACTTTCTAGGTTATACTCGAGCGCCCTCTCTGTTATCACTATATCCTCGTAGCCGCTCCCTGGTGTCCTAGCACTTCGATGAGAACTGGAAGGAAACACCATAGACGGCTTCGGAAGCTACTCCACATAGAATATTCCTTTTTCGGTCAGGTCTAACCCGGCATCGCTTACGGAGTAGCTCCTGCAGCAGAAATCCTATTTCAATATCCTCAAACGAGCTTCGGGCGATTCTCGTAACGACGCCCGGCGTCCCGGCGCACCACGCTGCAATCAATGAAGCTACGATTCACCGAGGAACGTCGTGCCGATGGGATTTCTCGTTTAGGCTGAAGGGTCAGAGGGGGCGATTCGACGCGCCAGACATTGGTAGGGATGACTCACCCTACGTTCCACCACTTCCTACTTCCATTTCTTTGCTAACGACTCGTCCAACACGTACGGACGGTAGTCTCGCGGCTCGATAATGGGAAACGAGAGCGAAAGAATCGATAGACGGCGGTGGCTTCTATGTACTTCAAATTTAATCGCCCGATAGCTCGTTGCACGGGATTAGTACGAGTTCGTTTGAAAAGCGATCGGGAACGTTCGGAGGTACTCGACTGACGTCAATTTTCGATACACGTATGATAACCGAAATTCTTGTTGTCGATAAAACAGATTTCCTCGTTGCCTACCGCAGACAGTTACATCACAATCAGCATCATTGACCAAGGATAAATAGATTTGGCATGCAGATTTGAAACCGTGCAGCGCAAATGCAATATAACGACGGATCATTGAGAATGCTGCCATCTATGAGTCAAAGTAGCTATTACTTAGTTAGCTTAAATAGACCGTGGCATCCTGTACATACAACACAGGAGAATGTGCTTCAGTCTATTTATCTTTCGTCAAGACTCGTACCACGGAATTTACATGAGTAGCAGTGTGCTTGATAATATTATTAAATATATCATATCAGCGTTTAAACTGTCAATAAGCATTTATATAAGTATTTTCTCACTCCGATCCTCGCTGACAATTTATGCTGTCAATGTTATTAAAACAATGTGATACAGTCTGTATACGATCTCAGGAATCTCTTACCCAAGTGTCATCTTCAACTATAGTACAACTGTCCCCAAGGTTGACCAGAAACTCTAAGTAGCTTGTAGCAATATTATTATTCGTCCTTATGAGTTTATCAGTGTATACGTATCTTCAAAATGCATTGATTTGACAATGCCTGACATGCCTACCTAGTAGCAAACGGAAATGGAGGGGATATTGACTATTTTGGAGTTCTACCAGAGTCTTACAACCAGCCATAACAATATCGTGTAACTTGATCACAGTCACCTCGCCCATCTCTAATTGGTCTAACAATCTACTCTAATTGAGCAATTGGTGCATTCAAGAGCAGAACCAAGCGTCGCGACGCGTGCATCCTGTCATTTTTAAGAACAAGCTTTATGCCCAATCAGTTGTTTGCCGATAGCCAACTGTCACACGCTAACTGAAACAAAGCAACAGCTGATTATTATTTCACGTAGCTACCACAAGCTCGACCATGGACTCTCCGAGATATCCCGAACTTAGTCGAGCATAGACACGATAGTCGTGGTCATCACAAATGATACTCATTATTGGAACTGCAAGCTTTGACGAACGTCGCGGGGCACAGGAGCGTTTGCGAAGTTCAAAAATACAGTGAACAGGACATGTGGTTTCTGACAGTATTATCTGTGCTCTTATTGGCTATACAGCTTCCAAACATCAAGTCTGAATGGCACGGCGACGCTGGACCATGGTTTATAGCTACAGAAGGTGAAGTATGGCCGCGACCAGCAAGAAATTGGACCTACGATGAATTTTATCTCGTGCGATACTCAAATTTTCAGATACTCGTAAGTCCAGCCTGCATAATCCTTTAAAAATTGTAAATTGACCTTAGACTGATTCACAGACACGTGACTTACGTGACAGTTTTGACGGATGTATAATTTCTTCTTTTTTTTTTCTTTCTCTTACATTTTCAGTACGATGGATACTGCGATATAACATTGCGCGCTATCCACCGTTATACGCATATTATATTTGCACATACGCGCAGTGCTAAAAAAGTGAATAAGAATCAGCCTAGAAAAATTTTTTCGGATGATCCAGCCTTTAAGGGATTCATTAAGATATTAAATATCGAAGCTCCAATATCAGACTGTCAGGATCTTCTTCCAACTCTGTATGACGATGAAAGTTGTAAGTATTAACTTCCGGAACGTGGAACTATTAGACGAGTTAGAGAGCCAAGTCATTGAATACCCATCATTTAGTAATTATGCATTGTTATTTTTCTGAGTATCTCTGTAACCAGTTTCACGTTGCTTCCTTCCGTTTATACATATGTATAAATATCTTTTCACTATCGTATCACCAACGCCATACTTCCGGAGATAATTAGTGTTCATGAAATATTTTTTAGATCTCTTAAACATTAATGGCACCGGCGATAACGCTACACTCTCCAGTCGGACTACTTGGGGTATACTCAGAGGATTAGAAACCTTCAGTCAACTCCTAACACCTTCCGGTTCCGGTGCCTACGTGAGTCAAAGAAGTTTTAATCGATCTCTTATTTCAATTAACATACCATTTCTTTCAAGTTAAAAATTCGACGACAAGTCATATCCGACGGCCCTCGACTTCCTCATCGTGGCTTACTCCTGGACACGTCCCGACACTATCTACCTCTGGCGGATATCCGGTTAACCTTGGATGCGATGTCTTATAACAAACTGAACGTCCTGCACTGGCACATAGTTGATGATAACAGTTTCCCTTATCAGAGCGAAACTTACCCAAACCTAAGTAAAGAGGGCGCATATCATTCGAGTATGGTTTACAGTATAGCCAATGTAAATGATATAATTAAATATGCGCGTCTTCGTGGCATCCGGGTTATTCCTGAGTTCGATACGCCTGGTCACACTAGATCCTGGGGCAACGCCTATCCTGAACTGTTGACGACGTGTTATAACGCCTCTGGTCAACCAAACGGTCAGCTTGGTCCAATCGATCCTACCAAGGAATCTGTGTACAGCTTCATCTCCACTTTGTTCACTGAGGTTGTTCAGGTGTTTCCTGGGAAATATCTTCATCTTGGAGGCGACGAAGTACCGTTCAGTTGTTGGGCCAGCAATCCTGATATAATAAACTATATGGATTCACAAAAACTGGGTCGAAACTTTGCTAAACTCGAAGAGCAATATATACATAGGATTTTAGAGATTGTGTCTGCACTTGACACAACGGCTATTGTTTGGCAAGAGGTCAGTCACTATATAGATATTTACTATAGTCTACTGTGCTATATTATACTATACTGCAGTATAAATGTATAGTATACTATGCTGTAATATAATTTTTGAATAATTAATGGCATTGATAAAAGTATTTTTCAAATAGGTTTTCGATAACGGTGTCAGTTTACCAAATTCAACGATTGTTCATGTATGGACCGGCTCGTGGAAGACGGAATTGTCCCAAATCACTGCTGCCGGACATCCGGTTCTTCTTTCGGCTTGTTGGTATCTGGATCATACTGGCGAAGGTGGGGATTGGAAGAAATTTTATGTCTGCGATCCAACGGACTTTCCTGGTTTCAATACCAGCCGGTTGATGTTGGGTGGAGAAGCCTGTATGTGGGGGGAATTCGTGGACAAGTAATTAAAAAATTTATTTTCCTTGTTACTCATTAATAAAATATGGACATTGCAGACTGTACAGTGTAACTATTTTTGTCACTAGACAGAATTAGTACAGCGTGACAAGTGCAGAACAATTTTCTTTTAGGAATAACATTCATCCGAGGATCTGGCCCAGGGCTAGTGCGGCTGCCGAACGTCTTTGGAGTGAATTCGCAGATGATCTTGATACCGCAGCCAGACGATTGGAGGAACATGCGTGTCGTATGAATCGCCGGGGAATCCCCGCTCAGCCGCCAAACGGATCTGGTTTTTGTGTCGTTTAAAAATGCTGCCTGTTTCCACAGCCCGATCTAAACTGTCATAATGTAACGAGTGAAGTAAAAGTGTACGCTAGGTTAGGTTTATTACGAATAATTATTTTTTTCTATTATACTCAATTTACTTGCAATTCGTTTACCGTATAGAAAAAATGGAAAGCTACTTTCAGCTAAAGAAGATTAAAATTACAAAGTACTAACATAAGAGTACTATCTACCGTAGACAAACATTGATATGGTTGGAATGCAGGTCGATGGTAAAATACACAAAAAAAAATATTTCATTTATATATTTTCTAATGTTTATAATGCATTGATGAACGTTACACTCTCGTAGGGTCACAGAGTCCAAAAATGTTGTTTGCTAAAACAACACTCTATATTATTTATTTTAGATTTCCCACAGGAACTACCGATCCTCTTCACAGTCTATTTTCTGAAAGCTAGGATACATTTGAACAATGATTATTTGGGTATTGATCTGCTACTTTTTCAATAGACATATGTGATACATACCAAATTGTTTCTCAAAGTCCCTTCCAGAATGTTCCTCTTACCATTTGTTAAAGATTACCAGTATGGATTTTAGCAGTGGATTTTTTTTTCTTTTCATCCTTAATAATAACGTAGTATTGTGAGAAGCAAAAATGTGGGTGTGTTATTCCTGCTATTGTAAATTAATGCAATTATAGTACAAACGAGAAGGACATTATTGGTTGTTAGGGTACATTATCACATTTTTGATTCCATTGTTAACGCTCTTACACGCAAAGCGAATAAATTGTACTAAAGACGCGAAGGATAGCCACTCTGATTAGATTCATAACATGAATAACCATAGCGATAGCGTACTCAAAGGAGGTATAAGGCCCCCCTCGGGAAACTCATAAGGTCTTGTTGGGGCCACAACTTGGGCCCGACCCACTAAGCAGACTCAGCGGACAAGGCGGAAGGAGAACCCCCGACACTATGTTCCACACATGTAGCTACTACTGATAGGGTGACTATCCGAATTATGCGCGAAAAGTCTGCGTTTCGTCAAATTTGACAACTTTCAATAATTCAAAGTGTTCCTTGTCATGGTTTCTGATTAAATAGCAACATTTGTGTCAATAAAAGTATGTTGCTATACGACTTCTGTACGTTAGTTTTTAGTTTTTAATTATTCGTCGTCTAGCTCGGAACACTTGCGGTACGAGTGGCGGCAGCTGACACTAATAATTAGGTTCCAAAATTCAGATCACTTCAACGTTTTGTCTCCCTTCTAATCTTACGTTCTGGGTGTAGCAAGGTCAGTCGAGAATGTTTGTTTGCGTTTAGATGCAAATGACGTATTCAATTGATGACTATTAAATCATCAACCAACAGATAGTTTTTTCGCAGTTGGTTATTGACGTTTTCTACAGCTGTCATCAACGAGAATTGTGCATATTGTTCAGCCAGCCTAACTTAACCTTAAAGTCCGTAATAAGAAAGAAATACTTTTTAAGACAAAATAGAATTATATTGGATTTGAAAATAATATCTGTTGATTAAAGGTAAATATTTTTGGTATTCCTTTACGCTTATTTGTTATTTTACACTTTCTCAACTTAAAATTTCATATTGACATTAGAACTTCATAGCTGCATTTCAAATTAAATATAGTGAATGTGTACGTTGATTTATATTTTCATTAAATTTTTTATTGACAATATACCCGTGGCATTTATGATATATAATATGAAAAAGTGGATTTATGTTATTAATAATAATTGTATTTCTTTTATCAGGCTGCAAATATGGGTGAACGCAAAGGAACAAATTTATATTATCCACCTGACTATGACCCCAAAGTCGGTGGTCTCAATAAATTCCTTGGTACGCATGCTCTTCGAGAGCGTGCCCGTAAACTTCATATGGGTATCTTAATTATACGGTTTGAAATGCCATATAATATATGGTGCGATGGCTGTGGAAATCACATAGGAATGGGTGTACGCTATAATGCAGAAAAGAAGAAGGTGGGAATGTATTATAGCACACCTGTTTATCAGTTTCGAATGAAATGTCATCTGTGTGATAATCATTTTGAAATAAAAACTGACCCAGGGGTAAGAAATTGCCATATGTAACAATGTCTTACATAATTATTTTTAATGTAATATGAGTCTTGAATATTGCATTTTGTTTTTAGAATTTAGATTATATTATAGTCAGCGGAGCACGACGTCAGGAAAATCGTTGGGATCCAAAAGATAATGAACAAGTAGTACCAGAAACAAAAGAAGTTTCTCGTAGATTATATGACGATGCCATGTACAAATTAGAACATTGCATGGATGATACGAAAACAGCTCGATCTCGAGATTCTGCATTGGATAATGCAATTGCACTTAATGATACTCATTGGAGAGACGACTACAGTTCCAATTGTGCATTACGTGCTGCATTTCGGGTAAGGTACTTTGTATGTTTATCTATTATCACAAAATCAACACAAGTTCATCAAACTTCAATATACTTATTTTATATTAATTTTTAGGCTCGAAAGAAAGAGCTTCAAGAAAAAGGAACTTTAGACCAGCAACTACTAAAAAATTCAAGTTTGAACATTGAATTGGTTAGTGAACATGAAGATGACATAAAATTAGCACGTTTGCTTATGCACAGTTCACAAAAAGGTATGTTTTTGGAATAATAAATTCAGGAATATTTTTTTGCTAGAGATACGAACGTAACTGCGGCATCAGTCCTATTATCTGTTAATTATATATAATCAAAACATACTTATCTTTTCTAGGAAATAAGAAAGATACAAGATTGCCCTTAAAGAGATTGGTTTCTGTCGCGAAATCAAAGGAAAAGGCGAAGAAAATGGCGGTTACCACATTAAATAGTGGATCTAATAAACAAATTCTAAGATTACCTCTTATACAGGAAGCCTCGAGCTCGAAATCTAATACCACTGTAAATTCGTCATTAGTAAACTATGACCTTTCAACCTCTGATAGTGACTCATAGTAAAACTTTAAACCAAATTATTCAGCCCAAACGCACCACTTGAACATGGTTTTACCATAAGACTCAATTAGGCGCGCTAACTTCTGGTGGACCGTTTCTACTGAATAACTCTGTATATGAAATTATTCATAATTGTTACCTTTATATTAGTGTATAATAAATATTTAAACAAATCTAATTTTTCTAATTCATAATCCTTTTACTCATTTTGTATTCTAAATTTCTCTGTTATTGTAGTACAACATTTTAACTGAATGAAAGTGAATTGCTCATGAAGCATGGCAAGTTTTTTGAAATAATAATAAATGTAAAAATCAATTTAACAATGCAAATTTATTTATCCATAAATCTTAACTAGCAAATTTCTTTAATCATAGATTACATATTATTTTGGAGAAGGTACCTAGTATAATATAACTATGATATATAATTTACAACTTAAATCTAATTTAACATTAAAGTAGATGTATTGATATATTTTTCTGAAAATAATAACACGTTGACTGTCATGGGGGTCACTGGTGACCAGCAGGTCCATATAAATTACGTTGTAACAAATTTGTTGTGACAGCCAATGTGTTAAAAATCATTATCACATAACATAGACATAAGAATTCCTCAACCTCTCTTAATTACTCATCAACAAGTGGTTGTGGAGCTGCAGGTAGTGATGAACCATCGGATGCTAACTTCTTCTTAACGACATGAATTTTTTTGTTTGAAAGACTAATAATGTAGCAATGATCATCATACGTTACTGACATTTTGTCAAATGACTCGCTTGTAGCGAATGCATTAGAATCAATATTGTCAGTTAATGTAATTAAACCCATGATAACATTGGCAATTCTTTCATCGTTCTCTAATTCTCCTCCGGACTATAATATTAAAATGAAAGTCATATATCTGGAGGATAAATAGATAATGAATAACTTACAGTTAGAACAGCACCATCCTCCGTTAATACCAGATAGCCAATTTGATCAGGAATGCGTTCCATCAGCAACATTTTCTACAAAAAAAATATATTTTATAATATGTCATGTATGCATAGTCAGTCTAAGAGTTAATGTTTTTTCTTTTTGATTAAGATTTCAATTACACAACTTTCGTATTTATATCACGAACTACACTTAAACTTAACTCTGACAACTAATTAAAATTTAAAACCTTATCGCATAATGTCAAACTAGGAGTAATCGTCATCCCGTGTATTTCACAATTTATCAGTGGTATAAAGTAATTAAAGAATATAGAAAATCAGTTTCCAATTATACAAACAAAAATGATACAACTGAATACGAGTACCTTTAAATTCAAATACCTACACTATTTTCTTAATGCGCTGTGCTTACTTATTGTCTTTCACGAAACTGCACTGATATCCCTTCCTTCCTTTCCTTATGGCTGTATCCTGCTGTATCCGCAATGGGGGACATGTGCCAGTAACTGGTCTTACAATCAAAATTGGAAGTTCGACACTAGATGGCGATGTACCTTGCGAGACGCAAAGATGAGTAGCGAGACGCACAACGCTACGGCAGAGATGAGTAAGGAGACGCCCAACGCAACGGTTTTATGCGAGACCAAAAACATGGCGCTAAATCGTAGCGGCGAGTTTAGGAGTAGAATTTTGTGATCATCGTCTCCGTCGATAAAGCGTATCCCGTGGTAGCTGAGTTACCCAAAACTCGAAAAGATTTGAAAATTGAAATTTATAGCACGATATATTTTTACAATGAATAAAGAACAGTTTCCAAAGCAATTG
>JARQSU010000446.1:79891-92635 GCA_030142265.1 Calameuta filiformis
TGAAAGGTAAGGAAACACGAATGTTAATTAGAAATAATTGCATAAGATTGCTAGAAAATTTGTAATATCGATATCAAAAATTTTTTTTTCAAGAAATTGAATCACCTATAAAAATTCAAGCTCTCCGATCCGAGTGTAAAGATTTATTTCTTAACCTCAAAGTTTTTGGAGTTAAATGTAAAGTTTCTCGATCTATACCTTGAACCAATTTGCTCGTGCATCAAACGTTTCTTGTCGTTGTAATCAATTGAATTATCTTAGTTGATACAGTAGACAGTACAACGAACGTAGAGACAAATGTTAATCCAAGTCACTTATTGTCAATTGAGCGCGCGCGCTGATGACATAGAAACGCACAACCGATCCGTCACGAAACGATGTCGTAAACAATTTCTTTGACTTTAATAGAATCAAAGAGGAATATGCAGAACTGATTGAGCTCAAAGGACAATAGCTATTATCAAGCGAGACAATGGAAGCGCGTTCTCAAAACGGTAACGTTTGTTTGTTCAAGATTATTATAAATAGGATAATCACTAAAGAAAATACCCTAAAGTCATGAAAAATGACTCGTGCCGTAAAAAAATACTTAGACATACCAATGATATTACTGAAATGGAAAATAATGGTTTTAAATGTTTTCGCACTGCTTAAGAGTTTTTATACAATTATTATTACATGTATACGCAACTTATTACAAATGTTCAATTGGTAATACAAATCAGATGCTGCAATGTTCGAATAGAAAATTTTTTAATTATAAAAAAATATGCACTACGCAGTATTGCGAAGGAGAAAAAATATATTCATAATTTACATAGATCTATGCAAGTCTTTGTATTTGTCGTTTTTTGTATTTTATAAAACGATTTAGATTTGCTTTAACGGTCGACACAACGAATGCATTATCGCCCAGATTCCTTTTTTGTTGTCGTATCTGTTGGAACAAAAAGCAAAATATAGGCCCCACTCAAATCATAAAATGGAATTACGATCGTAGTTCAAGTATATAATAATTGTAAGACTACCTTTGTATTTACAAGAGGAACAAGAGTTTGAAGCTTTTCTGTCAAATGTATTTCCGCAGCTAAGGTATTAGTTTCATCCTCTGCATAAATATCCATTATTGCATCTAAAGATTCAGCTATGACCCACAATTCAGCTTCCCGTGTACAGGAATCTAGTAAGAAAGCAGTGACGTGCTGCCAACCAGATTCGATAAATTAAATTTTTATGTGTTTTGTTGATAAATGATAATTCAATACTAACCATAACTAATTCACGACTCTCAGGAGCTTCCGACTCGCTGAGGATCAAGGCGATGTTCCCGACGATCCTAATTAGGTTAACTTTAACATTTGCATTAGAACATTGACGTTCACCATTTAACATTGGTTGAATGTCTGCAAGAGTTAGTTGCTTGAAAGTTGTAGCTCTAGCTTCGACTAGCTTTTGTAGAGCAGCACGCATTGCTGCAGTTGCTGATTCCAAAAGTTCAATATCATTTGGATCGGCTGTTTTGAAAACAAGTGTTCCAATTTCAAGCCACATCCTGTGTGCACAATTTTAACAATTAAATTACAATTAGAAAGTAAAACAGAGATAACAGTGTACAGGTTTATGGGTTTATTACCTGTATAAGTTCTCAACACCTCCTAGTCCTTCGATGTCAAGATTAGATAATAAATTGTTCAAGCATAAAAAGGCCCTGCATCGCAAAGTATGTGTTTGTAATAAGACAGTCTTGCTATCTGGATTTTCATTTAATATTTGATTAACGTTTTCAGGTAGTGGAATTGTCTTATCCCATACTTTCTTTATTAAATTACTGCCAGTTAGGATTTCCAATACTTCTACTGGTAAGCTTGAACCTATTCCAATTGATTTATCATTTGCTATGTCTTCCTCCATATATTCAACGTCTTCTTCAGCTGGATCAGAATCTTCAAGATCTGAATCGACTTCCGTATCTTGATCTTCTGAACACAAATTTGCTAGAATTTCAAGTGCTTGTTGTAGAGCTGCCAATATTTTTCTAGTATCTTGTAACTTTTTCTCTGTTGTGCGAGATGGAGCATTTTTGTCCAACGGTAAGGCTGAAGTTAAATTGTTTAATAGAGTTTTGTGATTGGTAGCCAAAACTTCAGATATCATTGTTGCTACTTTACAAACCACTCGATAGGTATTGTCCTCTGTTGAAAATGAATTACTTATATTCATAAGTATACCACCTGCCAAAGTTCTCAACAGCATTGTTTCAGAAGATGGGTCTTCTTTATTGCACTGCAAATTCATCAGATTCATTAATGATATCTCATGTTGTTTAAGTTCTGTAATGGCAGCTGGATTATCTTCCGATAGAGTTAATATACACTGAGCAACAGCTACACTTGTGCCCAGACCATAGACTGGTACGTTTAGAAATTTGACTAAGATAGACATGAGATTTTCCTGATTTGAATACTTTATCGCACATTCGTCATTCTCGCATAATGCCCATAGCAATGTTACAGCTTCAATAAGAGTTTCTTTTTCATCATCTATTTTATTATTTTCTTTGGCAGAGTTTATGAGTTTTGGATGCCAGTCAGAATAATACTGTAGAAGGAAAAAACACTTATTAAATCCCTTTAAAATGTTTTAGTCCTATAATAAAAATTGATATGCAACTGATTATATAAAAATTTTCTGTACTTTTCTTACCCTTTTTAACAAAGTGCTTAAAGGAGTCATAATATCTTGTTTCAATAATTGTTGATATGCTTCATCCCCACCATTTTCAGCGATTCGTCGCAATGCACTTGCACTAGCACCACGCACTGGTTTTCCAGGATCTACCAATAAAGGACCTATTATTTTTCCGATATTATCACTTGCAATTTTCATAGCCATCGATGCATCGCAACACATTGATTCTAGTGTTTGGAGACCTGATAACTTTTCTTCAAGACTAGGTGATTGTAACTGGAACAAGAAATTAAATTGCCCTCTATATATCACATCCTACTACATATTTATTAATATTATCTTATTTTTACTGAAAATGCGAGTGCCAAAAGTAAAATCAGTACAATGTGAGATATCAAATTTTTATCTATTAGTCCAGACGGTCTAAACTTCAACCCACGTGTGTTGATTCAGAAAATGTGATTCCTAGTACATAACCTACAAGAATGTATTTACTATTGCTTTAATAGTTCCAAACAATGCAAACACAATTTATTTTCATAAATTTCACGAGAAATGTTATGAATTATAGTAATATTAATATTAAATAAAATTATTTAATAATATTTTCATTCAAATACGCACTTGCTCGTAAACTCTATTTAAAGCACTATCCTTATCTTCATTTGAGAGAGCTTCTTCTTCTTCTTCTTCAAGAGTTTTGATGCTGGGCATCCCAGTAGGATTTTCCTTATGCGGCTTACGCCTTTGTCGTTTTTGTTTACCCATATTTATGAAATATTTGACAACTTGGTATAACTTTCTAAGTACACTCACATAACCACAATGCTACTAGCCGAGCACTTCTGCCATCTTGAAACGTTACGGGACAGCGCACGTGCGTACAATTTGTTCTCAACTACGTGAAGCAATTTATTACTATTACTATAATATATCATATATTTCATTATAAACGTATCCATCAATAAATAAATAGACAATATTAATATTAGTATATTTATAACAGTGAACTATCTATGAGCGATATACGTAACAATACATATATAAAAATGTTGGCGTCGACCCAAGTAGTCGCGAACGTTCAACTAATCCTTGAGCCTCCCTGCAAGTTCGTAAAAGTTCGGTATTGTTTGTGACCAGCAGCCGTTAAAGGATGCGTAAGAAAAAAATGTATGTTTTTTTTTTCACAATTTTGTTACAAATAGTAGACAAATTAGTAATTTGCCGAATTTGAATGAATCAGCCACAAGAGATTTGATGTTTCGAAATTGAAACGCACTATGGCAATAATCGTATACGGGTTAATCATACGCCAAAAACCGTTGTATTAGAATCGTTGATACATTAACTAATTGATTTTGTACGGCCTTTTTCTTAAATAGGAAAATTTAATTAATAATTATGCTCTTATCACCTACCAATGATATTTATTTCGACAGTCTCGTAATGCGAAAATGTAGCCTCGTCAGGTACGCATAAAAAATTGACTTGCAACGGGATGAAGTGATTAACGTTTAACGAACAAAATCTTGAATATTCTTTAAATTCGTTATTAAAAACTTAAAAAAATAATGTCAAACTTTAAAAGAATGTCATATCAAAAGTAGCATCAGCAGGAACACGTTGTCAAAGCGTTTGATCGCTGTAATAATTAAATTAATTGAATTAATTAAATCGTTACGTTAACACTGAATTCAACCTAATAAATTAACAACATCGACCCTACCGTTCGTAAAGCATCTTTCCTGATTATTCAACGTTAAAAATGACTAACCTAAAAATAGTAAATCCTTACCCGAGCCACCTGCTCAAAACACAAAACATACAGACATTATTCAACTTACGAGACACGAATGGTAGAAAAATCTGAATTTAACGTTAATAAAAAAAACAACTAATCTTTTCCTCTGTCCGACAGACACACAAGTGGAGCAGTGGAAAAAGTGTATACCGATCAGCCAACGGACGACGACGACGACGACGAAGTGAGCGGGAGCAGGAGTCACCCTCTATCCAGCCACCCCCGCCGACTGATAGCAGGTTGGTTGCGGAGGGCAGATGGGTTCCTCTTCCAGAAACGGAAGTAGCGATGCGCGTGCTCACTCGGTACCAGCGGTTCTCAAACAAACTACTAAAACCACCACCAGCAGAGAGACGGTTAAGGTACGACCGTTTCCCGAGGCACTTGTCGCGCGTCTTCCGTGCGCGTCGCATGCGACGTCGCGATTTCATTTTCGTGACGCCGTCGTCAGAGTCGCGCGACACCTCGTAGCCGCGGTCACCACGTGTTCCACGGCGTCGCGTATCCTTCTCGAGTCGGTGCTCTGTCCGCGAGCTTTAAACTTTAAATCGGAGCCCGAAGTGTCTTCGTCGCGTCCGCGAGAAATGTCGCCGGACGGTTCTTGATAATTTTTAGATCAGTGGGTGACAAAAGTGCTATGTCCAGGCGGAAGCAGGCGAAGCCTAGATCTCTAAAAAGTGAGTTAAAAAAATCATAGTGAATATGATCACGACCCTCGATCTGTGCTTGTTCCGAATATACTACACAGAGCTTGGGGTATTTGAAGATTTTAAGTTTTCCCGCTTGCAGTTTGCACGTGCTTCTCTGGATCTGTCTACCAAAGTAACTCACAGTAGATCCCTATACAATTGTCACTGCAGAGGTAGGACTAGATTTACTATAAAGATATTGTTTTCATTAATTAAAATTTACAATTAAATTAACTCCGTGCGAATTGGCATATAAAAACCATGCTTACAAAATTTTCATTCGTCTTTATTTCAATTTCAAAATGACCGATCCACAGATACACCTTCCATCCGGTTGCATGACTGCAAACTCATAATCAAAAAAACAAAAGAAGGATGTCAATTCCTGATGTAAAAGCGGACACTGATACTATTCCAATCACTGCACTTCAGAAGCATCTAAACGTCAACTGATTAAGCAACGTAAATTTTCCCAGATTTACGGCTGCTTGTAAGAGTCACGTGAGATGGGAGTATAGCAACAGAATGAGAGGCTGAATTGTATCATTGCCGCTGACAATGAGAAGAAGACGGATTCACATACACGCGTTCCGTCAGCAAGGATAAGCGCGTATGTCCAGCATCTAATACGAAGTAACGCAGAGTCACGAAGCTGACTAGAAACGGTAGTGAAGTTTGCATTGGCAGTCGTTGGGATCGGGACGGTCGGCGACGAAGGGACAGGCGGGCGTTAGGCACGGGAGGTGGTTCGGGGTTGTACGTTTGGGGTGGCCTCGACTCTCTGGTTGAAAGCGTAGGCGCAGCTGGATCGGTAGTAGGGGATCGGAGGGAGGGAGAGGACGGAGGAGTCAGTAGTCAGCCAGGATGGAATTAGGTGGAAGCCCGCGGGACTCTAGCTTTTCCCGTGGGATTCCCCGGGCTCTGTAATCACCAGTTCTCCTATCCTATCCAATTCTGGTCGCACTCCTCTCTGTGTTACTGCGTACCCGTCGCTCCTCGCCATATTATATGTACAGCGCATACTAGCCCGCCGATGTATTTTGCAGAAATTGAGGTGGTAAAGCACCGTGCGCAACGACCGAGTCAGACGAAGCCGACGTTAATTTCCTGCGAAAGAATCGTCCTTTTTGTTTTCCTCTTTTCTCTTTTTTTTTTTGGCTCGAGACCAATCCATTTTTCCGAAATGGGATTCTCCTCGTTAATTTTTTTTTTTTTTGTATCGTTTTGAATAACTTTTGTTTGGTCATCTCGACAGATTAGGGTACGCACTTGGTGGGGAGGGATTGGTCGAGCTTTTATCGTTATATGGTTTTGCGGCTACGGGGTTGTTTGGTTTTAATGGATTATACATTTTGGGTTTATTGTTTTTGTACTTTTTTTTTCTTTTGTACTTTGAACTTTTTTTTTAGCCTCTCTCTCTCGACAACCGATTGCCATGTCAATTGGGGTGCTTTGGTCGGCCGACAATGGCGAATGAGAAAATCGTACGCATCCCTGATTCCACGCCAAATCGAATAGAACGCGAGAGCTTGGTACGGCGCACACTGTGTTATAGGGTTTTGCTAATTAATGTACGATAATGAACCGACGCGGAACCCAAACCTATATTAATAGATTCAAATCGCAATCTCTGCCATAGTGCTTGCTTCCGAACAGGTACCAATGATCACGCGCATCGTTTGCCCCACGTTCGCTTAACCGCGATACCTAACCTCCAACGCCATTTCGATCTGGCCGATAACGTTAAAACGCATTTGAAATTACGTGCATTCTGAATATACATTCGATTTATTGATTTACGATCGCGCACAGACACCGTGGGCGTATAAAAAATGGAAAAAAGTTGTGCACAAAAATTTTATACACATTCATGTTATCTCAATTACTAATTGATAATGTCTATTGTACATACCGATTTATGATTACGAGCGACATCGTTTCGGGGGAGCATTTATATTTATATTTTTGAAAAAGATATTCCTTATGCTTACGATTATATGTACGCTTTAATTTGATCAGCGATTTTTTTTTTTTTAATTCTTATTTCGTTTTCAGCTTTCATCGAGGAAACGCACTTGCGTTCGCTTCAAAATTTACACGCTGCACTGTACACGGGAATCTGCCCGGCAGAAATCAGTGGGACATTAAGCCGGAACACGAGAGCAGTGATTGTAATTTGTGCGTGCGGCGTAAATGCATAATTATTATTCTGAAATTAATTTACGTTCACGGCAATTAATAATGACTGCTATCGAGATTTGGCGAGCGGAGCGAAAAGCAGCGGGTTATCGGGAACGCAGCGCATATACGCTGGTCCTGTGCTTTTCTCACGTTTTCAAATATTTAACCGCTGGGTGGCGACGCGATCAGTGATTTTCGAAGGTCAAGCGTTCAATGGATCAAAATATTGCATTTTTGCATAATAAGTCGAAACGTCTCTTTGAATGCGATTTTCATATTTTCAACAGTAACGAATCTTATGGACGGTAACGCGTGAAAGCCAATCGTCGATCGGTAACTTTGAAAAATTATATACAATAATGAGAAACTGGAACACGTTGATTAATAGGGTCTTACAAATTTTTTGTTTGAACATCCGATCGAGCAGTTAATTAGACGTAGATTGGTAATAATTTAATTTCAATTGTCATATTATAATTTGTCCGATAGTCGAAAGTTGTATTTTCAAAAGTATCTTTTTATCGATATCAAGCGCGCGGTACGAAGCATCAACCACTGTACGTGGAATACCGAGAGAAAGCTTTAGTCGGGCTTGGTTTAAATCGACTGTGTGAGCTTTAGGCGGAGTCGAGTCATGTTGGACGCAGGTTTCGACTTAAGCTCTTAATCTCGCCCGTTCTAAAATTTCGAGCCTCTTCTAGTTTTTGTTCTGACAGGACCTAAACCTACTCCGCTGCCAAATTTGATCCTTATAATATTGCCGTCAGCTTGGATTAAAATGTCTCCGTTCGCGCTTAAACGAAAATAACACGCGTTTTCACTTCTCGATTAGAGCTCGAAGTAAAGTTCGAAATTTATTATTAAAATTCAAATCTCACCGATCGACGAATTTCAAAATCCGCATCCTCGTAATACAATATTTCTGCGCGCGTCAATAGACACTCGGAGGCACTTGTGGATTATCGATTGTTGGTAATGTTTTTTGAAAATGTTAGTTTTTTTTTGGTCAAAAAGCCTATTTGAGTTTCTCTTTCTTTCGACGTGATCTTGACGCTAATACATTGATGTAATGCGCACGCGCACTAGTTCACGAAGGTGCATTTGTTCGACTGTGTTCTACAATGTCTCTGCGTGCTCGAGAATCTGCTGGAGGTGGAAAACCGGAGGGATGCTGGATCCCACGGGAGTCTGACTCCGCGTCAGAGCTACCCTGGGTTCGTTCCCTAGGGACTTTTGAGTTCTCTCCGCTTCCACTTCCACTTCTATTTCCAATGGCGCCTGCCTGTCAGGAATCCAAGACGTACGACAAGCCTTAGGATAGCGTTTCTTCGATGGTATACACTTGTATATTTACTGATAATCGTTTTTATCATCAAGTCGTTTTTAATTATATATATATATATATATATTATTGCCTGTAATATCATAGCTAACGAATCGTGAAAAATGTATAAGAATCCGATTATTCGATATATTTGTCTGCACCAATCGCAGAAAAATTTCCTCCTTTATCTTTAAACGAACAGAATGGCATCCGACACAGACTGAAAAAAAAAAAATATTTACATAAATCACGGTATATCCCATTTTCATCGATTACAACAGAGATGCAAAGAAGGAAAAACGATGGTAAACAAAATTAAATTAAAAAAAGTATCGAGTAACAGAATCGCACTGAGCGCACTGATACCCGTGTTGAAGTTTTGCACGGGTGACAACTTGGTCCTGAATAATTTGCCTTAATAACGATATGGGCTCAACTTGAAAATTTATCTTGGGTTTATACGGAAATATTGCCCTTCATTATCTTGTACCAATATAAGTTGTCCTAAGTCGGGCCAATGTGGAATGCCTAATTCGTACCAATGTAGGGTGTTCAATCTTGGCCCCAGTCTCATAACCTATTTTGGGCCTGTACAGAAATATCACGTTTATATTTTCATGAGAGACAGTTTGGTATTTGCCCGGCGAGCCCTGATAAGGTCGCCCTCGGATGTCCAGGTCAGACCCAACACGGTCCTAGTTTAGTATTGGGTTGGAATATCTGATTGGGATGGTCCTCGTTAAAATTTGTAACATCCAAGGCTGCCTTGATAATTTTCGATTTTATAATCTCCGTTCTTGAAGATGGTTACAGCCGTACAAGACACCGTTGTACGTCGAGGCGCATAAACGGCGGTAATTTTGAAAACTGCAAGAGATCCAAGAGGAAGTGAAAAATTTTTCAAATTCAACTTAACGCGAGCTTCAATATGCAGTTAACTTTCTGATGCATGCCAAGTACGTTATAATACGTCCATTTCGCCGGAGACCGAGATTGCAACCTATATTTTTCCTAAGCTCGTGTCTCCTTATATCTTAGGCTAACCGGAATGGTCTAGACTCGCGTCTTCTTGTCTAGTATATATATATATATATATACTAGACAAGAAGACTATGCACTACGTACATATATATATATATATGTACGTAGTGCAGCATAGTAGCACCGTAGTACGTTATTACGCAGCCTTACGTGTAAACCCCGGTATACGTAGACCGAGACCACGGGCGCTGAGACCAGCTAGAGATGATGGCCAATTCCCTTACCTTTACGGTTATTACCGAAGACCATATCGCCATCTAACGGCAGGACGCCTTAGCTTACCGCTAAATTGTTTACCGTATTTATGGCAGATTGAATTTTCGCTGGTTCGAATGCATGTGAATTGGCCGGTAGGCGGTTCGAGAGAAACGTTTTTCGTTCAGGATCGATTTACAAACGCGTTACAGGCAATTCTGGGTAAAATTTCGATATATCGAAAATTCGATATTTTTTTTATTCACAAGACAAGACCCCGTATGCCGACGTGACGTTACAATGGGAATCGATAATGAATTTTCCTTTATCTATCTTAATAATTGTGGATCATGGATGGCGATTATAATTTTTTTCATATTATTTTCATTGACTAATAAAACGAAGTCTTAGTTGTCTCGAGTATTTTTTTTTGTAAATTCAGTTGTAACATTTATTATAAGTTTTTGAAGGGAGCATGCGATCCAGCGGGCGATGTTAATTGTTGTTTAATCGATGTTGAAAATTATTTATTCATAGGCAAGATGGCGGAGGCGCCACCGGATAGGCGGCCATTTATGTTTCTTGATGGAGTTAACTGTAGCCACTTGGAAACCTTCTGGATTATTTAAGTCCGCCGTTCCCTCGTCCGGACCGGCGTGTCACGCGTCTATTCGTTTCTCTGACGTCTAATGTATCTCAATTCCAGTGGCCGTCGGAGCTTTAGGGTTAGGTTAGGTTAATAAAACTAGGACGTGCTACCCAAGCACAATTAATCCGACGTACTTCCTCCACTGCCATCTGTATCTTCGAATGCGAAACTGTTAGTAGAAGTGGGGTGGTTATAAATTTGGCGAAATTACTTTTCCCGCCACTTTTCAAAACGCCCAACGACGACATCTGTCGCTGTTCGAGCGAAGTTGATAAACCGGACTTCGCGTACGGGAATTGTGTGCCGCTTTGTTCTTTTTTTTTTTTGAGGTTAATTTTGTGGCTCCTCCTGACGAATGGTGCAGTCGGTACTTTGAAATGTTTCTAGTGCAACGATATTTTTCAACTTATCCAAACTTGGATATTTGCTGTGAAGCTTTTCGCATGAAATTAATACCACGTCATTTTTCTCATTGTCGCAGGGGACGAAGAGTGGGACGATGGGTCTGAGCAGAATGTCTTGGATAATTCTGAGCAAAACGGCCGTGCTGAACGAATTCGACCGGGTATGTAATTTTGTTGCACAATTACGAGGACGGTATTGAATACTAATTATCGCCTGAGGTAAAATTATTATTGATCACCCAGTGGCTTTGAAATTTTAGTCGATGGAAATTTGGACTTGAATAATTGGAATATTATTTTTGCTTCCTCGTAGGTGAAGCTATGTGACGATGGGAAATTTTTTTTTTGGAGATTTTCATGTCACCGTGTTTAGAATGCACCAAAATCTCTGGAAAACACATTTGGAGAAAATGTCCGGATGCGTGAGTGTGTGTGCGTGCGTGCGTGTATGTGTGTAATGGTCTCCCAAAATTCAAACGTTTATAACTCAAAAAGGGTTTTAGCTACAGCCCCCGAATTTCGCAGGCATGTGCAGCTTTATAATCCCTTCGTTGACCATAAATTTCGTAATTGTTCAAGCGGCGGTTCGGATTTCGTGTAGTTTTGAAATTTCCACAAAAAAGGGCGTTATCACTCTAACGATCGCAAACTTTGTGATATTCGTCCAAATAGTTCTTGACGAAGGAGATTTGTATCCAAGGTTGGTTGCTATTGCATTTCGGTCGAATCCATCGAGAAGCTTTGTATTTACGTTACTTTGAATTTTTCGAAAAATTAAATTTATCAATATAAGTCCCGTCAGCTTTGACCGATTTAGCTTAAACTTTCCTAAAAGCATAGAGCATCGTTCAGCCGTGACGCGTATCAAATTTGGCACTCGCGTCAAACAAGCCGCAAGTTGAAACAGCCAGTTTGCTTCCTCCGAATCGTAGGTAGCGTACGAAGACTCTGTGCGAGGAAGCGCGAGATTTAAATTTTGCAATTCGCTTCCTCCGGATCGTCTTTAGTAAACAAAGATTCGTCTATGAGGAAGCGAAAAAATTAAAAAAAAATAAATAAATAAATAAATTAATAAAAATTGCTTCCCCATATAGAGTCTTCGTACACTGCTTACGATTCGGAGGAAGCAAATTGCAAGTTTCGAAATGCGGCTTGTTTTTCTTATCTTCTCTACGACAATGGCGCTATCGTCGGATTCATTATTTTCACGGGAAGTATAATAATAATAATAATAATAATAATAATAACGTTTTCAGCCGACGAGGACGACGAGGAAGAGGAGGAGGAACTGCAGAGAGCCTTCGCCCGTCACTCCGATGGTAATGTACAGATTTTTATTATCCGATCGGCTCGATCTACAATTTCTCCAATAGGAATTACATTCTCCTGCATGACCCCTTATTCCCTGTAGCGGCGTCGAATTTAATTGACCGCTTTCGTAGTCGCTTTTAATCAAGTACGCCGTTACCTGTAGGGCGAAAGGAAATCATTAGAATATTTATGGCAGCTATATATATATATTTTTTTTATATATATTTACGTGATGCAAACGATTTATAGAAAAAATTAGTTAATTATAACTGCGCACGCAATTAAACCGAAAAAGAAAGCCGATCTCCGCGACGAATCAGTATTTTCTTAAGCCGAACTTCCAGTCTCGTGTCCAATCGGCTTAAAAATTTTTCATTATCGACCAATGCCAACCAACTTTCTCTCGAAGGCGGTTAGCCCTTTTTTTTTTCAAATTGCATCTTCACACTCATCGACTGACG
>JARQSU010000446.1:93596-108754 GCA_030142265.1 Calameuta filiformis
TATAATATATATATATATATTATATATATATATATATTATATATATATATATATATTATATATATTTACGTGATGCAAACGATTTATAGAAAAAATTAGTTAATTATAACTGCGCACGCAATTAGCGATATCAATTAGACTGATGGTTTATTAATAATTTATTCTGCCTATAGACAGAATTTAGTTAAAGAATTTTTAGATATTTTTTATATACGACTCGTCAATAGCATAGATCCTAATGCTAAAGGAAACACTTTTTTGAAATAAAAATTAGAACTTGTGCGCGACGAAACTTTGAATAAATACAGTTTCAAACTGTGTGTGTGTATATATATATATTCTAGAAAAATAGAATTTATGTATCGAGCAACCAATTTGCGCGAGTGTTTTTTAAAACCCAACTACATTGTCATTTTACAGTTTAAGCATTTTTGAATCAATCAATTCTGTCACATATTAATTAGTCAATTTCTAATCATAACGAATATTTCATAACCATATCGCACCGCTCGTAAACTAACTACGATTTTCGTGGATAAAATGCACTCCCTCTGTAAATCGATCTGCCCCGTGGTCAACAGCGAGAGTTTCGAAAATCGACGAGTTTGCTTGAAAATCAAAATTAGTTTATATAATATGAAACAAATTCTCTCCGTAGGCAATAAACATTTCATTTTCGCAAATAATTAATATTTTTCTAAACCAAAAAAAAGCCGGTCAGTATTTTCTGAAGCCGAACTTCCAGTCTCGTGTCCAATCGGCTTAAAAATTTTTCATTATCGACGAATGCCAACCAACTTTCTCTCGAAGGCGGTTAGCCCTTTTTTTTTTCAAATTGCATCTTCACACTCATCGACTGACGACACCCATAGCTATTCACGATCCGAATAACTAAGGTCGAAATTTCGATAAAAATGTGACACTATTTTTTTTTTTTTTTCCGAAAGGGATAAGAAAATCGCACGAGTCACGTACGTCGAGTCACGGTATTACTTTAGTCTGTGCACAGGGGACGTCATTCGGCTGTACAATATACAACAATGCATTGAGACGCGTCATTGTTCGAGGCTGTTCAAGTGATGCAATCCGGCGGGGCGGGAGGGGGGGAGGCATCGCGATACGATACGGAATGTAATGATATATACTCGGTTCTGTCTAAGAAATTTTTTGGTTTTTACGACGACGATACCATATCTCGGTATGCGTACATATGTATTGATGTTGATCATTAAAAAAATTTGTTGAAAAAAAAAAACACGTAAATATCGTAAAACACCGCAAGGGGTCGACGAGGAGGTTTTAAAATATTTTTGTTGAAAGAAAAATTTTTTAATTTTTCATAAAAAAATAACGAAAAACTGGCGCGACAGATGGGCGTTGCCATTGACGTGGTCCGCGCGTACTTCCGGTTAGTAATATGGTACCGGATGGACGCTGCGGTCTCGGTAAAATTTAAAGAGAGCGGCACCGCGCATGCGCGTGTCCCCGATTTTGTGAAGCAAAATTTCGAAAGGTTTTTGGCTCTTGTGTGACTTTGCCGTTGCCGTTATTATTGTATCGAATAACCTTTTTCCCCAAGTAAGTATTCTCGCGCGCTTTATACCTGCGAGTAAAACCGGCTTGCAGGAGTTCGAACGAGGCTGACTCCCCGCGGAGACTTCCGGTCTCACGGGAAGACGGCATATCTGCTTACCTGAAAACATCAAACTCTTTTCTTACCTCTCGCCATACCTATTCGACCGAGTATCTTTTCTCTCTCTCTCTCTCTCTCTTTCTCGTTCTTTTTTTTTTCGTCTTTTATTTATTTTATTATTCTTTACTTTTTTTCACTTCTTCTTTTTCATTTATCTCGAACGTCGATATCCGCGCACCAACTTCTCGCTAAACCTCAAGCGAATCCTTCCTCGAGCTTTCGATCGGCCTTCGTCGCGGACTTTTTTTTTAGAAATATTTTTTTTTTTTTCAAAATCACACTCTCCATCGATCTCTTGGATTCCGAGTCTCCTCTCGTTTCTTCGTGAGCCACGACGAGCTTAACGAAAGGGTTCAAGTCGAACGAACGAATGATGTTAGAAATAGGGGATGGCAATTCAAAAAAAAAAAAAAGTTTTCATACCTCATAATGACGACTGGGGGTAGGCGGGTGCAATTCCACGTGTCAGTTTGCATTGCAATTCAATCTTGTGGAATAAGGGTTGGGGGTTTATTTTACATTTCAAAACAAAAAAACCCCGTGCGTCGCGTAGAACAGTACAAATTAATATTAAATGGGAGTTAATCACTTGGGGTTGCTAATCAGCGAAACAGTAGGCGACATCCCCGTTGTCTCGCGTCTGCAAAAGAAAATTTTATAACGACGTGATAAACGCGTATTTCAAGATCATCATCCAGGGAATATTGGCTCTGTTTCCCGCAGCACGCGCCATTCAAGGGTTGATCGGGATCCCGGAGTATCGGATTCTCTGCGACCACATGGGTTGGAGGGATGTACCAGGGACGTATAGGAATGGTGGAAACTGTCAGTATTTTCAGGGTACGAGAGACGGTAGGGTGAAACAGGGTGGACGGGAACAGGAAGAGGAGGCCGGGTGAGAGGGGGTGGTACAACCAGAGAAGAACCTTATTGGGGAACCTTTACTATGATATTTTCACGCACAAGGGTTTTAACCCCTCCGTTCTCAATTATTCAAAAACTTGCTCTGTGCCATATGCACGTTCATGTTTTTATCCGGTGGTACCAACCAAATGGACTTGAACCAGCTGGATACACGGTCTTACGTGCGGTCATCATTGATGGATGAGGAGGATCTTGATGAAGTCCGAATCGACGACGTAACCGACCTAAATTCTTATGGATTCGTCGAAGAGATTATAAGTTAATCCTTGACCTGCATCAGATTAATTTCAGAATTCGTATCCAGGTAGGATCGTCTGGATCGTCGGGTCCGATCATCTGCTTCTGTGCCAAGGATCATCCATCGGATTAATTGTTTTGATCATCGATAATCCCCCGGTCGACAATCAAAGTCATCGATATCTCGCACGATGATCGTCAGGTTATCGGCTAGGAGTCCAGTAGGTACGAGAGGGCGAAGGGAGCGCGGGGAAAGTGGGGGGAGGCGAGGGAGAGAGTCCTCTCACGAGGGACCTCGGAAGTTCCTGTAGGTCGTCGCACGGGTGACGGTTCGTCGGTGAAGCGGAGACCGGGCGACCAGGAGGAGGGTATATTATGGGGAACGTTGGGGGATTCCCCGGGGACTGAACGTAGCCCGAGCGGCGCATGCGCCGCGCTGATTAGTTCTCCCACTCTTAGGCGTTCGGGAGTGCTGGCAGCGCCAGAGGAGAACGCGATCTCCCACGGGAGGCTTCCTCCTACCACCCCCGAGTTCTACCCTGGTTCTCTACCCTTGGTACTTCCTCTCTGTCTTCTCCGTCCTCGACGTCGACCACGGTTACCATCCTCTCTGTCGTCGTGCTCCTCTCTCACTTACCCACCTCCCACCTACCGACCCTCATCCATACATTCTCTACCTTTATCGTTGACTCTGCCCTCCTCCTCCTCCGTACCTTACTCCCAGTACAGCACCCACTAATAGAGCCTTTCTTTGAATTTGGCCAAAATATTCATTGGATATATATGTATCCGTAGAGGGCGAGAGAGGGATGTATAATGTAATGCTATTTTAATATTACGTAACGCGAAGCTTCGAAGCTGTGCCCCTTTTATTTTTCATATCAAAGTACCGGTATATACATTTGTTTCGGTGGCCTTGCCGTAACGCGGCTGAATTGAACTAGTATCGCATTCTTACGAATCCTCCAAGAACATCGAGGTTAGTTTGATTCTGGGTTGTATAGTTCTTTTTTTTTTTTTTTTATTCTT
This sequence comes from Calameuta filiformis, assembly GCA_030142265.1. Classification (NCBI taxonomy): domain Eukaryota; kingdom Metazoa; phylum Arthropoda; class Insecta; order Hymenoptera; family Cephidae; genus Calameuta; species Calameuta filiformis. The sequence continues at coordinate 97,480 of JARQSU010000446.1, forward strand.
AGTTCCGGTTACAGAGAACCCCATGCGCCTTCGCGTTGTTACGAATGTCACGTTGATCTGGGACATTCGATAAAAGTGGCCAATGGGGGTGGGGTTGGGGGCAGGGGAGAGTGAACTTGGCGGACTCAAGGAGAGTCAAATGTAATGAAGATATTTGAAGATTTTCTTGAGGTGACTGTACTTAGCGATATAAGGGTGTCCCAGGTGACGAGCTGCCTCGGGCCGTGGCACAGCTACGTATCTCCTGGGACCGACTCTGCTCTCCCTCTGCTCCTCCGATCTCTCCGCTCGTACCGACCACCCTCCAACTCCTTCCTCACTTTGCTCCTCACGACTTTCTCGTCCTCCTTCTCCTCCTCCTTCTACTCCTCCTTCTCCCGCACACGGACGCACACGTATATGGACGCCTGCCAAGAGAGGGACGCCGAGAGACGCCTGGTTGTCGGTAGAAAGTACGTTGGTTACGAGGGGGTTGCTACTCTTGGAGGAGTCAAGGGGTCGTAAGGACGACGATGTGGGAACCTGGGTCCACCTTGACACACCACCTCCAGCCATACGTGAGGTATTGGTGTAGTCGTGGCGAATACAACGAAAACATGACACGGTCTCGGGTGACTACATCTTCTCGTTTCATCATTATAAACTTCAGTCGATCCTGGCTCCCCCAGCTCAGGGGGAGTCGTCCCCTCGCCTTGGTACCACCAACGTCATCTGGTACTAGATAGACCAATTTTTCTTGGTGCTCCAGCACCGAGGAGACGTTACTCGTGTATTTCGAGCGTGGACAATCTTTGGATTTTTGGCGTCTCTTGGTGCAAACTTTCTTCGGTAAGTTCAGCATCTGCTCTAGGTCCCTACTGACCCAGTCCAGACCTGGATTGGATCCCGACGGGTCCTCGATGCTCACAGCGGGCTTCTGCCTGGGTTGAAAAACGGTGCTTCGCTAATTCTCGTTGGAGGAACAATTTTTACAGTCTTCGTCGCATCTACGGGATAACGTCCAAGAGATACCAACACCCTGGAGACGCTTTTCGTGCGTCGTCTTACACTCCGTCACCCTGGAGAAGGACTGGCTAGTAATTTAGAATCTTGGAGAGGACGCTCTCGCTATTGGGAGTCTTTTTGGTAGATGGAAAACTTGAAACTTTACCAACTCACGGAGATAAAGTCGGCCAGGAGGATGGCGCCTGGAGGGTTCGGATGGTTATCTTCTTCTTTGCCTTTGGGACCTGGACCATGATGCATCTTATTGTTGCCCTTGACGATGACAATGATGACTGTTTAATGGCTGTGTATGAAGTCGGAGGACACTGTCGTGATCTTTTGTTATCTTTCTTTGGAACACCTGAAGATTCTTCTAGGAGATGATTCCCGTTCTGGCTTCTATCTTCTTGTGGATGCGTATCAGCCATTTGGTAGTAACCGTGCCAATCTTTTTGTTACGTAGGTACTACCTCTTTGATCTTGTGCTGGATATACGTGAGGGGTCAGGATCGACTCTGCTTATTCATTTGAATCATATTCAAAGTCTACTTCCTGGTGATCGTTTGTTCGACATCGTAAACTCGATTCGGCAAGGCTCGGCTACGCTCGGCCGCACTCGGCTCTTCTTCATAGTGCGCGCATGCGCTCACCTTGCATCCTGTTACCATAGCAATGAGATAGACTCTAAGCTCCCGCTGGGGCTGTTAACCGAAGAATTAGTAAGCCCGGGGAGCCAAAATTATTATACAAATGTAGCGTTTACTACTTAACGCGTAAGGTATAAAAAAAGCTTTCCATTTTGATAAAAGGGTTCTTGTCATTTTGATAAATGTACGCGGCTCGTACGGGTCTTTGTTGTTCATTAGCATTTTTTTTTTCCCCCAGACTCTTTCGTTCCAAAACTTCTTAACCAAGAGAGCTGCGTTTACAAGGATACGGCGTGAACCAAAATGTCGGCAGAGAGTTTCACGGTTGGATGGACTTCACCAATTAATTCTACTAGATAGCCGACCTGACGATTCTTCGAAAACAAGTCGCAAAGTACGGCGAACAACCATCTTTCTAAGAAAGAAATTAAAGTTTTCCCCGAGGCATAGTGCCGTTTGGAGGTACCTATATCCTGTGGGAGTGGGTGGGAGGAAGAGGAGGAGGAGGAGGAGGGGGTGGGAGAGTCAGAGTTTGGGTGGGAAAAGCCAGTCGCTCTCGAGGCTTCCGATGGTCATGGGGGGTTGGGGGTTGGATCCTGGAACAAGGATGGGGTGGTCGGCTAGCCTATTGCTATTGTTTGTGTGGCTCCCGAGGGACAGGCCTGCCCTTAACAGTGGCATGTGCCAATGACACTGTACCGGGTGTCTCCGAAGTTTGGCTTCTTCGAATGGCCCTTGGAATCGATTTTGATACCATTAAGGGAAAGGATGGTCAGGGTGCCTTTCTTTTTTTGTTTTTTGAGAATCAAGAATTTCGGATCCTCGGTGTGATAACTCCTTGTCTTCTTAAAGCGATTGCGTTGCGAAATACATAGTAAACGGAGGGTAGTAAATTTTTCTTTATTCTTTTCTTTAACCACATTTTGTCTAATCGCTATCAGGTTGCAAGAAAATTAAAAAAAAAAAGAAATTTATTATCAGGCAACCAGTACTTCTGCCCCGTGTGTAGAAGCATGTCAGTAGGCGGGTACTTGTAGCGCGATATCTTCGTGCAGTTGGATTAAGTAATTAGTAGTAGTAGTAAGTAAGATATTATCTTGATCACTGGACTTATTTTCAAGAAACCTTCTTTCAATGCTGGAATTGAAGATGGGCTCACTACATCCCCAGGAAATTTATTTGCCTTTATGCGAGAAAGGAGCATGTCAGTAGCAATTTGGTAGGTTCGACTCTACAAACAAATTTGATCCGAGTAATTATCTAAACCAATCCTGGCCCTTCTCTATCGGTAGCAACGAAGCTGATTGGCCGTTCAAGAGCGCGAATTTCAAAGACCAACTGACGGAACCGACAGTATCCTACTATTTAGTGGGAGCAGCGGAGGCACTCGAATGCAAACTATATAAAGTGCTTTTGGCATTCATCAGTTTCACTGGCTATCGGTACCTGCAACATCCTCTACGTTGATCCATTTCATCTGGCTGGGTAGCAGAGATCACTTACCTTGGGATGGTAAATGTTTACGATAGATGCACATGTTCATGCGCATCTATACGGTTCTGTAAACTTAGATTAACATTAGAAATTACATATTGTTATAATATCGATTCTAATCGTATCTATAAATGAGGTCAAAGAAAAAGATCCCTGTAATTCCGTTACTTCCAGTTTGGTCGGCTACGTTTCGAACCCCATCTAGTTTTTTTAACCTCTAAATTTATCACACCAGGATTCGCATCATCGGAAGGGGCGATAATTAATTTGAAAAAGAAAAAGAAAAAAAAACGTAAGGGATCGCAAGAAGCGTATTTCATGGTCTCTCGCTGATACTCCCAATGGCGAGTATAAAATCTAATTTCTCGAAAATGAGAACCACCGTGCGAACCACTGTGTCTTCCCACGGGACCACTGGGAGCAGTGGGAAGCCTCTGTGCCCGTACTGGGGCTATACTCCGCTACGGTATGGCGAAGGGGGGGGGGGAAATTCCCCAAGGAGGTAATTACCCCCCCTCTGTACCTCGTCCCCGGAGCAGCCACGACCACCCTGCACCACCCCACCTCGCCGCGTACCTCTTCTGCCACCCTCAACCGCGCGCCACCTTCAACCACTCGCAAGCCATCGCAACTTCAACTCCTCTAGGAGCTACACGCTAATACAAAACCAAACCAGTTTCGAATAACCTCGCACCTGTACGTCGCACTGGCAAATGTACCTAACGTCACGCCGCGCAACCGTCAGCGCCCTTCAGAACCGGGAACGTCATCCGGATGACACCTGGCGAGAACCGTCCGTTTCGATTTTTGGCAACCCTTCAGGTCGATATCAGAAATTTTGCGTAATCAACGGAACGTTTTGATCTTCGAAAAAATTTATTGAAATTCTACGATCGATCGAATTTTGGTAAAATTTTTTTATCCCGATTCACGTTGTTTTCGCGTCTTGTAACGTAATCTTGGATAACCGTGGTAAAAACCTGGAAACGCGAGCGTCAAGGCGCACACTGGTTGCTCTCGCGCAATGGCATCGCTGGTCCCAGAGCTGCGGGGACGGGATGCTGGAGCCAATATCACCGGAGTATGGCCCCTCCGGGACCGGCGTTCCATCCCACCCCCTAACACCCACCGTCCACCACCGCTCCCCCCGGACGTCCCTCCTTCCATCCTGCTTTGCTATAGCCCGGATGATCTCTATAACCTCTGCCCACATACCGACACTATGGATATGATGGACCATAGACCGCGCCATACGCCGTCGTACACATCCGAACGATTCCCCCCCTCGTAGTTCGATTCCGGGCGATCGTCGAAATTCATGAAATTTCAATCCTGCCTGACTGCGGATTACTGAAATTTTAGCCAGCAGGCAATTCGGGCTGCTGGCTGTATCGTCCGGATGAAAAATTGAGATTAATGGTTAACGAAAATTTTATGTCATTTCTTTTTAGGTTATCTGCAAGAAGACGGACCTTCCTCCATCCAGGCTGCCGATTTGGAGAATCAGAATAGCCTCGACAGCGGTGAGTTTTTATGTAACGATTTTTCTATTATGCCATCACGCGTATGGTTTCTCGTCGTCGTCGTCGTCATACGTCCCTTATGGTTCGCACCGAATTAATTGGAGACGTGCGCTTAAGATTCTCTAGGACGATTAATATCGAATTTACATTGCACCTCGTCGCGTCCTCGCGTAACATACTTGGCGAAGGAGACATTACGGGCAACAGCTGGAATTTACCCCAGGTCCGTTTTCACGTGAACAAAGAGAATTTGGAATATCTGGAGCGTCTCCGTCGACGTAGCTATTGGCATCTGTAACCCGAAATTGGGGTCGTACGATGACGTGTATACCTGGCGCAAGGGATGCTGCGAATATCAAAGGGGATTGGTGCCAGGATATAAAACGTCTGTTTCGACCAGCGACTTCATGACGATTGTCCTTCGATCGTTGCCGATGTCTAAATCCGGACCAGGTCATCCTGCATACCCTGGATTCATTTACGGACCAACTACGGAAGTACCAGCCACGTCTCTCACTTGGGATTAATTTAATACTTTTTACCATAATTCGACGACGCATCGTTGTCATCCATAGAACGTATCCAAGAGAATGCTCATTCTGCTCCGTTAGGGTCGCAAAGAGTATCCGGTGCAGAGGTGGGTCAGGGTAGTAAGGATCGGCGGTCTTGCCCCGGACCACGACCACTAGGGTATCCAGTCTCTCGGCTAGCGTACTCCGGGGATGACGTAAATGGCTCCCTTTAGTAGCAGGTTCTGGTACTCGTGTGCCCAACGTCAGGCAAGGATAGACTTATACATATCAGCATTCCCCAGGTATACGCACTTCCATCCTCTCTGGGAGTTGACTTTGTTATCGTACCTACGTAGGGAACGTTCTGAGCCAACGTCGGGCCAGGATGGTCCTACCTGCTTCAAAATTTTCTTATTCGATGGGACTGTTGCCTCACCCTATGTGTCACGTCGCTGGAAGATCCGGTATGTCAGCCAAAACCTGATTTTTCCTTACTCTGGGTTCTGATATATATAATATATATATATATTTTTTTTTTGCAGAAAATTTCGAACAACTTCCGTGGACGATAGTCCGGATGGCTCTTTGGTATTCTGACTCAGGTCAAAGGGCACGCTCGTATTTGGACCAAGTAACGGAACGGTTAGACTTCCAGCGTATTCCGGATGTCCATAACAATGTATGCGGAACAGATGGTGACTTGCCTAGGTAGTTGAATAGCGTGTACCCGTTACCTGGGTTACCTAGGTCGGTAGGTTGCTAGGTTGTTACCCCATCTACCTGCAATTAGATGTTCAAGCTTGTCGTGCTTGTCGGACGAGCAAGCACTTAATTAATCCTTCAAGCTTTTCAGAGTGAAATAGTACTTGGACTTGGATATTATCTGAGAGGAAGCTTCGAGCTTTGCTGCTAAGATTCTCTTTGAATCGTCGCGGATGGCGTTGCGCGTAAATGTATTTTCTTACGGAATGGACGGTCCTTGTAGTTCGTGAAAAACTTGTATCTTGACGATTTAATTTGTAGAGACTTGTGATTTAAGGTAAAATTGTGAAACTTTTTATGGGACGTACCATGATCCCGGGTTGTGGTTGAATTATTGGCTAGGATTTGATAAGAATTTTCCATTGGGTGACGTGGCGACTAGAGTAATACGTATGCGTTATATGAATTTGCTCAAATTAAATTATTATTATGCAGTATTTCACTTTTATATTGGATAAGGTAGATTCTTGACAGACTCGTCGCTTAATTTTTTTATCTTTGATTTGGTAAAGCAGTCCTGGTCGATATTCTACAGTCAATGGTAATCAGGTCAGGGGTCAACTATGGACTAGATATCAATGTATATAGGTATAGAACGTATACTTACCACGTAGCCTGGAAGTAACGTGGATTTTAGAGGATCGTATAAGGTTGACCAATGGTCGACCAGTCACACTCGTTGCTTTACTACTGCTGGTACTTTACCCTAGCGACCCCCATAAAGCTGCCCAGCCACCATGAGGATTCGTAACAGGATCAAGAGGCGTAGGAGTAGTTTTAACGAAAGCTTAGAGAGAGAGAGAGAGAGAGAGAGAGAGAGAGAGAGAGTGAGAGAGTGAGTGAGAGGAAAAAGGGATAACGGTACAGGCTCATCCAAATACAGTCGCAAGTCCATCGCGTGTCACTTTATAAATCAAACGACGAAATAGACTCAAGTGGCAGACGATATCTTGGTGTTTTAGGCACTGACTATTTTTTTCTCTGATCCACCATCTTTTTTTTTGTTCTCTCTCCTTCTCAGACCGTCTTGATCGGCACCGCAAGCTTCTCTTATCCCTGGAGACCCATTGCAACTTTAACCTCTTCGCATTACGAATCTTCCACGAAAAAGTCAACCCTCCGCCTCTCTTGGCCTCCCCTGAGAAAATATTTCGAGTCTTCTCTTAATTTCTTGTGAATTCATTCTTTATCTTTAAAGCGACTCGGACAATCTTCAATATTTTTTATTTACCGATTTCCAACGAGAATATCGCATTTTACCTTAATCTTGTATTTCAACCTTGATCTCTTCTTGATCGATCCTCCTCTGAATTGGTACAGGGATCGTACAGGGACGTTACGCGATTGGCAGAACTGCTTTGTTCTTATTTATCACGTTCTTAGCGTTTTATTGTCTGCTAACGAATAACCAGGAGCCAAAGGCGTCGTCTACGGTGCTATGGGAATAGCCCGAACGTCTGAAGTAACCTTGCTCGCATTGCGAACTTTGACGTGGTAGACGGAGACGACGGTTGACACGTTGAAAATTTAACTTGGGTCCGTTTTTGGGTTCTGCGCATGCGTCATTTGTTATTGGAGAGGGGATTATGAGCCACGGTCCCGATTCCTACGATTTTTAAGGGTTCACTGCTTTCGTCTTCTTACTGACTTATACATTCCTATTGGCTATTGCTTTTGGTTGGTTTATTTCAATCCGTATCGTTCCCTTGGAGGACTTTTTTTTCTTATTCATTTTTTCACGATTATTTGGTACTTTTGAATAGTATAGAAATCGTTCTATCTGGCACTGCACTCTGATCTTTGTTCTACAGGCAACAGTACTGCCCGACACTGAGGATCAGTTAGTGGGATGCTGGACCGGTTTATCTAGAACGTCGCGTAAGCCCACGTTTCCAAAGTTACAGTCGGTAATAATTAGCCACGACGGACGTGGACACGGACGAGCACTTTAAATGTCCGCCAGATATCAGAGCGTCAGTCTGGTTGGCTTATTATTTGATAAAATACCAGCGGTAACTCGACTCGCTTGGAATTTTCGACTTCGTTGTCGGAGAAGTAGATTAATTTTAGATTTACCAAATTTCATAGTAAATTTTCATAGATAATTATAATTACAAATTGACTTTTAGTCGAGGTACCTGCATTACAGCGGGTCTCGTGAATTTTTCAAATTACCCGCCAAACTTTCTTATCGATGTTTCACGATTTTATCACGCCAATCGATTCCACCGTATCGACCGAGCATGGATTACGAGAATCGTGAGGTTACCTTTTGAATTTCTCTTAGTAGTTCCTCGAGTTGCTTATAGATGGTGCTGCTCGGCAGTAGAACGCGCGCGATCCGTGATAACATTTGTTCAGGAGAATAATTATCATTGACTCGGTGATTGATATTAATATTAATATAATTATGAATCAGATGACATGTCGAGTTGTCACTCGACTCTGTAGTTGATATCAATATTAGTACAATTAATTTTAAGGAAAAAAAAAATTAATGTCAAACTAGATCACCTTTCGTTGATCAGGCTTTCGCGAACGATTGACAGACCCTACGGCTCTCCGAAAAAAATGCATTTATTGCACCGCACAAGTGCATGGCACAAAATGACGTACTGGCGATTCTCTTTGTCAAACATTCTCTTGTCCTGTACTCGCTGACCAATTTACAATTTAGCGTCTGCAGTAGCGAGCTCGACGAGTGTGTTCAGCTGAGGGGGAAGTTAAAATTTCATAAATAACAATTCCGCGAAACTATTGATAACTTTATCAATCAAAATCTCACGCACCATTTTTGATTGTAAATTTTGAAAAACAAAAAAAACGCCGTTGTTCGCGTTTCCGATTCGTGTAATTTATTTCTTGATTAAAATTTCTTTATCTACTCCACAGCTCACATACAATTAGACTTCTTACTTGGTATCGTCCTTCACGCCCACCGGTGAACTGAAAATGAGCACCGACAAAAATAAGACCAAATCGTATTCGCTAAGCCGAACTCACGGTTTACAATGAAATAATTCTTATCAAACTTCTTATCCGATATATCCGTGTAACAGGTGAAAAACTGTTTGAGCCTGAGTGTTTATTTATCCAATCTTTTTCTTTTTTCCATTTTTTTTTTGCGAAATCGGTAGTTCTTTCAAAAACTGGGTTTTGCGATCTGCGACAGCCAATCAGAATCGAAGCAAAGCGAATCGAAAATTCGATATGATCTGACATTAATTTTTTTTTTTTTATAAAGGGAGAAATAATTATGGTAATTAACGTCTGACAGTGTCCCTACTACCCGGAGACGTCTGTGTCAGACATCTTCAATTTTCTCGACAACCAATATCTGACATTGTCACGATACTGTAGCGTTAACTATGTCTGTAACCGTAGCTCTGGTGCTGTATTAACAAAAAAAAAAAAGATACGTACAGCAATGCCAATCTTAAGTTCACAGACGACAATTTCACGATGACCGAGTTTATTTTTTCAGCCGTAAAACTTTTGATGGCGCACCGACCTGACGCCGCTAATCAAGATAAGCCTCTTGGGATCTTATTTCACACGAGATCCACGCGGAACATTATAATATCTCCGTTGACGCGAGCCTGGGGGAAACTGTAGCTCGTACATTTAGTTGGCCATTAAAAGAAAATCAAGAGTTCGCGCGAAGAGTGTCGAAGTGAAAGTATTGAAATTTAATAACGACGTCAATATACCACGTGATTTTGACTCTCGTAGTGATGCGCAACTCGGCGGCAGACGCAGATCGTTACCTAACCTAAAAGTCAGCCGATTCATAAGTCAAGGGACGATTAAGTTGGTCGCTTCGAAATAATAATCGATCGAATTTGACGTGCCGAAAACTTCGAGGTTAGTAAAGATCCGAGTTAGTTCGTCGTTAAACCGTTAGTCGGTCTGCGGTCGTATATTAATGAAATAATTGAAATTTTAATTGGTTGTAATTTTGTTTTTTTTTTTTTTAGTTTCTCCCTATGCAATTATTTCGGATTCAAAATGGACAAAGACTCGCAGACTTTGGGCCACGTTAATTCGCCATACTTTTCAGCCGCAGTTGCGCAACTGATAAAATAATAAAAATGGACGCGGACGAAGGATGCTTCACACCTGCAAGGTTGAACGCCGAAGGATTTCGTTCCCCTACTTCCGGTTCTCGGCCACCCTTCTGGCACCCCCCTTACAATACCTTAGCGTACATTACGTACAACGCGGTTATTTCTCCAGGGAGTTTTCTCACGTGAATACGCGAAAACTCGCGCACACAAAGCACGCACGCTTTGGGAGGCGCTTGCGTTCTTTTCCTTAGGTTCTTTCTCTCTTTCTCACTTTCAGTAAGTTTTACTCCGTCCCTCTCTCCCTCTCTTTCTTTATCTCTCTGCTTACAGCATTGGCAGTCACTAGTTGCCGCAGCCGACCTAGCGCACCCTGACTGCTAACAGTTAGCAAGTGGGGCTGGAAAGGAACTAGAGCTATAGACGAACGAGTCCATCATGTACAAGAATCGGTCACAGAGGTCAGGATGTCCTGGTGGGTACCTGGTGGCTGTATTTAGGTACCAATACATGGATCAGGACGGTGCTTGAATATTCTGATTGCAAAAAATCAGCGAACACTAATTAGTGACGGAAATACTGAAGCACGAGTAGACCTATAAATTGTGGAGTCATCAAGCAGAGAAAGCTAGGTCAGGATGTGTTCCGGTGGGTACCCGATAGCTAGGTACCAATATATGGATTAGGACAGCGCTTGAATATTCTGATTGCCAAAAATGAGCGAACACTAATTAGTGACAGAAATACCGAAACACGAATAGACCTATAAATTGTGAGGTCATCAAGCAGAGCTAACGAGGTCAGGATGTGTTCTGGTGGGTATCCGATAGCTAGGTGGACCAATACATGGATCAGGACAGTGCTTGAATATCCTGATTAGCAAAACTGCTAATTACTGACAATCAGAAATAGTAAAACTTGAATAGACCTATAGATGGCCAGGGCATCAAGTGGAGGAAGTGGTCACAGAGGTCAGGATGTCCTGGTGGGTACCTGGTGGCTGTCTTTAGGTACCAATACATGGATCAGGACGGTGCTTGAATGTTCTGATTGCAAAAAATCAGCGAACACTAATTAGTGACGGAAATACTGAAACACGAGTAGACCTATAAATTGTGAGGTCATCAAGCAGAGCTAACTAGGTCAGGCTGTGTTCTGGTGGGTACCCGATAGCTAGGTGGACCAATACATGAATCAGGACAGTGCTTGAACATCCTGATTAGCAAAACTGCTAATTACTGACAATCAGAAATAGTAAAACTTGAATAGACCTATAGATGGCCAGGGCA
>JARQSU010000446.1:112651-135492 GCA_030142265.1 Calameuta filiformis
AATGCATATGTCATCGGTTCAAACTATATTATCTCAAACGTTCTTCATAGTAAGCAAAATATTTTTACAAAAACGAAAAGACTTTTTATAAGGAATAAGATTTAATTGGGTTCAATAACCAGCGACATGAAAATCCTGTTAACGTTTACACACAATTACGTCATACCTATTAATGACTCGCAAATAAAAATTACATGGTACACATATATAGGACTATTCAGGAAAAACATACAACCTGAAGTCAGTCAGTCAGTTTCATTTACATCGCAGAACCACCTTCAGTTGGTGTGCTTGTCTTGAATATCCCTATACGTACGTGTGTATATATATATATATATATATATCTACAAAGCAGTAACTAAGGACAAGAAATACCAACAGGGTTAGAAAAACACGTTTGTCACGGTGCTACTGTAGGAGGGCAGCACATAGGACATAAATAAAGACGCCGCCAATTAGTATTTGGGCTTCGGTCAATCAGATACGATCTGGATCCCGATACCGATCATGATTCGAATTCCGTCGGGGGCACCGTTGGGAGCAATCCGTCGGCCATTACGAGCGGTGACTCCCAACATTCCCTTCCACTCTTAGAGTGTTCGATTCGATCTATTTTACCATCAAGATTATTTCAATCACGAAAATATCACTGTGAAACGGATCCACGGACGCGTTCTGCCCCATAAGACTGCCCGACCGAGACAATAGAGCAAATATTCAAGATGGCAACACTACGACGCCAGAACGTTCGGTTCGTAAGTGAATTCTATAAAGATTTATAGGAATTGCGGTTTGTAAGCGTAATAGGATAGGATCGTAGCAATTGAATTGAAACCAAAAAAAGATATTCGACCTCGAAACCACCGTTTGTCGTCAGAGCTGTCAGTCGCGATCGCGATCGTGCGCATTCGTTCTGCGCATCGTCCGTTGCACGCGCATGCGCAGTATACAAATATTGAAATAATCCAATTCACGTAGCGTCAGTTGGGAATACTTAAAAAAATTTCTATTTCTTTATATGACTTAGCTCCTTTATTTGTTTTCGTTCCGTTTTTACTGCACTCATACGCGATATCTCGTGTGTTAGGTCTCTTCCGTGAGCACATAGCTGGACGACACGAAAGGTAATTCAAATTACCGTAGGACCGTTCTATAATTATTCGCTCGTAAAGCACCTTCGGTGGTATCCCCGCGTCGTTGGACAAGGCGAAAGGAAACGACTTGCGTTATTAATTTACTTTATAGTTCCCTGCCAGTATGAAGATTCTAATGTTCCCAGTGGCTCTAATTCAAACGTTAGCACGTTAACCCGGTAGCTAATGAATACATAACCTGTTACAATGTACTCCTAAGAGTCGTAACGAATCTACCACGTAGTTACGCGTATGGGAACGTATGCCGAGCAAAGTACAGAGTGACCTAACCTACAAAGAACTGACGAGCGTTAACATTAAAGAGGAATGAAGTTGAAAAATTCAAAATTTACATTACACTTAATTATCAATAACAATTAATGCGTTATTCCGTCTGCGACCATTGCCAATCCCTTCGCTCCATTTGAAAATCAACGTCCCACGTTGTAATCCGGAGAGAAGATGATGGATAGTAAGGCGAATGCGATCGGCCCGAGGATGAATAGAATTCCCGGAGTGGGAAGTTGGGAGACGCATGGCCAAGAGCCTGAGGCCCCACGGAGAGAACCAAGGAGAAAATGGTAGGGGTCTCGAAGCGGAGAAAAAACTCGCGGGGTAGCAAAAAGTCTCGGAGGTTAGGACGAGTCAGCCACGTGGGAGGGCACACGCCACGTGTTGACGGTATATCGAATCACTTTTTACACATTTGTGCGCGAGGCGCATTTAAATTGTTTTACCAATTTGATTTCTCGATCGTAAGATCGATGCAAACACAGAAACTAGCCTTTGCCGGGCGAACGCCGGTGTCCGCCTGTTCGAACGATCCACGAGTGTCCGGTAAAGAAGATTTTTTTTCTTCTTTTCTCTCTTTAAGACCTTCCTTTCTCGGTCGGTAAGGCAGGGAAGAAAATATTGCGATTTCTGTTTGCTCCTGCATAACGTCCATATTGCGTTTTCTTCGTTCCTCTTGACGGTCCCGTAGCACGATCGTGGCATAGACCGAGAAAAGGCAATAAGGGTGGTCGGTTACATAAAGCATAGGCTGGAACGAGACCTCAGGGTGCCATGTCGAGGACCCATGGGGTCCATGTTGGAAAAACTCGACTGTTAACTGCTCCTGCAGCGCCGAATGTATACGCGTATATAACGGCATGCGGCCGTCCCGCGCCTCCCTCCCCTCCCCCCCGACCCACCCCTGTTGCACGTACGTTTCGCGTACACGATAATGGCACGAAGAGATCTACGGCAGCCGATTTAAATTAAAATCCGGCAGTTTGCCGCTCGCGAATTTTCTACCCTCCTGCGGGACTTGTATATCGGCGAAACGGCAGGAATGGAACGCCGACGGAAACCCCGTAGCCTCTTTAGGGTCACGCGCAAAACTACGCCGCGCTCGGCTGTCGTTCGTGCAATTTCTTATTTATTAAATTTTGTCTCGGCGTGCAATTTTTTCGATTAACTTTTTCGAGGTAAATTTGAAAAAAAAAATTTTCTCCTACAACTTCACCGTAGTCGATGTTATGCAGTAGGCCGTTGATTAGGTGTTTAATGATAAGTAAGAATGCCAAGTGCGGACAGGAAGGACACGCAGGGCCGTTTGTTAGTTTTAGGGTAAAGATCAAGGGGTAGCAAGAAACACCAAGGGAGCAACAATCGAAACGGAAAGAAGGTTGTTGGGTCTTGTCGTAGACACACTGTATGAGAAACGTAGAAAGTACGAAGGGTGTGTGTGTGTGTGTATATATATATATATCGAGAAGGGTGAATGAGGAGGCCAGGTGGGTGGGTGGTTTGTAGGACGCAAAAGTGCCGTTCGAGGATTCCTATTTCCCAAGATCCCAGGCCTGCCATACGAGCTCGGCATCGCTATGCCGTCTTTCTCCGCAGTGCGGTAATCATAATTACACCGGTGGGTGCCTTCTTATCGCGAGAGCAGCCGCTCCCACGACCCTCGACCTCGTCTTCGACCCCCTACGGGAGTCAGGGCAACGGATGGATCCACACTGGAGGCAGGATGAGCCAAGGATGACCATGTCGGGATTGGACCTCGAGAGCCCGTGGAGCTACCGTAGGAGGGATCGATTGGGTCGGTACAGTCTGTAAGGTCCAGGACGTGGAAGTGGCATGCGCTACCCGGAGCAGCGGTTGCACAGGCTGGTTTGCCGGTGCTGAATGTGCCGCTGTTGGCAGGAGGGTAATGCATTGAATTAGACGCAAATGCACCCTGGGCACCAATTGGACCAGCTTCCCGCGCTACGGCTCCATCTCTCCCTCGAGGACAACCACCTCCTAGTTACCCGAATGCCTGGATGCCAGGTTACTTGGATGCCAGGAGGCTTTCACGCCACCTACCCGTAGCCTCGCACAGTCTGGGACTGGCTTCTGCACTCGGAACGACCACGGAATTATGCTAAGGCGCCTCGTAAACAACACTGGACAACCTCCTCGTTTTGCATATTACCCGCTTTAAGGTCCGCTTCATTTTACTTTGTACCATTATGTCTTCGTCTTGTTTAATACCTTCAAACGAACCTGGTATCGTCTTCCCCGTGCGGTTCTCAATCATTGTGCCAAATCTTTTTCTTACTAACCTCCATTTCGTTCGGGTATCCGCACTTTTTTCGACGTTTAACCCTCGCCTGGTATTCACCTGCGAGGGGTAACCAGATACCCCAATCATCTTGTCATGGCTTGTACCAGCCTGTACAAAGGGTGCTCCACAATAAACCGCCCCCGCAGGACACCCGGATCCATGGACCAGAACCCGTGCCGGATTTTATGGAAAATGAGAGTCTTAGGGCCCCACGAGTTCTGTGGGTCCTGGGAGTTTTTAAGGTTTTTTTTTTCTTTAATTTTATTTTTTTATCCATTGATTTTGATCGACCCTCGACCCATGATTTAATATTTATATTTACTTTAGATTCCTCGTGTCTGAGGATCTCACGAGTCTTCCGGATTCTTGATCGTATGGGCGTCGGCGTCTCTTAGTCTAGCGGATGATACGTCCTTCTCAATCTGGATAATAGAAACGGACCCAGGACCGCCCTTAGTTCTCTTCGTCCTCCTCGTCGTCAACCTCCTGGTGGGGGCCTTCATACTTTGTTTTATACCCCTTCGTCGTATCGAGTTACCTGCATCACCTATGCCAACTACATAATGGAGACACCAGCATCGTGGACCCCATCGACCCCATAGGTCGGACAGGATATCCATTCTATATTATAGTACGGGGTTTTTCATGAGGAACGTTTCAAATGGAGTTTAAGAAATGTGGACGTTGACGCGAGCGCAACCCCTACAACGGGCACGAAGAAAGGGCGGTACTGATTTTTGTCTTTGAGAAGGACCCATTGTACTGCGGGACATCCGATATGTACTTTTTGGTCCCCGTTACCGGAAAAACCAAAGAGTTTATACGAATCGACTATATTTATTAGGAACGCGATCGGCACGATTCACTGATCTTGCGGAACATCCGCTGCGATTATATAACCCCACGGTAATCCGTATAGCGTTCGTCATTATTGTTCATCCGTAGGTATTTCAGTCGAACGAAGAACAGTGATGTGTCGTGAGAATGCGCGGGAAATTCAAATGGTTATCCGTAGGAGATTCTTATTTTACATTCGTGGAATAAATATTTTTGTATTCATGGAAAGATAATGAGTTAAGATGTATTGAATAATTGATTGTGCTGTGAGAAGAGAGGATTTCTTCAAAATTATTTAATTGCTTTTATGGATATTCAACGAAATCAAAGTTACGTTTGAACGTCTTTTGCATGGGAGAGATACGATCTTGCGGCGGTATTAAAGCAAAGGGGATGAAGGTGCCGGGAGGGATGAAACCAGGGGAGAGAGCGAGAAGGAAACCCGGTGGCGAGAGTTATGCTCAGGTAGCTACGACTAAAGAAATTTAAACATTTACAAGCAATTCAGCATCTTCTTTTGGGGTCCATCTTCGCTGTTACTTCGGCCGCCCTCGAGCCCGAGAGAGGGCTGAGTTGCAGCGTCTTGCGATGAATTACACTGTCATCCCCAGGGAAGAAACCAGGCTAAGGTTCATCCTCGCCCTCGTCTTAGTTCGTCCCGCCTTCATCTCACACCCCGGTCTTATCTTTGAATCCGGATTAGTCCTGGGGTATCCTCGAATTTGAACGGCCTTGAATTCTCGCCAATTTGACGCACTCTTTTCATCCCACACAAAATAGTGACGCATCATCCATTAAACGATAGCCACTAATTAGACAGTGCAATCAATGTACCATCTTTCGATAAACACCTTTTACGTTATCTGAAAATTTAGCTTCTCATCCGTCTTTATATCTATATACGGAACTATGCGAAATGGCATAAAAAGTGCATCAGATTGCATTAAGGCTGCGCGTGAAGTCGCTCGTGCATATCGAGATGGGTATCGAGATAATTTTACGTCTTAGATCACTTTTCTTGTGTTTTCATAGTTGTAGGAAAAATCCGAGCATATCGAGATCCTATAACGACACGTGAAAACACGGGGATTCCCCTGAACTCAGACTAGACCTACTAAGTCGGGGAATCCCCGTAAATCCTAACAAAGCCAAGCATTAGAGTACATAGCGTAGCTTCGGCGGACGAGTCTACAGTGACAAAGAAAAATGAGCAGGCGCTATATTGTTCCTCTAAAGAAAGTGATATAAAGTAAAAAGAAAGATGGAGGAACGAGTACAAGGCGAAAGAGGCCCTGGAATCCCATGGGATCATGTTGGCAGGGTGGATCCGAGGAAGATTGGCTCCAGGCTTGCTCCCTCGAGATGAAGACTCAATTAAACTTTAAGATGATATGCAGCCTCATCCCACTTTCAACTCCAACCCCCGCGTGACAACCCTCCTCAATGACAAACCAGTCTCCGATTCGTTTTGGGAGGGGGGAGAGGGGGAGGGGGTTAAATCGTAATCCTCCTACCAGCTATATCAAATTTGACGTTCCTTCGTCTCCTATGCTATGTTCCATCACTATCATTATATACGAAATCACGTGGAAGATGCTGCGGACTATCAAACGACAGATACACCTTTGACTACGTTCGGAGGATGAAGTTTCTCGTGCTTCCCACAGTCCGTCGGCGACCTCGTCGGATCAACGCTTTTCTTGTATCTCTTGTTTTGTCACTCGCCTCTACGATTCGCTCTGCTCCCACGGAAAACGTGACGCTAGGCGTTCAGGCCTACTTCACAGGGCGCGACTACTTTGCCGTTCGATGAATTCTCGAAGAAGAATGATAGAATGGGTGGGACGGGGTGGGGAGGATCGTTCTCTTTCTCCTGGTTACCCACGTACTGTAGACTCGCTTCGACTTTCCTGTAGTCTGTTCTTTGTGGCTTTTTTTTTTTTTTAATCATTTTTCTTTTCTCTTTTATTCAGACAAGAAGTCCACTGATAAGGAAACTGCAAAAGGAGATGGGAGCTGATCGTGAAAGGAATGAATGGCGATGAGGATGCCGAGGAAGATATTGTAACGTACCAGGGTCTAAATTCTCCTTGGGGAGAGAACGAGATTACGGTTGATGTAATATAAAAATGAGAAAATCAAGAGCGAATTGTTAAATTACTGTAACGGTTGACCGTAGGACGTTTTTCATTTTTTTCGAAAAGTCCCGGAAGTGGCTTGCGCGATCGTTAATGGCTTCATCAGTGGATACCTCGTTAATTATATGTATTTTAATTATTTTTTATTTAACTCGCTCTGCGAAAACGCGGCGAAAGTTGCGAGAGATCCGGGTGGTTTTGCTCGGCCGAGCGTTTATTTCCGTTCGATGCACTTTCCATCCAAGTGCAGTTGCAGTAGACTCAATGTAAGACGGCCAAGTCATCGAAAGCAGCAATCTAAACGAAAATGCACCGACTGATTTAAAAAAAAATGTATGTTAATGACTCTGGTTAATCCAAGTCTTCAGACTCGGACCATGTGCGACGTATAATTCAAATGGACCACGATAACCCATAGAATGGGTCATTTTAATGGGGATATGTGAGAACCAATATGGCGTTTTGAAAACTGGAGCACACACTGATACCAGCCTTCCGAATTGTTAAATGATCCGTAACCTCATAAATGGCGACTGGTACTTTATCCAGGAAATCATGATTCCCGAAAATAAATGTATCTCCGTGCGGCGCGTGACAATGACGCGACAGTTAACATGGTTCCACTAGCTGCAGGGGTCCATCTTTCTTCTCCTCGATCCAGTGGGGGTCTTCTGTTTGGACCCCTTTGGCCGTCCTCTCGTTTCCCCCCTGAGTCTACATTTCTCCTTCAATAACTTCTCACGGGTTCTCATTCTAGTAACTTATAAGGCCCAGTATTGTCACGGGGTCCCCTTCGTCGGAGCTTGGTAATTTGGGCTGCCCTGGGGGCCCCCCGTTGGTTAACACGGTGGGGGACAGAGGGGATGACACTATAGGGATATTTTGTCCTCTTGGCGTTTTTCACACCCACGCTGCGCTCTTAAGGGACACGAAATAAGAAGTCGGATTTGTAAGGTCATGAATATGAATGGGACATGTGGTAGTTTTATGAATTTTTTGGGGGGACTTCATTTGGATCGTCAATTTGGACAGATTAAAAACCGTTGATAAAGTAAAATGTTCGATGATGATTTATATATTTTCAATTTGTGTGAAGTTTTATGTTCGTTCTTTTTTTTTTTTTCTTTCTATTTTAGGTAAATATTCATATTGGCGAACAAGACCCATATACTTGCTCGTCCTCCTCCACCTGGACCACGCCGTATCTCAATCTCTAAGTATTCAAGCCAAGTTGACTCACCTCTAGTCGACTCACCGGCTCTTAATCTTGGCACAATTCCCAAGTGAGATCGTAATCTGAGATTTAGGCCCGAACCTGTGCACCACGCACCCATGGACCATCTCGTCTCCAGCTTTGCCTAACCTCGCAGCCGTATCTGCGTATGCATCTCGTCTCCCACTTTTTAGTCTCATAAATTAAATCTGTAGGTCATCCGGGTCTGACCAGGTCGCGTTATCTAACCTGTTACTATTTCTAATCACCAACCGCTTTGATTATACGGAATTGGGCATGCAGTCGAGTAGCAAAAGAAAAAAATTAGTTTCAACCTCAATTGAACACAGATGCTTAAGGGATGGCAAAAAAAAAGGGTTGCCAGACTAACCAGCTGCACAAGGGTTCCTTAGCGCAACAAGTAGTCCCGTCGTAGGACGCCTAGTGACATCTACATCGATAACAGCTTCTTCCGCCGCTCTGAGCTTGTCCGTGACCTTTGACCCAGTCGCCACCCCCCCCAGCATAGCAGAGCCTCAGTAAGCGCGACCCCATTTTCTTCGGAGGCTGCATTATCGCCTCCTCGTTCATTCAAACCCGCTTAAACGTATCCACGAAGTTTTTCCTAGCGCGCTCTAACCGATACCGGCCGAACCGATCGATGATCGTGCGTGATCGGCTTCGGCATGCCTAACCCGATCGATCATTAACAAAAAGGTGAGAACTCGCTCCTGACTCTCCACTTGGGTGAGAGTACGTTCACCGTAAACTCATGTTTTTGACTTTGTATATATGTATACAAAGAAGACGTATATATACGTATGTACGTGTATATCTGATGGCATCTCTTCACGGATTACTTTCACCTCCGCAGCATCTTCCCGATCCATCTGATCTGGACCCTAATAGACAGTCACACCGGCTGCCAAATAGAATAAAGAAAGAACGTTAAAATACGAATAACAAAAAGATTTGTGGACGTAACACCCGGGTAGAAGAAAATTTTTTTCTTTCAATTTCGCATAAATTTGACAAATTAAAAATATGTTCAAAATAATTTTTTTTAGATTCAATCGATTCTTTGATTTGACCAGATTTTATGTTTATACCACAAACTCATTATACTGCTGGAGATCTTCCCGAGCCAGGAAGTTCCGGTCTGCCGCATTGAAAGATGGTTGACACCAGGTGCACCGAGGGGTGTTCAGTACCCTGAAGATGATCTTCCTCACTGTCTAATGACCAACCGCAGACGTTATATTCCCCTTCATCGTCACAGTTCTAGGTGGTTTGTGCAGTTGATTCAGGTTGGCTCCTATGAACTGATCATCTTTGGGCAGATCCTGAAGAGTCAAGGATTGACAGGTGGTGGTCTTCTTCCTGAGTTGGCAGCCAATCCCCACTCGATATACTCTGATGGTTTTCAATTCAAGCGTGACTCAATGGCACGTGCCACTACCGACGCAGACGCCTTTTTTTTTCTTCAACTCTTCGCTTCTGGTCATCAGGAAAAACCAACGGCAGTGCGTGCCCAGTGTTTCGTCTCGGCAAGATGAGTATCATTGGCTCGGGACGAGATTCGTCTGGACCGAAAGCAAAGAATGTTTGGCCAAAAAAAAAGAACCATCAGATGTGCGAAACTGAAAAATTTTGTTGGGTTTATTTTTGACTTTCTGTCTGTGCGTTTCACTGGTTACTGTCTGTACCTTGAAGTCAACATCCGGAACGATGTCTCTGCCCCTCTGCTTCTTCTTCTTCTTCTTCTTCTTCTTCTCTTGGAGATGCTCAGACTCTCTCGGCGTTTGCTGCGCTCTGTCCGTGACCGTAACGCAAACACGGTACAAGAAACTCCAAAGCGTTTAGGTATCATAGGCGTGACGTTCTTTTTATTTTGAAATGAAAATTTAGACAAAAAAGAACATTTTTCGCTTCGTAGAATTTTTTGGAAATAAAAATTATAAATTTTGCGAGTTACATCCTAGGGATTTTTTCCCCTGGATCGTGGGTATTTTCGAATAATTTTTTGCCGTACAAAATTTTTTGTGTGTACGCACTAAATTACCGATCTTTTTTTTTTTTTTTTATTGATCTTATAATCGCTCTTCTTGGATTTATCTTAGTTGCTCGTGATCGTTGTTGTCTGTAATGTTGCGGTAGAAGCGAATGCCAGGTGATAAAGGATTATTTTTCTCGAGCGAAGCTAATGCTCGGTAGTAAGTAGTATCGATCTGTAATGGAGGATCTTCTCGCGGTTGGAACGATTGTTAGATCGAATCGGGCGGTCACTTTGATATAGGGGCCCCCAACGAATTAGGGTTCACCTGTCTGACCTCCGCGGTTGGCCCAGAGCAAGATACAGCTCCCGCAATGCTCTGGCCTTGAGAGCAAAAAATCTCGGGACTAGCATAGGGCCCCAGCCTCCCTCTATGGACCACAGCGAAGAGGGTGCCGACTCGTTGGGGGATTCACAAAAAATAAATGAGTTTGCGCTACGGTAAAGTAGATCACCTCCCAAGTCACCTCGGCATCCATTTATATCTCCGCAGCATCCCAAGCGTCTTTAAAGATCATCGTATAACGTTCCGTGACCTTGGAATTTTTATCTCAATTTTTATCTTACTTATCCATTTCTAAATTATACGGACAAAAGTTATTGTAGTGAACTTTGAACTTTTGTTATTAATTATATTTTTTCTTTTTTTTTTCTTTCTTTCTTAATACGGATACAAGGGTATTGGACTTTCTTGGTTTGGATAGTTTTGCTCTCAAGGACTTTGTAGATTTTACGCGGGGGTGGAGAAGAATTTAGTCCGACTTGGTCCAAGCGTAAAGAAAACGAGACGTAACCGGAAATTGGAAATCGAGGATCGATGGAAGAGTCATGATCATCGAGTTAATCATGGCAGGTGTTTGTGAACTACTGATCGAGATGCCAGCTTTTAAATTAACAGCGAACACAACCCCCTTTGTCCAAGGTTAGCTACTGTAACTTTAATTCCATCTTACATGGGTATAGTCTATCCATACGATGGACCACAGCATCCGAAAACCAATTGGTTTTCTGACAAAATTATTTGACGATGGACCACAGTGATGTGGTTCGTGTGAATTGCATTTGACACGCTACTGAGGTATAGTGCCACCCACCCCTTAAACTATCCTTTTTTTTCAACCCCTCGAGCTAGGATAAAAAGTTGAGATCGAGAAGAAAAAATTTTTGAAAATAGTTCACAAATCACTTTTTATTCTAATTTTAACTTTATCAAAGTGCACGTTATTATTGATTATTTATAAATAATAACGCTTACTGATAAGCACTCTGATAAGGGATTTTTGGAATGGATCGTTTTTACTGTTACACGTATGAATTTTTCAGTTTATCGTTTTCCTCGCTAATTAGTCTCGAGCAAAACAGTGCCTGAGTGGTGTACTAATTCAAAGTCATAAAGGTCCCGGTTAATGTCCCAGGATACGTTGAAGAAGCGGCTGCCTAGGATTTCAAGTAAGATGGCGGTCAAGATATACGCTGAGTCCATGACAGGGGTGCCTTGGTTCTAAGAGGGTAGCCACTTCCGGTCAGAACATTTCCTGTAGCTTCTCTACACTCGGCACGAGTTCCGTTTTCGCGAAAATTTACCTTCCTTAGCCGGAAATCCGGCGAGTCTTAGTTCGAACGGGGTGAAATAAATTAAGGGAGTCTTTACCAAAACAGCGCGAGCTTGTTTGCGACTTAATAGAATCCGCAATTAGAAAATTATTGAAAAAATATTATTTTTATTACAATCTGCATCCACATATCGCTAAGAAAAAAGAAGCTCACATTACCTTTTTCAAAATTCCCTCGTTTTCCGTATCGTCGCGTACGAACTGTCGTTGGCATTAGTGTCGAAGGAAACCGTTAGATGTCGCGTCGCCTAACCTCTCGAATATCGAATAAAATTCATTCGTCACGTTTTCAACCGATTCGCTTCGCGCATTTCCAAACTGCAGTCCACGACAGTTAACGATCTGATACACATCCGATTTCCACAATATACTCTAAACACGTCTAATTCAAACGTAATAAAGCATAGTTCGTATTACACAGACACGCAGTCTACGCTCAACGTAGAAACGGACTTCGACACGTATCAACAATGGATTCTAACCTAAACAGGCAAGTTATACAGACATCCTATCTAACGAGACTCCGTAAGTAAACTTCCTTATGTCAAATGCCGATTAGAACAGATTAGAAGCGAATTTCCGTATACGCGTTGCCACACACGAAACACAAGAGTCGCCCGTTCACTTTTGATAAGCGGAACCAGGCGAAACGGAACGGGACGAAGTAAGACGGAGGATCGTTTAAGATGGATTTACGGGATTTTCTTGAGAACGCTCGATTGCTCTAGGCCGGATTTATTCAGGGCCGTGAACGTTTCTTTCTTTGTCTCTCTTTTCTCTTTCTATCTCACTCACTCACTCTCTCTATATATATATATATATATTTGTGTGTGTGTATATATACCTCCAGTACAATTCTAACTCCTCAGGCTCTACTCCCACCGCGTGTACGACTATCCTTCATCTCGTGTAATTCATCTGCCAAAGATCTCCGGCAGATGGCTATAGCTTCTATTAAACCGTATTAAACGGCAACGTTGCAAGAAGTAGGATGGTGACGGAAATTTGTTACGCAGCTTCTTCCTCAAGTTTTGTCCCACAGCCTCTTTTCTATTTCTCTCTTATTTTCCGTGAGAGCGAATCAAACTGATAAAATTCATCGATCTTGCTCGGAATTTCTCATCGATTACCAATCAATCACGATCTCATTAGTCGTATCGAGACTTTGCGAATGGAGCTTCGACTAGAGGCAACTTCACTTTTCTTTTTATTCTTATCCAAGCGCGCATACGGCTTCGGTGGAAACTGCAGTTGGTTATTGGCGCAATTATACGAATAGGAATTAAAAGGATTGGAAAGCGTAGGCGGAGTCGGTTTTGTTGCACATGCGCTTGGTCATGGGTGCCACCCACAAGGTTGCACGATTACACTTTTTTTTCTTCTTTCCCTCTAATCGTTATCAAATTCGTATTAATCGGCAACCAATGGAAATCAAAATTATTGGTTATTATACCTAACCTCGTATAACCATATCGTAATTAATCTTGATTTAGGTCCAATACAAATGGTCCCAACGATCATTCAGATCGATCTGGATCACGATCCAAAGAAATTATACGCTTTTCCTCAAAAGCGCCGTTGGATTTTTGCATATCGATTCGTTTCGATCAGCAGGATCGACAGTGTGACGGAAATTCAAACCAGTCAAGGGCAATGACGGAATTTTTATTCGATTGGCCTTGCTCAATAAACCTTAAGGTACGAGAGACGCCGTACATAAATTATTAATTGGAGGTTAGAAATATTTCTTATTACGACAAAAACTTTTCAATTCATCCGTAATTAGTTTTTTGCTCTCTAATGGTCTCGTGAGATTTTAATCGACGTCTCGGGTCGTCGCGACGCTTTTAATGCCCTATGCGTAACTGACAGCAGTTTCTAGCCCCGCCCCCCGCGCTCTTTCACCCCTTTTCCTAAAAGTTTCGCCAGCAAAATTAGAAATTCGACGCGCAGGACCACCTAAAGTCTCTTGATCGCAATGAGATAAATAAACCCGATGGGTGGGCCCTTAGGGGTGCAAATATTGTCGGCCTAGCTCCAGGGTACGGGCGGCGTCTACGGGGGGTGTTTTTACCATGGTTATGACTTCAAGGACCACCCTACCACTTCTCGACAAGGTGGTACAGAGCTCCAACCGCGTGTGAGAATCCATTCCGTGCGATTTCACATACGATTTCGTGGCCGGGACAGGGGAAGGTCTTGGGACATATTTAAATTTCCCGCCAAAGCATATGCGCAGTAGGTATGCGCATTGTCTCTCGATAGAAAGCTTATGGGAATGTCGATGAAGTGTTCGGTTGACCCGTCGCCAAGATTAGCCACAGTTAAGAGTGATCGGACAATATTAATTAGTCGGTACGAATCTCTCGTGCTTTCAGTAGTGATTTAATATTCATACAATTAATTAGATAATAACTGTAAGGAAAAAGGAGCATTTAGAAATATGCTCCGGCTCCCTACCGACTGTCGCTGTACTTTTGATAATGGCTTTGCCCCAGGTCATTATTGCGAGCACTTAGTTAATTTACTAACGGTCAATTACACGTTATTAACCGTTAGCAAATTAGGCCAGAGCGCCCAACTGTCTAACGATGGAAAATCATCAGGGACATTCTAACCTCTTAAGGTTAGGTTCTCACCTGTCGGATAAGAAGCTTCGTGCTATTTCAATCGCAGCCATCCCGATCAGACGTTTGAGATATCTAAGTAAAAATTACGTAACTGTCGTTGGGCCAATTCAAACTTACCTAAGACAATGTTACCGACGTCACTGAAATTACATATTTTTATTCGTACCCCAGTGACGTCACAGCTTCAATTGCGAAATCAACAAAGTCATACCTCGCAAGTACGTGATGTTTCGTTGTCTATGGTTGAAATTTGAAAATTCACAGAGATTCACGTCGCCCTGATTCAAGGATGGATGATCTCGAATTTAGAATTTTTTTTATTTAATTTTTTTTTATTTTTTTTTTTTTAAGTAATCACCGTGACCCCGGCATTTGCTGAACGATTTTAAAGGATCCAGTGTTTGGCTTTATTATAAGCCACGTATTAGACACGTAAATGACTGCTTAACATGGGTGCGGTGCAGGAGGTGGGTGTTCTCGATCCCGCCTACCATCCTTTGCGTCCAATGCGGTGGCTGGTTCCCCAGGGGTCTCCCGATTCTCTCCACTGGGTCCCTTCTCTTGGGCGACCAGCCCGAAGTGAGGACTTACAGCAGCGATAATAGTCGGCAGGCCCCTTAGTCAACGCTATAGACTCGAAGTGTCGAGTACGAGTACCGATCTCTCGTGCCGCCCGGACGTCTTCTCGACGACGTCTTCGTCGGGACTTTATAAGTGAATAATATTGTAACATTCGCGTAGTTTGACGTCGCAACGAGTCGCTTGGTTTATGGTGGTTTGAATTTTTGTATAATTTTTTTTTTTTTGAGTGACTTTTTTTTGTTTTCTTTACTTTGCACCCCGCGCTTTCAATCGGACAACGAGCTCGTCTCCTCGGTCGCACGAGAATGCCGTGACCACTGTGCGGTGCGCGATCTTGTTCCGGTTCCCGGTTGTGATTGTTGCCAACTGTAATTTTGGCTTTTTTTTTTCGGGAAGGACGATATGCTGTTCAAAGGTAATAGCTCACGGCTGGAACTTCTGATTGGAAAGATACAGGCACATAAGGAGTCGCCGTCGCCACCGCAGGATGACAAGTGCCATCCTAAATTGAAAGGTTTGATTTTTATAAGGGAAAACAATCCTGTCTTTTTTTTTTTTTTAAATAATTTTCGTTTCGCAAAAAATTTCACTCATGCTCGTATGTCCGTTTTTTTTTACCGATTTTTAATTTTGGGGTAGTGATTAAAATAATTGGCTATTTCATTTATTTCTGATTTTTGAGCATATATATTTTTTAAATGACCGAACCATGAGTTATTTTCTATTTTTTTTTTTTTTAATAGAAACTTGTTTTTTTTTTCCTTTTTCTTACTATACTAATATATTGTTCTAGTCTTACGTCACTTTCTGTGTACTGATCGTTACTTTGCCCGAGTGTGAAAATTTTTGAAAACATTTTTTACACCCCTATCACGGATCTCGTTATTAGACCTGACGATTTTTTTGGATGATAATTAATTATGATCGGTCATAGATCTGAAATAATGGATCTCGATCAAAGTGTCTGATTCGCGAATCAAGTTGCGAGAGGGTTGATAAGCGATTTAAACATTGACCAAAAATACCCGAATGATCTTGCGATTTCGTTCCTGCATGGTGAAGCGCAAAAAAAATGTTGTCGCGGCAGATGTTCCGTCAATTGTAAATCCGTCCCGTTCTTTGCGTATTAACATCGCATAAGTCACAATTAGGAAAGACGTTAAATCGCGACCCTATTAATAAACGTCACCGAAGATCTATAAATAGCCCAGAGAGGGAGGTGACAACACTCCACGGCTGCATCGGCAGGTCGCGAAAAGAAGCTGCCAGTGTTGAGTGCGACTATTCTCGCAGCGATGACACATCATCTCCTGATTGGATGGAATCGGTTGCTAAATAAAACCAAACCCCAAGAGTGGAGCCCACGTTCTAGGTTTGCGGTCAATATATAAACAAATCACCCCTAGGTCGTAGTATATCGTACCCGCCTCGATTCGATCAAATCTAGCTCGATTTATTTATTGTCATGATCAGCTGTTCGACGTCCGCCACTCTGAGTCATCAAAGAGCGCACACCGAAGAGACGTCCCCGCCTCGCAATTTGACCTTTTGACACGTCCTAGTGGAAACCGGAAGAAAGTCGGTCGGCAGCCATTTTGAAAATTCATACACCTAATTTTCTCTCGCACCCGGGTCAAAAATGTCAGTCGGGATCATTCGAAGTAATGAATCCCCCAAAAGAACTTTCACATCGATACACGATAATTTTTGTATTTTTGAAAAAAAAAATTTCAAATTTACAGCTTTACAAATCATATTTATCCTTGGCTCTTCGTATTCGTCAATCGGAACGAGTGGCGCCCGGCAAATGAGGGTAGCAAATGTTAATAATGATGAGACCAGTATGTGGGCAGAGGATGCGAGTCATTTAAACTGAAACGTTCACGAGTATATATATATATATATGTTCGTATGGTTAATCGCATTGGGTGGCGTTGGTTAACGTTGACGCTGACGCTAGTCACGCGACCAAGTGAACTCGAGCAGGATTCCGTAAAATCTCTTAAATTGACTCGTGGGTGTCTTGGCAGGCGCGCGTGCGCTGCCTCCTGGCAAATGAGGAAACGGCCAACTAGCCGCATCATTTCCATCATTGACGAACTACGTGCTTCTCTTCGTATCTTTACTTGAACCACCTACTAGGCATTTTGAGTCATGACACTACCGGAAGTAACCACCCCGATACAGTCACTTTATAAAGATCATTAAGTAACAGGTGATTGGACGTATTATGATCGTCGTAAAACATCGTTAAGACCCATCGGACACCAAGATCATTGTCGTATCTTAATTTTGAAGAAATTATTTCACTGTAAACGCAACCTCAGGAAACAAGCTCGGTGATCATTAGCAGTGACATTGGTTACCGTTAGATCCCATTGGGTACCGTCGAATACCGTAACGATTGTTGCACTTTAAATTTTGAAAAATTATTTTTTGACAAATTTGACAGCAAAGTCCTTTTTCAAAAATCATTGACAGTCTTGTTGATACCGTGATACCATTTGGTGTCATTGGCTAGCGCGGGCTACCTTAATGATTTTTGTACTCCAAATTTATTCTAGATTCTTTGTGATGCGTCGAGCGTAAATGCGACTTTAGCTTGTTATGTATACATATACATGACTATATACGTATATATATATGACTCCTGGGATTTCGTCTTCTCGTTGTTGGAACATTGGCTAATGGTACCAGTTTCACCGTGTACTCGTTACGAATATGATAAAAAGACATAACGGACAAGGTGAAGCCGGGCGACCAGGCTAGATGGACCTGGTACCTTTTTAGTTCGTAAGGTCACGGGAACTGGTCTCTTTTGCGTCGGACAGGAACTTGTTTTTGAAAAAGCATCTGACAACTGCGAGAAATATTTTACTCGGTTCTGAGCGAATGACTTGACTTCGATGTACAGTAGGTACCCAGTTGGCCTCAGGTACCATTTAAGATGGTACCTTCAATGACCAATGTCCTTGTCATCGTCCTTGTCCTTCGGGCACAGGTACTTTAGTCATTGGTCATGTTAAAAATTATCATGTCATTTGAATTCACTTCAGAGCTTTCCATTTCGCTTTGCTGTGTGTCATTTGCCTTATTTCAGAAATCTTTGAATTTTTTTTTTTATAATGGAAAGGAAGTCATTTCGATATCGACGTTTTGGCACTTCAGCTGCCTTGGTAGACAGTTTTGAATTTTGATTAGACGATTTGAATCGTTTGATTGAAAAGAAATTTTACTGTATTACCATAGTTGATGATCTTAGTATATGAATTTTGATGATCAGTTGCTGATTTGATTTACTTCTTCTTTCATAGTGATCTGATGTTCATAGGCTTTTGTTATTTGGATGAAAAATGAGGAATTCATGAAAAATTATTTTTTTGTAAGTGATACCAGTCAGAATTTCCAGATATTCGTCATTCATCACGTGACGAATCTTGAGTGGATATATAAAAAAAAAATGTGTGTTTTTTTTTGTTTTTAATTACAGATGCGTTGGGAACCGGGAGTTCTTCTTGGCACAGCGAAGATGGCGGACCTACTTCACGACGGGGCGGCGAAACTCCCTCTTCCTGTGCAACGCCGACATCGGCTAGTTTTCCATCGGAACCGGAAGCGGACGCTGAGAACGGTGGACCAGGTGATGGTAACAACCCTGCTGCTCCATATCCTTGTCAGTTCTGCGACCGAACTTTTCCACGGCTGAGCTACCTCAAGAAACATGAACAGGTAGGAACCGGAAGTTCAGTACTAAAATAAATAACGTTTTTCCCTTACGCTATAAAGGAATGCTTGATAATAGAAAAAAGAAAAATTAATTTTACCTCAATACCAAAATAGTTACTGAAAAATCCGTACGCCAACATCGTTGAGGTTACAAGTTTGCTTGATCCGGTCTCTCCCCTACCTATTTCGAGCACCTAGACCTACAGATTGAAGCGTATAAAATGAGGGCGGACGAAGACAGCTAAAATGGAAAAAAAACTTAAAGAAGACGAACAAGAGGAAGCGATGCTCGATCCATTCAGCTTCCAGAAAATCAGCCTCCCAAAACTTGAAATTCCAGATGTGCAAAGTTACTCCTTTGACCCACGTCCATTACACGGATTCTTCTCTTTTGCATGGCGGTGGCATTAGGCATGTTTCCGCGTTGACTCTACCTCGGGTCATCTTGAGGTCAAAATCTGTGTCGTACAATCCGTAACAGGTTGTACCGGCTGTCCAGGTGCTCGAAACGAGGCCTGATTCGCGATTCTCGCGAAAAGACAGAGATAGACCTCGACGGTTCATCACGTAAAGGTCAAGCAGAGGGTGCACGCGTGATACCTGCCAGAAAAAGAAGACGAACTTCCTGTATCCTCTTTCGCAGTTGAAAATCGTAGCAGTCAATCTAAAAATTACCTACTTCCGGTCCCCGACAATATTCTCCAACGCTCCTTCGAGTAATCCTTGTCCTCTGGTCTCGAGCGAAAAAAAATCTCATCCAAATTGGCCATTCTTCATATCCTGTCAAAGGAGCCGCCGAAGAAGCTGCCCACCTAACCCATCAACCTAGCTACGTGCCAGGCTTAAACCACGGACGTAACGTTTCGCTCGACTTTGAACTCAGAAGAAGTCGAGGTGAGCGACTGGCGACAAAGGGCCCCGACCATATGGGACCGTATCGTACGAACCGATCTCGATGGGTGACACTCGGAAATGCTGGACCGTCTCAGCAACGAAAGTCAGCCCGTGCATTTCGTTCTTCTCTCGTGTGTACGTCCTCCATTTTTAAATTCCACCCCCGTCGCCCTCCAGCAGTCATATACATAATTCGTATCTGCGTTCAAATCGTTCGCGCCGAAGACTGCTAATGTCGGCGCATGCGCAGTATCGACCGCGCATCCACAGTGAAAACTGGGTCTCTTAACGATCTCGTTAAAAAAAAGAGGCGTCTGCTGCTCAGCGACCATCGCTAATGTTATCCCGTCCGTTAGTTTTCGGTGTTCCGTACGACCTCGATGATGTCTTCTCGATTATGAGAGAGGTCGCGTTAATAAAGCCAAGCCGTGGAGGCGTTTCGTGCAATCAGTAAGTTAGTTCCGAGAGCATCCGCTAGGGTTAACGAGGCATGTCGGTACGCTGTCCGAGAAAAGACACAGTGGATTTTTTAGGTTATAATTGATCAACGATTGCTTGACTTTGGTGCTTCTCTTTTTATTGGGTGACTATTTATATATCTTGCCTTTCTTTCTTGTTTCAGAGTCATGGCGATCAGATGCCCTATAGGTGCAGCTGGTGCGCCAGGTTATTTAAGCACAAGCGCAGTAGGGATCGTCACGTGAAATTGCACACGGGCGATAGGAGATATCGATGCTCGCACTGCGAAGCTGCCTTCTCCAGAAGGTATGAAAAAAAGAAAAAATATATATATACACACACATACATATAGATATAAATTATCTTCCATTCACGTCTATTGACGTGTCTGCATTCATGTCTTCTATTGTCGACTTGCGTAACTCCTACTGGCATTTATTCATTTTGTCAATCATTTAATGTTTCCTTAACGTTGTCCGTAGTATTGAGAATGTTTGAAGGATTCACAAATCTCGACTCTAATTAAATACTTAACGGCGAACCGGAAGTCTCTTAAAATACCAACAGGAGATGCCACTTTGACGTAACAGTGCACCGGACCTGTTTCACAATGAGAAGTCAGCACGTGACTCTGCAACAATAACATTGATTAATCAAAACGGCAGTCACGAAACGTCACTTCCAATCGTATCGCTGAACAAATCTATGTAAACACGAACACGTGTCTCAAGTGTCACGCATCAAGCAGCCGAACAAGAATCTGTACAAAGTCAATTACCCGCGTTCACTCAGAATGAAGTATTCAGACGACTTATAAAAAAATTCCTTATCGTACAACGCGAAGGCGTTACATATTTCTTCAAATTATTCAGATATCGAGGCAGTCGCAAAATCCTAAAGCAAGACGAACAGATGTTCGTCACGCGACAGAATCGTATCAAATGTTAAAACAAACCCTATCAAATCCAAAGCGAGAAATTTTCAAGGATACGTTGGTGACTGCATACGATTACGGGGAGCGATGTGCTGGGTGACAAATGACTAATGATCACACGGCGACCAAGGGGCTACGGACATTAGTCAAGCTTACTCCTTAGGAGCCCACAGTGCTCTCACGTATCGCCGTGGCATTGAGTCCGCGCGTGTATTGAAATGCTAAGCTGCTGCGAGGGGCAACGAAATAGAGAAGTGAAGGGAGTATAGAAAGGAGGGAAGGGGATGGACGACGTTGCCTTCTTGTCCTGACTATACGGACACCCGTTTCACTATACTAGCGCAGGTAGAGGCATAGGTGTTGCAGGACAACAGGTAGAACATTAGTCAAGTGTCTCGTTGCTGTTCCTTTGGTTCATCCGTACGTCGCTTTTGCTTCTCCTATATCCTTTACGGCATACGTGTATTTATGTATGCGCGCGCGTGTGCGTGGATATAGACATAATATTTTAAGTCGCGGTCAAAACTCGATGCTCAGTTACGAGAAAGATCTATTTTAAATCCTATGATATTATAGAGAGGCACTTAGCTCAGGGTGACTTGATTATTTAATTATCGAGAACTTTGTCTGCTACGAGATCCGCATATTAATTATTTATCAATTATTCCATTCTGATGATGTTTGACCAAGTCGTAACCGCCAAACTGTAACCTGTCAACCAGTATTATAATCGCATCTACAGATCTTTACGCTACGTCTCTATTCGGTTCTTATATGTTACCGCTAAGCGGCTTGGGTGACCTTACTGAGGGGGGGGTTGGTCTCAGTGGTTCTCAATTTTGTTATATTGCAAGAGGGTCTTGGTACTTTATTAAAATTTTCATTGAGGGTGTCAAGTGACGTTGTACCAGATATTAAAATATTTTTATCAATAGACATATATATATTAATAATTATCATTGTTATCGATAGTAGGAAACGATAGACTCAATTGTCCTTGATACGGTGGCTGGAATCGAGGAACAGGTGAAACGTAAGAGAAAAGCATTTCCCTCTGCCGGTACAGTGGCTACGATCGAAAATCGTTTTTGTCACAAGAAATGCGGTAGCCGAAGAGGTGTAGAACCTGGACCGTTCTCAGGCTTTCGGCATCCGATCTAGCGTCACGTTTTTGACCCCCCGCGATCATTGGTTCTGGTCGGTCTTCTTATTGTGGGTCCGGAAATGGAGAAGGGGAGTCGAGGAGCGAAGAGTGTATATGGATGAAGTGGGGATGGGGCGATCTAGAGCAGAGAGAGAGAGAGAGAGAGAGAGAGAGAGAGAGGGGGGGGCGGGAGGAGAGAGTAGGAAAGAGAGAAAATAGTAAAGCCACGTGACGGGGGTGGTGGGTGCCGTGGGAAATGAATCTGACCACGCGAGTCGGATAAACTCGACTGGGTGGGGCTTAAGTTTCCAATCCATTTACTTCCATTTATTTCACGGTCAACAAGGATAGCCATCCCCACCGTTTGACGATCGCCATGTTTATTAGCCAACTGTCTCGGCTTTACGCACGCTAATCAATTAAGTCGTCATACTCTTTTTTTTTTTTATTGATTTCGATTCCTGGTAACCGGTAGGGTCGTCTCTTGACTCACACCAATAAAAAATCCTGTCGATTCACAATCGATCAATGGCAATTATTGAACGCTTTGATTTTCGGGGAATCGATGGGAGAGAGAAAGAGAGAGATGATCAGATCGTTCGCTGGGATCGATCGTACTGCGAAATCAGGATCATGATGATTCTTTCAGGGAATTGATGGGCTTGAAAAGTAGGGGGGGACTGTTTGCTGTTTTGCACTCAACCTCGTTTCCTCGGACATCTTAATCAATTTCTTAATGCATTTTGACTGCCTGTGACTGGGACCGTTTTGGGCCTTAACAAAAAATTGGAGCTATACTGTCATCCAATGTTCTTGTAAAGGTTCATGATTTAATCGTAGGATCAAATGGGACTACTGGATCGTTGTCGGGTTCGATTGGTTCCTGTATTTA
>JARQSU010000446.1:142510-211536 GCA_030142265.1 Calameuta filiformis
ATATATTTTCAATTTAGGGATCTATCTATCTCGTTACTCAATGCCTGAGTTGAAAGGGGGTATGAAATCCTTTTAATCTGGCACATGTCCCCCATTGGGGATACAGCCATAAGGAAAGGAAGGAAGGAAATCCTTTTAATTCTGGCACATCTCATTGGAGGAGGCAGTCATAAGGAGAGGAAGGAAATTCTTCCAATGGGATACAGCCATAAGGAAGGAAAGAAAGGAAGGAAGGAAATTCCCCCAAAAATATCTAACTTTAAGAACTAATCAGAATTCAGAGTTAGATAGAATTGACCAATCGTAATTACCGGTAATAAACAGGTTCGCATAAAAGAATACAAAGTACAGTTGTGAGTTAATTACTAATATCGTACGCTGACAGGTTTGACAGTCTGATAGTTGACGTTTCAATTCGTGACATCATTTTTGTGTGACTAACTTATAAAGTCATTCAGTCTTATTATGCAAAGTGTATAATTTCACGTATGTTTATAGATAATATTAATTTTGCTTACTAATCATCTGTGACTGGAATGTGAAATCTTTGTAGAATGTTTATTATTGCAACATTATTCAATTATTCTTTCTTTAGGATTGAATGCACTTCAGATATGCATCTATTGAGGGGGTGAATTAGTATATCATTTGTTTGAATAGTATTTCAGTTTGGATGTGAATCTTTTGTAACGATAGAAATGAACATTTTATTTTAATATGTTTACGTATACAATCTTTTGTACTCTTATTCAACAGGTGAGCCATAGAAAATGTTAGCCTCTGAAATTGGTTCAACGAATGCAGATCCAGTTAATGTCAGAATATCCAGTGAGAAAGCTCCGCTAATCCATGGCAATGGAGTTTTTTCTAGATTGAGCAATTTCTTTAGATTTGGAAAGACATCATCTGAAAGTGGTGGATATGTCGAGTTTGGCAGTCTTGGTGTTGAGAGTGGACGTACACTGGGAACATTTGCAGGTGTTTTCAGTCCTGTTACACTGTCCATGTTCAGTGCCTTAGTTTTCATACGAATGGGTAATTGTTTTAAAATTTAATATTGTTTTTATGAACTATATACTGTATTACTGGTGTTGAGAGACTCAGCAGCATATGCTAGTCTATAATTATTGCAAATAAGTTTAGTTTCAATATATTACAAATTTTTTGTCTATACTTTTTCAGGATATATTGTTGGAAATGCAGGTTTACTAGTGACTCTGACACAATTTATAATTTCCTATGGAATTTTGGTATTTACTGTCGCATCAGTTTGTGCCATCTCAACAAATGGAGCAGTTGAGGGAGGTGGTGCTTATTGTATCCTTTTAAACAGTGTAGGAAAACTGCTATGTAGGCACTCCTAACAGACCATATTGTGAGTAGTATTACTCATTCAAGATTAAAAACGCGTTGGCGAAACTTACATAATATCTCAAAAATATCTATGATATAATCATGATACAATTTTTCCTTAAACCTAAACACTATCTTTAATGTAATGATTTCCCCAATTATTTGCATGGCTATTACAACCATTTTTAAAAAGAATTATTAACGTAAGGAGTAAATGCCAGTGATTATCTTAATTCTGTACTCTATACAAACTATGGCTGCCTAATATCTTTTTTATTAATATGTTATTTTATAATGCCTATAATATCAATTTTTGAATAATTATCAATACGCAACATCTGTAATATAATACAAAATTACAATATTTTCCTAAATGATATTTAGTTATGATCAGTCGTACCCTAGGACCTGAATTTGGAGGATCCATCGGAACATTATTCTTTATGGCCAACATTGTATCAAGTGCTTTGTGCATATCTGGCTGTGCTGAGGGATTAGTAGAAAATTTTGGCCCTTCCGGTTATTTAACTGGTAGCAACGCTCTTATCCCCGATGGAAGTTGGTGGAGATTTTTATATTGTTCCGTATTAAATACCGCAAATCTTCTGGTATGCCTGATCGGAGCTGCAATGTTTGCAAAGACCAGCGTCGCTATTTTGGCAATTGTTTGCATTTGTCTTGGAAGTGTGATTATCAGTTTCTTAGTACAGGGACCTATGGAGGTACGTTCTTGCTTTCATCAATTTAAGGCACATTAATTACTTTAAGTATAATGGTAACAGTTCAATGCAATTTATTCTGATTAAGGAAAGACCAGCACAGGCGTAGAATGATTAATACAATTATTTTAGGTATTGATACCCGAGGCCAACATGCTGGTACAAAATGATACGTATCGTGTTAATGGGACATATACTGGTTTACTGGCATCAACTTTAGCAGAAAACTTGTATGCCAATTATACCACAGATTATTCAAGTGATGGAAGAATGACAGATTTTGCAAGTGTCTTCGGAGTACTGTTCAGCGGTGTGACTGGCATTATGGCTGGAGCAAATATGAGTGGTATATATTGAACGAATGCACATTGTAGACTTTTAAGAAAATTAGGTTTCATTGCAAATGATATTTTTAATAATTAATCTTCATTTTTCGTGACGACTAGGCGAATTAAAAAATCCAGGACACAACATACCTCGTGGTACATTGTCAGCTGTATTGTTCACCTTCATCTGCTACATTGTACTGTCCGTACTTACTGCCGCAACAACAAGCCGATTTTTATTGCAAAATAATTTCATGTACATGATGCCAATTAATATCTGGCCGCCATTCGTAGCCGTTGGTCTTTTGACAGCAACATTCAGCGCTGGTTTAAGTAATTTGATTGGATCCAGTAGAGTGCTAGAGGCTTTAGCCAAAGACAACGTCTTTGGTAAGTCTTTTCGTCAACGTTAAAAATAATTTTCAACTATAACAATAATTACTTTTCATCACACAGGATCTGGCTTGAATTTCATAACACACGGAACTTGGCGTGGCAATCCCGTTGCCGCTGTATTCACGTCCTGGAGTCTTGTACAAGTAATTTTACTAATTGGATCGCTGAACACCATAGCTCAAATTAACACTGTACTATTTCTATTAAGCTATTTGGCTACCAATCTTGCTTGCCTCGGCCTGGAATTAGCAAGCGCACCGAACTTTAGGTAACGTGGTACTGAGACTGGAAGAAATTTATCAAAGGCGATACTTATATTCAATGGCGTCAATTATCTATTAAATCATTTAAACATTGTTATCTAATTCCAGGCCAACATTCAATTATTTCACTTGGCACACGGCAACCATTGGCCTTCTCGGGACAATCGTGATGATGTTCACCACAAACAGCATTTATGCTTCCAGCAGCATAATTCTCTGTCTAATACTCGTTATCGTATTGCATTTATTCTCACCAAGCAAGAATGCACCATGGGGTAGCATATCGCAAGCCTTGATATTCCATCAGGTTCGAAAGTATCTTCTTATGTTAGACTCGAGAAAGGACCACGTGAAGTTTTGGAGGCCGCAGATGCTCCTTATGGTCTCGTCGCCAAGGTCAATGTGTCCACTGATTCATTTTGTTAATGACTTAAAAAAGGGAGGACTTTACGTCATTGGTCATGTTAAGGTTGGCGAATTTTCTGGACAGAGTACTGATCCAACAATGGATGAGTATCCTCATTGGTTGAGTCTCGTTGATCATATGAAAGTCAAGGCATTTGTTGAACTAACAATGACAAAAACTGTACGAGAGGGTTTGCATCATTTGATAAGATTGTCTGGTATGGGCGCTATGAAGCCAAATACTATAATTTTTGGATTTTACGATGAGGAGGCGCCAAATAATTTCTTTGAGAACTCGCAATATGCTACCAATATATTTGACAATGTTACGACGTCTGCCAACGGTCCTGTGTTTCCATTGAGAGAACCTGGTACTCAGAAATCACTTGATCCTCTTGAATATGTCCGCATGTGCTTGGATGTTCTTCGAATGAAAAAGAATTTATGTGTATGCAGAAACTTCCACTTGCTTGACAAGTCACGTATAACAAAGTTAGTATACTGGTACTTGTTACTATGTAGAGTTCTTTATCGTGTAACGATGCTTTGACTAATGATATCGGACATTTATTCTCACAGAAACTCAAGCTTGAAGTACATCGATGTTTGGCCTGTTAACTTCTTCCAACCATCGGATCAAGATCCTTTCGATACAACATCACTTTTTATGCTTCAACTAGCATGTATTATTAATATGGTTCCGGTCTGGAAGAACTTACACCTTAGGGTCTTCCACTGTGAAATTTCTAGTGTCGAAGCATCTTCAAATTTAAACATTGCAGAGACGAATAATTTACCTAATGAATTTATGAAGGTGTCGAATGAACACAGAATAAGAAAATTGTTGAATATGCTAAGGATTTCTGCTTCGATTGAGAAAATTGAAAATTTCGAAACGCAGATCAGTGGATTGAAAGGTAGACCTTTGATCGAAGCAAAACCAGAGAGTTATTATGAATCCAGCACGGATCCAATTGATGATGAAGTTAGTAATGCATCCAGAGCTTACGTATTGAGGTAAGATTATTATACTACTTTCTTATCACTTGTAATCAAATATTAGAATCGTTTTTTAAATAATGCAATTGTTTTTTCAGCGTTAACCAACTCATTCGCAATCATTCCTCTCAGACAGCGGCTGCTTTTATATATTTGCCAGCGCCACCAGTTGCCAATGCTTGGGCGGAGGACACACTGCATATGCAATATCTACAATTGTTGACGGAATTAACAGTTGACTTACCACCAACTGTACTAGTGCATGGGGTGAGCGCTGTCACTTCAACAACATTATAACGACTGTAGTAATTAAGAGTTCAAAACGCAAGTGGCTTATCCCCATATGTAATTTAATAAGAGAAAAGATAATTTTATATTTCAATTTTGTCCATGAGGTTAACGAAATTAGATTTTGGAGAAAAAATGAAAAGCAATTATTAGCCCAAGCTTATTGCAGAATAAAATGATAAAAAATGTCTTTCATATGCTTTTTAAATAATTCAAAACATTAGTGAGGTATTAAAAAAAAAGAGAGAATAAACTAGTCCTAGTGATGCGGACCAAAATATTCTATTACTTTCTTATAATTGGCTGTCAATTATCTAATAATTTTAGTATCAATTAGATAGTTATATAATATATATTTTAAAAATCGATTATATTTAACTGTAAATCGTATTTAACACTTATTACAGCTAATTCCATATAAGGCTTATTGCTGTGATATAATATTTTTCTTTATTATTCTGTTTAGTACAACTGTACTGAAAACGTAACACATGAATAGTTTTTATCGTAACCGTCCAATGTTCTACGAAATTTCATACTAAATGCACTTTCATACTACATTGTATACCGATATATTTTTTTGAGAAACAGATGAATATGTATATCTATACCATAAAACATGCCAACGCACTAGTACTCAGATAAATAATATTATTCGTAACTGTACCTTGTGCATGATTAAAAATCGTATATTTTCTGTATAATTATGAACTTAATACTCATGGTTTCTGGATGGAAGCCATGAGTATTAATGATAATATTGGCCACGAAAGCCTAAAATCTCAATTATGAACTTATTACTTAGGTATACAACATCGTTCTCATTTTTCATCTATATACAATACTTGTAAGAGGATTTAATAATATATAAATAAACCATTAGTCTATTAAATATTGTATCTTTTATAAAACCTAGTGTCACGATATTCGCCCTCTTACTTTATTCAGTTTCTTACCTTGATTTTTTGTATTCCATATTTAGCGGACTTATTGCAGGATTTTTGAGTACGGCGATCCTTGCTGAAAATTCTTACTCTTTTTCATTATTCTATTTGTTTTTGCCCTCATTTTCAAGAATAAACCTGAAAAATGAAGAGAATACCTAGTGAACAAAGAAGGATCCTCGAGAACTCAACGTCAACCTTTGCGATGCACAAATAGCTGGATAACCCGCGGGAAGAAGGAAAAAATCGGTTGCACAGAAATATTGAGAGTTCGAAACGTTGATTAAAGCTTTTCAATTTTATATTTTGAATAAATTTCAAAGTCAAGTCAAGATCCAATAATATAGTTCCCGGTCTCATTCTAATGGCTAATTTCTTCACCTTCGGATAAAATTTATCCTGCGGATAGACTCGTAAAACATGAAAATAATTGGTTAGCTGGGGATTTATCCGCAGGATAAATTTTATCCGAAGGTGAAGAAATTGGCCATAGGGGTTGCTTTGGGAATCAGCGGTGAGTAGCGGAGAACCTCTGCCCGTCAAGCTACACGTTCGTGTTCACGTTTAGCTCGGCTAGGATGGGATTCGCATTATCGACGTAGGCGATGATCACAAAATCCTACTTCCAGACTCGCCGCTACGATTTAGCGCCATGCTTTTGGTATCGCTTAAAACCGGAGCGTACTGCATCTCCCTACTCACCTTTGTTCGGGGCGTTTTGTTACATTTCTAGCTAAACGTAAAGTCTATGCAACAACGTGACATTTGAAACTTAGAAGCAACATGGCGTTCGTGTCTAAAGGTGACTGGTACAATTCCCAAGCATTCTGGCAAAATGGACCTGCACCGGGTGCAATTTACAATTTTCCGGGCAACACAGCACAGTCTGAATCTAGCGGTTTCCAACGATCACAGTATGTCGGCATTTTATTTAATCTAGTATTATGTGTTCAGCTAAGTTTAAAAGTTGCATGTCATATCAATTTTTGAATATTGTATTTAACATCAAACATTATATATTGTCAAGTTATCAACGAATGTGAGAATAATTTGGCATTTTAGGCACTTCAACTTCTATATTTTTGTTCAATTGTAATTCTTGCTTTCATTATTCTGCGACATATTATTTTTCACAGAGCTCCAATAACTACTGGTACATCGGTACTTGGAATTCATTATAAGGATGGCGTTGTTATAGCTGCTGATGTACTTGGATCTTATGGTTCATTAGCCAAGTATAGAAAT
Organism: Calameuta filiformis; assembly: GCA_030142265.1. Lineage (NCBI taxonomy): Eukaryota > Metazoa > Arthropoda > Insecta > Hymenoptera > Cephidae > Calameuta > Calameuta filiformis. The sequence goes on from JARQSU010000446.1 coordinate 149,449, forward strand.
TGTGAACGTCTTATGAAAGTCAATGATAATATTATTTTGGGTGCTGGTGGTGATTTTGCTGATTTTCAATATATCAAGAATATCATCGAGCAGAAAATGTAAGCAGTGGAAGTTAAGTTGGGACAATGAATGTTTTAGTGCAATTAAGAATTATAATAAAATATTATTCCAGTCTTGAAGAGGAATGCTTGGATGATGGATTTTCTCTCAAGCCAAAGTCTTTACATTGTTGGTTAACTCGAGTGATGTACAACAGGAGGTCCAAGTTTGATCCTTTCTGGAATAATTTCATAATTGCTGGAATAGATAATGATAAACCGTATGCATATTAATATTTTTCATTTTGTATGGTCTTTGTTACTACTGCTATGTATCTGAAAGATATAACAAATATTAATTTAACAGATTCATGGGTACCGTTGATAAACTTGGTACAGCATATGCAGATCCTGTTATTGCAACTGGATATGGTGCCTACATGGCAACACCAATTCTTCGAAAGGCTTACGAAGACAATAAAGAGATGACGAAGGAAGAGGCATTACAACATATATATAAATGTATGCAAGTTCTCTTCTACCGAGATGCAAGATCTTTCCCCAAGGTAACTTCCTTCTTGATTCATTTACAATCATGTTTTCCTAGATGATTTTTTCGTTAACACAAAAATCAACGCATTAAAACTACGTCTGTATTGTTTTTCAGTATCACGTTGGTATCATTAACAAAGATGGCATAGAGATCAAAGGACCAATTGCATTAGAAAGCAATTGGGAAGTTGCTACCATGTAATTGATGCATTTTTAAATTTAAAATTACTGTAAGATTACCTTTCTTAAATAAAGCGTAACATCAGTTTGTCTATGAAACTACCTTTTTTACACTTAAAATATTCTAAACAATGTTAATTATCAAAATAAGCTAAGTAAATGCTCATAATTAAATCTGAGTACATAGCAATTTTATTTAACAACCATTGTGAGTTTAATTAATAAGTCAATATATCACAGCCAGTGTCTGTAATTAAAATAGTATGTTCCATTTGAGCTGTTCGAGCATCATCCACTGTAACTGCGGTCCATCCATCCTCTAGAATTTCAACTTGTGGTCCACCTTGAGTTAATACTGGCTCTATAGTAAAAGTCATTCCTGGTTGCATTTGTCCACCATACTTATTAGCTAAAAAATTATATACATTCTAAGTAATGCTTGATAATGATTGCTTCAAAAATTAAGAAAACTATTGGTGTATTACCATAGTGCAAAATCTCCGGAGGTCCATGAAAATAATTGCCTATGCCATGACCAGCAAAAGCAGGGACTATATTGAAACCATGTTTATTTGCAATTTCTTCAGTTATTTTACCTGATCAAATAACAGTTCATTGCAATTTAAACTTGCTTAGAACTTATACAACAGCTAATCACATTTGACAAGAATAAAGAAGATCATGTCTCAAATCTATAATCCTTACCAATTGAAGAAAAATTCTCGTTTGGTTTACATATATCAATGGCAGTCCTTAGACATTCTTCAGTTACATTGATTAAACGCTTTGCTTCGTCATCTACTTCACCCACCTGATACATCATGGAACAATCTCCATGATAGCCATTCAAATAAACCTGATACAAGAATTCAAGAAACTCTATAGAACAGTAAATAAAGTACATTGAATATTAGTACATAATTTTAAAAAAACGTACCACTCACCGTCACGTCGACATTCAATATGTCACCTTCTTGTAATGGTCGGTTGTCAGGAATTCCATGACACGCAACATTATTAATGCTAGTACATATAGATTTTGGAAAACCTTGATAATTCAATGGACTTGGATAGGCACAGTTATTTATAATCATTTCATGAAGCTTCTGATCCAATTCATCCGTAGTCACTCCAGGCTGCCAAATAAAAATTGAATACTGTATATTGCAAAGGAAGAACTAGTCACAAATACTCTTAAACATATATTTTATAAGTTTAACAATACCTTAATAAATTGTCCTGCTTGATTCAACACTTTTTTAGCAAGAATGCAGCTGTGTTTCATACATTCTATTTGATTCTTATCTTTGATTTCTGATGCAGTAGGTGACTCTGACGGTATTGAGGACTCGCTATAAGAAGGTTGCGGTATATATGATGGTACTTTGTTCATTTCAGATACAACCCAAGGTCTAACAACTTCATATTTTCCATATAAATTATCCACAACTTTTTGACTAGGTACCTTAAACGATTCATATGAAGTTTAATAACTATTTCTTAACTATATGAAAAAAAATATTAATACAGTACGCATCAAAATACAGTATGAATATTTTGCAAATACTGTCACACCTTCTTCTGGAAAAAGTTTTTGAAGAAAGTTTTGATCGGTTGTATTGCTCTGGTTGTTTCTTTAGTCAACATTTTCTGTAAACTGTACTTCTGAAAAAATGATTCGCCAACGTCTCATGTGTTAATAATAACATAGTATTGAATCATAAATTTAAAAATTTGTTAAAGTACTGTTATTATTACAATAATGTGGGTACCTTTTAACACAACAATAAATATTTCAACCTGCAATGTTAGGTAAGGTTACCTAATTTTATTGTTTTTTATCCTATTTTATGCAATATCAATAGTGTGTTCTAAAACTTATTTCTGTCTGTTCTACGCATGGATACTAATGTACGTAATAAGGATTTTAGAACACACCACTCTTATGTGCATCCGATTTCCCGCCTTCCGAATCCCTACAAAAGCAGAATTAAACAAATGAAAACCACAAGTACGTTTGTAATCAGATTTCAATTCTTTTAGATTCTCAGATTATTATTAATGGCGAAAAATAATAAAATACAGCTTACATAATTTAGAGGAAATCTAAACCTGACGCGTGCAAAAACATATGGCACCAGATTCACCCAGTCAAATATGCCGCGGAAACGATAGTGGCGACGATCAGGATGTGACACTTGTTGTTATAGGGAATCATAGGGAATATATAGAAATCAGAAGAAAAGATCCGTTTATGTGAAGCATCGGTTGAATTTGAATTCATTTGTTTAGAACTGTCAAGATAATTTAACATTTGAAATGTGGGTACACGGTTTGCATTATGAGAGAAGTAGCACATTACTTCATTTGCACATAAGAAAAATTCAATAATATTCATGTAACGTTACATTCGTTGGGTCTGTTTAAAAAAAGTATTGCACTTTAAATTTCAACCTACAATCTGTAACAAATCAATTTCTCCTTTATTCATTTTTGAGATTAAGACTTGTGTAGTCCAAAGTTTTCAAATTATACTATTTATAGCATTAACTTTTTAGGATACCTGTGAAACCTCAAGAGAGTTCCTCGAGGAGATCATCGGTAAGTGATTTAATGATGGTAGAATAAAACTTTGCTACATAATCATCTTTTACTTGCATATTACGATTGAATATAAAGTGATTTGTTCATCCTGATTCCCAGTAATCCGTTATATTTTGCTTATAATTATTTCATTTGTCTTTTTAATTCCAGATTCTGAAACCACCTAAATCACGACAACCTCTTCAATTTGTAGATTTCAATTCATCACCAGAAAACAGTCCAACAACTAAAACACGGCGTGTTAGTTTTGCAGAAAAAAAGCATGTCAAGTAAGTTCATTATTAAACATCTGCTGTATGCAATTACTATATGAAATAATCCATAACAGATAGAATATCAAAGCATACAATTATAAATTTTATATTATAGTAACAGAAACGTATTTCCATTATGTGCTATGAAATAAATTTTCAATGTTATGATAATCATATTTTATATACTAATCAATGCTTGGTTTCAATTCATAAATTTGCAAAGGGAATTTGTCGATTCTGTGGAACGTGGAACATTATGGGATAATACATATGAAGAAAATGAATTTGGCAGTGGAAAGTTTGCTTGCACTTCACACTGCGAAAACATCGACAATGTGGAAAATCAAAATCCCATGGATGGAGACAGCTATCATCCCGTTCATAAAGTAGTTGGTATTAATGAAAGCGCTCAGCCAAATCATTTAGCTCAATTGGAAACAGCAAAGACGTTTATGAGGGAATTGACAGCAGGATGTTTCACTAGTTTCTGTAACGATAAAAGCGAACTTGGATCTTTTCAAAATGAATGTGATATATCTCGAAAAGAATGTGATCTCGACTCAATAGATGCAGTTGATGGAATCAAAGCAAATAAAGTCACAGAACAAATGAACAATTTAGACAATTATACAATGCATCGCCAACCTCACATACACAGTAATCAGGAGAATGAAATAGAAACAAACAACGTAAATAAGACAATCTGCCATGATATGTCAATGGATTTAACAACAGCAATACCTTTTTGTATATCCTCACATGCTGGTACAAGTAATACTTCATGCACAACATTGACACAAGAAAAACAGTATTCCAATCCAGCTAGCCAATCATATTTGGAAGGAATTAATATTCGCTCAAATACTATAGGAAGCGACTTGAATAATTCGATAGATTTGGAAAATAAATCAATGGAATTTACGACGGCAGTGACACGTCAGGATCCTTTCTCAGAATTTATATTAAATAAGGAAAATATTAATCATCTGCCTTATACCGAAGGAAACACAGAGGATTCGTTTATGGAATACGCAGCTCCAGTGGAGAGAACAAAAAAATTTGCAAATCAATCGATGATATTAACTGAATGTATCCCGTCTAAATATATTTTAAAATTAAATACTGAATCTGCAGGAAAGATTTATGGAAGTCATGATTATATAGATGAATTACATCAAGGCAAGTCTAATCTTACCCTAGATTTTAATAAAAAAAACTGTACAGACATGGAGAGAACAAAGATATTTTGTGATACATCAATCGAAATGACAAACGCTGTAGAATTTGCAATTGAAACTAGAGATTCTGAAAAATCCAATAAAAGAAATGAAACTTTAGGGAATATGTCAATGGAAATGACGACAGTAATTTCACAAGCAATGTCATTAATTAAGGCAGATGACACCATTGATAAATTGAATCGATCAGTGAAACATGAGAATTTGAATGTTGCGAAGAATATTTTAACTAACAAAGTTAGCGTTGATCAATCAATGTCAGAAGGAACAGAACAGACCAAGTGTTTTAAAAATATGCCAATGGAGTTAACAACACTTGTTTCAACACATGGTGCCAATAACAATCTCACAGACAACATAAAGCTGCCCCATAAGAAAAGAGATTATTTGGAGTGCCTGGAATATTGTCAGGAAACTGGTAATGAAAGAACAAAAGAATATTTGGAAGCAACTAAAATTGTAGAAGAAAACAAGACTAAAATGTTTAAAGATATGTCTATGGAAATTACAACAGCCATACCATTAGCTGCATCTATGGTGCAAGGAAGTTTTGTACAAAATTTCGATAATTCAGTTCTACAACCAATTCTGCCAGTCGAACAATTTTCTGTAACAAAGGATAAAGATTCAAGAGATAATTTAAACAGAACAACAAGAAACAATGATCAGGAATCGGATACTGAGAGTAACATGACAAAATTATTTAAAAATGTACCCATGGAAATGACAACAGTTATACGTCAAAAAGCTCCCACATTTCAAGAAAATGTTTCTTCAAGTTGCAAAAATTATAATGAACACGAGAAGCTAGTCGAACTAAAAAATAAGGATGTTATTGAACACCAAGAAATAAGAAATACAGTAACTGAAAATATTTGTGACAAAATGATTGTTGAGCCTCGCAAGTCTACTCCAATGGGAAACACATCTATGGAACAAGAAACAGGGATATCAGAATCTCCATTCAATTTGCATCCAGATCGTACGTACAACATCAAAAAGCCTCGGATTTGCCACAATTTGTCAGAAACAATTGGCAAAATCGCTGCAACCGTTACTGAAGACAATAGAAAGAAAGATACAGAGCATATAAGTATTGGCAACGAAGCAATCAATGAGAACAGAATACTTGAAAATGAGAGTATGGATATCACAAACAGAATTGCAATTACTGCTCAAGCATCTGTAAGAAATGTTTCTATAAGAACAGAAACTTGTGGGGATATACATCAGACTGAACAGTTATCTATAAAAACATCACCAACCAAAAGAACAGATGTTATTCGAAGAGGATATTATACACAAGTGAATGAATCTGTGGTCAATGACACTGACATTGTAATGGGTTGCGAAGAAGTCTGTATAAATAAAAATGACAGTGACCGCGGGAACATATCTATTTATAATTCTGAATCTACACACGCAGACAATAGTATATTATCAGAGGCAATAAATGCAGCAGAAGTTATTAATAAAGATACATCTAACATAAGTATCATCGGTGATGAAATGTATATGACAGACATTGAAAATCGTCCAACTTGCTTAATATCTAACGATTCGTATGAGGAGAAGAATGATAGCAAATCTCATGAGTTGTCATCATCGGAAGAAAAAGAGTTGATATATTTGGAGGAAAGTTATAAACGTGTATTGCCAATTTCAACAGAAGAAAATGGAATTATGGAAGCTTTGACGAATATCAGCAGTCACAATGATGTACTTGAGGATCCCTTTGTTACATGGATGAACAGTGTAAATGTTTATTCCGAAAGGTATGATCCATATATATATACTAAGGAGTTTATTTATAAAGGAAAACTCACAAACTAACTATATCAGATAGAAAAACATAAACTTATTTTCATAAAATCTATAAATTTCGTTTTAGGGATGACTGTATTTGGAATGTGCGATGCCTCAATGAAAAAATATTTGCACTGGATTTTATATCAAGTTCCTTAGTGGTTGTCATGCATTTTGAGAAAGTTGAGAATAAAGCTATTAATAATTTTCAAAAAATAAATATTATTTCACGTCTCAAAGGTAAGAATTGAATAGAACAAACTGTTATTTGTTTTTATGTTCTTAAGAACTAAGTTCCTATCAAAAAGCTTTATCACGTGTGACTTATGTATGCTTGTGATTTTTAATTCTGAATAATATGCTACATTGTTTTCTATAATTTCATCACTTGCGTTTTGTGAATTAGATGAAGCAGATCCCATGCTTCGTCTGGTACACCGTATAATCTTGGATAAAATAGATCCAGAATCATTAATTAAAACCTATTGCATGCCTGATGATTTTTTTCCGTTGATGGAACATATATCAAGTGATGTGATATTTGCTATGGATTTTATGTTTGAGTATAAACGGTTATACAATATGGCATTGGTAGATATTACAGGAAAGCGGTAAATATAAATAATTATTCATTATTTAATTGACATTTGATAAGTACGTAGACTTTGCAAATTAAACTGTCCTTTTAATATTATTTTAGAATACAATTTACTGTGTGGACTAAAACAATGAATACGATATTAAATATTTCTATCGAAATACATACATTGAATAGCATAAGTTTGAATGAGGTTGACGTTGAATGTATTTTGGGCTCGATAAGGTCGGTATACGAAAATTTATTCACTTATATCAAAATCATTAATATCACACTTTCGTTTTAACTAATATACTACGATACAGGGTTGATGATATTAAAAAATTAATCGTCAATGCAAAGAAGGATCATCGATATTTATCAAGATGTATAAATGACGTAAAGGAATATATCACATGGATGGAAGATACTGGTTGAAAAGAGTTTTATGTATGTAATCGGCACTTGTAAAAATTCTATTTGGTATATCTTTGAGTATCTGGTATAAACTAATATATAATTTCTTTAGGATTCGTCTATTTTTTTTTTACCAGAAATACATAATTCACACTTGGTGAAAATACGTATCACTATTATAATGTTGACTGGAAGAGTTTCACAATATTCATCGTGATTATACTGTGGCACTATCAATTTAAAATACAAAATGCAGTGCAAGTATAAATGAAACTGGTGTGAAATAAATATTTTTTTTAATACAAGATAAAATAGTTGTCTGACAATTAGATTGTAATATGATTTTAAATCAATTGAGTTAAAAAGTTGTATACAGTTATAACTGTTGTAAATTTTTTTAAGGGAACGAACAGGCACATTAAATATATGATAAGAACATTAGAAAGTACTATACTAATTTTTTACTATTATTACTGTTTCACTTCAAATAAAAATGTGGAAAATAAAGAGTTTTCAGTTAATTACATCCGAAAAATTAAATTAAAAGATTGAGAACGATCCCTATAGTTCTCTTTATTATGTAATGTTGTTTCAGTATGAAATTTATCTATTTTACCGATGGAGTAACGTTGTCACTGATTTGAGAGTTAGTATACCTTTTATACATTTCTGCTTTCTGCACCGTGATTTACCATCTATTCGGCTTCTAGTTCAGAGAGATATAACGTCATTCTTATTTTCTTAAATACTATTTTGTCGCGAATACGTTTAACTTTTCTTGAAATTGGTTGAAAAGTTCCTCTAGAAAGTACTGCATTTTGTAATTGTGTATTAGTTCGACTTACGATGGTACGTGGTTAATTTTCTATTCGTGAATGAAATGTTCTCTTACATTTTAGGTTAGAATATTGTGTACACTTTATTTCCAAATCTAGTTTATCTAAATTTTTTCTTCTTCCAAAATTGAGTATATTTTATGTTTTATATGCATGTACTTGATTATACATATTCCAATGATTATCGTACAACATATAATATTTAACATTACCTCTAGTTAACAGATCATGCAGAGTAAAATGTCCAATGTGAAAACCTGTGTTTTCATTCTTTAGATAGTTGTTGCTTGTTTTGAAAGTCCATTGGAATTTTTAGTTGATTTATATTAATTTTTGTTGTGCATAAGACATTATTTAAATAAAGTTAGATTTTGGAAATATGGATTGTTACAGTAATGGATGCTATTAAACATATTTAATGTTTCTGTTCTTTAGCATATTGTAAATAAAGTATGTACTTGCATTTTGACTTTGCATTCTTAAAAAACCAATTCTAATACCTAATGAGTTATTGCTCATTCAGAAAATTATATTTGTAAATACACTGTATGCAAGAAATTCTAATGAAAAATTGGTGGAATTATTTTGTAATTCAACAATTTGTGTTTGTCACGTATCTTATTTTTTAAATGACGTTGCCATTTTGCTAAATAAAATGTATTGTAATTTAAGCTAAGAAGCTTCTAAATTGTATTTTCAGTCTGTTGCTGAATTTCTCAAAGGCTTGCCCTCACATAACGAGAACAACTTTGCAAACTTTCACACTGACAATGGAAATCGAACTTGCGTCAAAAGACCATCTGTCTATCTTCCAACAAAGGATTACCCTTCTGAACAAAGTAATTTTTTCATTCTGCATTTATTAAATTATATCTATGAAACAAATATTAATTCATCGATACCATTATTCAATTTGTTATTAACTTCAATCCATTCTGAATTTTCAGTTATTGTAACGGAAAAAACCACAATACTTCTACGGTACCTCCACCAGCAATGGGATAAAAAGGTAACATTTTCATAAATTTTCGTTCATATACCTGAAATACACCACCATATATTTTCTATAAATATTGAAATCTAATATCTTCAAATCGTTCCAGCACGCCGAAAAGAAACGAGAATTGCTATCTGTAACTGGAGATTCACAAGATGAAGTGAGTGGAGTCCGTAGTAAAAGGCCGCGACTCGACCTAAACAACACCCTATAAAACAATCTGTGTGCCTGTAAACTTTATCATTTAACAACGTATATGACATTTACCCATAAGTGAAATCCGCGTGAGAAACCGAACGAAATCGAAGTTAGTTATAAATTATGACCCATACCAATCTTTGATACCGTATCAGAATTAGTTCATGTCCTTCTGTTCAAAGTCTCCATCGCCTTGTCTACAAACTTTGTTTTTCAAAAGATAATGAACTGAAATTATTTAAACTCTTCACAAATTTATCCTGTGAAGTTTCATTTAGAGAATGTTAATAATTTTGTCATATTTATAAGATTGTGACTGGTAATTTCATTGAAAACTGGTCAGTAATATCATTAGAATGATCATGTTCAAATGAAGAAACCTGTTATTTGCAGGAGATGCTTATAATTTAACGGATTTATTTCGAGGTTTATATAATTATTTAATATTCTACTAAATTCAGAAAGTTAAAGCAAAGTATCGTCCTGTCATCCTACATAAATGAAAAGCTATCGTATAAAAGCATTAATAAAATTTTATATATTCTGTTATGTTGCGTAATATCTGCGTACAATTGTTTATGTTATTCGAATATAAAATATGCACAAGTCAGTATGTCCGCTGTGAAAATCATATTAATAATGATTAATTGAAAAGAGCACTGCATTATATTTAAATTCCACTGTCCTGCGGATACAAATATGCAAATTGCGTTTTACCTTACGCGATTAATGCGTACAATTAAGTAACTGCAGGGTGCGAAGCATCCGGGAATCTTAAATATTTGAAATTTTTATTAATTTAAAAAATTTTTCTCTCATCGGAGAAACCTCTCCTATTGTCTGCATTATAAATCTGGCAATTAGAATTCCTGTTTAATTACCCATGGCTGTCAAGAATTTTAAAAAGTTGCCGACCTGTCACCGATACAGTAAAATATATATCACAAGCCGCATGTACGTATTTAAACGGTGAGCGCGTGAAACCTTGAATAAGTCATTAAAATCACATCTTTCCATAATCCTAAACGCAACGCGCAGCCACGACAAATGAGATAAAATAATATAGCTAATTGCATTATTGCCCGTCACTTTAAAAAAACGTTAATAATCAGTGAAGAGATTAAAAAAAAATCGAATATCCATCCAATCACGCCAGAGGATGCGCTTCACATTGTATCCATTATCGTACTAAAAAATTAATATATTATCGCAATACAAATTCCTCTGGTTGCTTGCACTTTAATTTATTTTATTTTCGAGCCCGAATCTGCTGCCTTTGCCATTCTTATACGAATAAAAAAAAAACAGATTAAAGAACCAATTATACCTTTTTAAAAATCCTCAAGAAGTTCATACCACGTATCGACAATTCCGTTGAACAATGCGTGATAAAAATCGTTTTAACCCCCTTTAAACTTATCCAACTGCAATGTAAGTATGCGTCGATGTAGATGTACCTTATAGTGGAAATTGACCGATGCACTTCATGGCCTTGGCGGCAAGATAATAGTCAAACTGACCCTGAAACCGAGGTCGTTATTGTCCGTTGGCCTGGCCGTTCATTTTTTTTTTCCTCCCAGTAAGGTCCTTTGCACTCGGATGAAAACACCTTAGCTGCAAGTAGTAAATGGCCGATATAATGCACAATTTATATTCCTTTTAAACGCATGTGCGAGTCTGCAAAGACAATTTGTCATGTTTGCACATTTTTTTCTGGCATCTCTTACTCGGATACTCTGAAGACTTCGAAGACGCATTCGAGAATTCAAAACCGTCACAGGATTTAAATAATCAACATGGCGCTTCCGTTTAATTCGCGCACCAATCAACCAGCTGATTTTAGGTCGCTTGCGAGCCGACTCGGTCTACGAGGTGGCGGAGCGAATTATTTTTAATTTAATAGTACGAGTCTCAGTGTGTCAATGGAGTTTAATTGCACAGCGTCGGATCGAGCGTCTCGTCATGTAGAAATAAGAATCAGGTATAATGAAAAGTTGAAATTTCTTTTCTGACGCAATTTCCGTTACGCTTCCCCGTTTTCCCATTTTCGACGTCCTCTCGCGTCGACGGGCAGAACGATTTATAATTTCGAGGCCGAGTGTCTCGTCCTATCTTGGCATCGATTCTACTTCGTAATATCGGGTGAAAATTCAGTCTTGAACCTAACCTAACCTCAATTCAAACCTTACGGAACGATCCATCATCCACTGGGAATTCTGAAAGCCTCGCTCGTATCTCATTCGTTTTGCCAAACTGTTTCTGCCTCTTCGCGGATATCTTTTGAGATAAATGACAGTCGGGTAGTATATGTAAATATATTTTATTTACGAATCGATAACATTCAATTTCGCATGTATGTATACGAAATTTAAACTGACTTATTACCATTGGCATATGAAGAAACACGAATGCTGCGACGTATCGAAAACAATTTAAGATTTGTATCCGTTGTCCCTTAGACTCTTTAAGGAATAAGATGCTTGTTCGTATGTACCTGATCGAGCATCAAAGGGAAGAAGAACAAGAAGAACAGGAAGACCAAGGTTCCGGAGACACGCGAAAATTCGGTGCGTAGGTTGTTGCACTGTTGAAATTCTGGTACAAGCATGTAGACGTTTGTAACGTGCGTAGGTGCCGCAGAGGTTATTGCCCAAGGAGCAGCTTACGACCCTCGTGGGAAAAAAATATTTATAAAATGACTAGCTCGCGCTCTGACAGCTAAGAATTCTGGGAGCGACGACAGTTCTGATTAGATTTATAGTTACTATGGTCATACTAATTTATTGAGTAATTTTTTCTGAAATTGTCATTACTTCGTAAGAGTATTCCTCTTATCAGCAGGTAATTCAAGATTTACTTTATTAAATGCTAAACCACGATAGACACGTGCGTACGAGCCTGAAGGAAGGTTCACGAGGCGTGGAATCGCATATAAGAACACTTGTCTCTACTAACCGTGTTTCTCGTTCGTTAGACAACCTGGGATTTTCGTAGCCGCTCAGCTTCGGTCACTTCGGGACAGTAAAACTCGCACGTTTCGCGACGGTCAGGATGACGGAAGGAGGGCCGAGCAGGGAGACGAGGAGGTGCGTCGATTGGACAGGGATAAAGGAGTTAAGAAAAAACGTCAAGTAATTTACAACAATCGTAAACGTAAGCGCAGGCGCAGCCGCTTGATTCATAGTGATTGCCTAACGGAACCACCGCGAAAACGTACTCCCGCTACGTTCTGCGTCTGGTTGTTTGACTGCTTGGCTTCGCTCCCTGGCGTCTACAGTGACGTCTGTATCATCCCGAACCCTGCAATTTCGTGGAAACTGCATCACGATTTACGATCCTCCGGCTTGTAACTGTTCTCTTTGGGAATACGACGTAAGACTCATTGAGAGGCCGATGACCAGCGGTCATCTTAATTTTCAAAATTGCATACACGAGAGATGACAGTTACTGTGCTTGCCGATGGTTCTCAAAGATATGAAGAAATTAAGAAATACTCTGGTCATTCTTCAAATGATCGACTTTTTGTATAAATCAGAAACAAGCTTGGCACAGTGCATAAGGGAAATGAGTGCGCGTGCAATAAATAATGCGTAGTACTGTAGTTTTAGCGATTGGACAGTCGCATCGAAGCGGTAAGAGCACGTGAAGGGCAGTGGGTCGGTATCCGTCTGGTACGATGACCTTGAGAGAAGTCGAATGACTGGTCAGCATACAGGAGAAAAGCTCAAGGAATCGTCCTCTGGTATGTCCTTGGTATTTTTATAATATCGCTAAACAGACTCGTACGTCATACTATGATTCTTGTAGCTCTATAAATCATTAAATCCGAGTTGACTCGAGCAAATACTCCATGGAGTGTCCGACATGAGCATCGGCCATCTTATGGATGACATCGTTTTGTAACGCGAGCGACATAACGGCAAAGTGGACGAGCGCGAGGGTGGATTCTATAGAAGTACACCGATAATAATACACCGACGTCGACGTCGACGGGGAGGGACGTCAGCGACGGCCGCAGGGCAGTGCACCACGACGTGGCTCTTTTTATATTCATGATTGCTGCCCGCTGTAACCTGACTAAAAGTACGAAGCCCGATATAGTTTCGTTCTGAAACTCAATAGCGTGCACATCGGAAATGTCACGCTCTCTATCATGGTCGAGTTGCCTGCCTGGCTGCTGTCCGTGAGGTTGGCCAACTGAATAGATTATATTGATATTCCGCGAGGAGGAGAAGGTCTTGGGTGGGTAGGAAGAGGACAGGCTGCACGTAAGAATAAAGTAACAATTACAAAGTAACGCGCGGATGACTTATGTAAAAATGAAAGACGTATGAAGGATCTTGAAGGTATTGATACTCCGTGGAAGGATTTTTTTTTTTTTCCTTTAAATTCATACAACAGTTCTTACGTTCTGCATGTGGTGGGTTGTTTTGATGCAAATGACAAGAATTGTTTGACTATAACGAACCCATGAGAAGTCATCGTGGTGGACTTTGTTGTCTCGTTCTTTTTTTTTTTTTCCTTCCGACAGTTCAACGAACTTTACTGCATCCTGGGGGATAAAAAGAATTGCCGGAGTTCAAAAGTCCAAAGCGCGTCTGCGTCTCGCCGTACCTGTACTTCTTCTGTAAACTAGTACTTATACGACTCTTCGTTTCATTTCTCCTGCGTCATGACAACAGGCTCATTAATTTACAAGAAGAGACTGCTGCCCTGTCCACCGCCAGCGTTTACTCCCACGTAGGACTTATTGCACGCGCATGCGCAGAGGTTTTTACGTTGGCAAGAAGATGACGTTGAAAAGATGCTAGATATTCTATCGTTTATACCAGTCAAAGTCAAAGGAAGTAAATTTATTAAGACAAACTTTTTTTCTTTTCTCAAATTTCTAACCTCAGCCAATGAATGTATGGCGCTAGTAATATTTCGATGCGCTCTAAATTACAGGCTTTGAGACTGGTGCAGGATTTTCCAAGAGCGCACTCCAACGTCCTTCTTAATACGAGCTTCGTATTTTGAATTCGAACGATTGAAATTGACAAAACCGTTAGCTCGCAGACATTTGTGATATAATTTTTTTTTTTTTTTTCTATAGCACGAATATCCGTATTACAAAAGCACAGGGGTAATATCTTAAGGTTGCCTCCTTCGTGCGACTACCTACGGACGGCGCGATGGTAATTATCACGAAACGGGTTCGCAATTAACCGGACGATTTAATTTATTACCGGGCCGTAGTCGGGCCGTGGTAGTCGGACTAAGAAGACCGTCCAGGCCCTCCCGCGTTAATTTATTAATCAAACCTGTTCCTGACACCCTGCACTCACCATCTGATCGTTGGCAGACGCGTGTTCGCTGGGAGTGGTTTAACAACGCACGGTGTAATTGATAATAAATGAGCTACACCCCTCGCTCCTTAACTCATTCCTTGCTTTCAATAAAGTCCCGAGCTAACGGACGTCTTCACCAGGTGCGCTTGCCGGTCTGCGCATGCGCACAAGATATCGCGTATGCTACGGATATCCGTTACGCGTATCTGTGTGTTTCCATCGTTTCTTACGATCCTTCATGTCGTTACGCATGTTGATTCCGAACTTTGACCGTCTTAAAGATTTCCTAATTATCCTGGTAATATCCTACGTATACGTAGTTTCCTCTTGCCGGTGCTTTAAGAAGTGATGATTTGTCAGTGAGCCAAAACCTAACCTCTAATAAACTTTTCTCCGAGGTACATAGCTTTTCAGGCAAAAGTGACGCTTGTAAGTACAAATTTGTATGCGTTTCTTTGCTCCTTTGACTGCTTCTGTTTGCGGAAACCTTATTGTTTATTGTTTTGGGAATTCATGAAGGTGGAAGGGAGGAATGAAATCATTTTTTACTGGCTACGCTCGTTCTTTCGCTTGTTTACGATAATTCGATCTGTTCTTTTCACGTTGGTTCAATTACTTGCTATTCGCTATAGCAGTGACGTAAAATGAGAGGGGAGCCTGCAGAAAACAGTTGCTCATTGTGGTTGGTAGTTTCAGGCAGTTGATAGTAGCTGGTAGTTGTACGACAAGCTAACGTATACCGTAATTGGGCTATAAAGGGCCCTTGCTAATCAAAGTCGAATTTTACGACAGGAGACGCTAAGATGCTGGGATGTTCGGATTAATACTGTCCAGCTGTTGCAGCAGTGCGGGAGCAGCGATGCTGCATTGGAAATTACAACTATGTTGCGGCGGCGGTAAAACGATTGAGGAGGTTTGTTTATGTTATTTTGGTGTTAATTATGTTTAATGACTGTAAACGTATTATTAATGGACTTTATAATGGTGAACGCAGATCGAATGGTGTATGAGTGTTCTAGTTTATAAACGTATTGTTGAATCTATTTCAATGTTTGAAAAGTGGAGCGAGAATGTTTTTAATTTTTTGTAATACTCGTTAATTCCCTTTAATAATGAAATTGATTAATGAAAATTGTACTGTCGCTAAGGGTACTGATGAGAATGTGAAAATTAATTTTGCTCAATGTTTGCCAACTCCGGCGCGACTGTTTTCACTTTAGTTCTGAAAATCTATTTGCCGATATACATAATTGTCAAGATGCAAATGAAATTGCTTAGGCAACATTTGCAGGATCGCTGAACCAAGTTGGCTGTTGGGATTGCATTAACAAGCCTTATTAAAATATCTTCACGGAAACTATTCGAATTTCCAAGGGTCACGAGGAAATTCGCCGCGGTCTGGTAATCCTCCGTGAACTTTGAACCTCCCTATCGTCTATTCGGCCCGTGTAGTCCGTTTCGGAAACTTTGGCCAAACTTTGACTCTGCTGCAGATTCGAAATTCTCTCAAAGGACACAGGCCCATCCCTCATTACCTACTTGGTCGATTCTAAAGGCTCCTTAAGTAACTCAATAAATTTGCAAGCAACTTCTACGCGTCACATTGAATTCACACGCTTTGGTAACTTTATCAATATTAGACTACTGACACTAGACTACCGTAGGAACATATTAAAAACTGTCAAAGTACAGAATCCATTATAAGCCATGACGACATGAAGATAGGCAATTTTATATTTATATAAATTTTTTTTTAAAAACCAGAGCATTATTTTTGAATTCAATTATCAATTTTTCGAAAATCTTATTTCTAATTGCGTTTTTTTTTTTCCCTCCAGCTATCCTGTTTCTACTTCCATGGGACATTTTGAAGGAGAGCCTCTTCCACGCGACGATGCATCGCGAACGTCCTTGCAATCCTTTTATCATCATCGGCAAGCACTCGGCTGTTCCTTAAACTTTTACTAACGTCTCAAACCCAATTCGTCCGGTCTTGCCATTTACCGAAATTTAACCAATTACACCGAATCACAACGAGATTTCACGCAATGCGTTTCCGGAATTCAGTAATTGCGTCGCGGATAAATTGCTGCGAGACGTGACTCGTTGCACGAGTCGAAAGGAGCAGGGATAACAATAATGAGAAACGAGGGAAAACACATTTCCAAAATTTCATTCCACTTATCCGAACGTTTCACCTCGACTAACAGAAAGTTCATTTCCGTTATGGCATCGGGTCGCTTTGAACGTTAAATTAATGTACAAGCAACACGTAGATAAGTCATTACGAAACTTTCCAATCGATGTCACGACCCAAGTTCGTAAACAATGATTTACCATAATTTCATCGACAAACCAATTAACTTTTATTCGTCGATACGGAAACGCAAAGTCCCAAAAACGTCCTTAGAATGTCCACCGGAAGTCTTCGCCAAACAGTAACAAAGTTATTCAATCTATAAAGTGCTTCGTGAAACGTTCGCTAGCCGATAAAGTTCGTGCCGACCTGTTTAATAATTAAAATCGTGTGCTCGCCCGTACGCGAGGAGACACTTCATTAAGCGCGAACGGCGGCCGGGCAGCTCGGAAACTCAGAAGCGTCAAATAAGGGCGCGACTCCAAGTCAAACGTCTGTTGTTTCAGGGACCCCATAAAACATTCCACGTGACGTGCAATTATGACAGCGACTAACGTTCGTCTCGACCCCGAAGAATGACATTCGCACTGCATTGGCTCCTGATTCGTTTCATTTCGACAAACACGTCGATCCTCGTTTTCGTACGAGTCGTCGAAGTGAAATTTCGCCCGTAACTCGTCGCGCTCCGATAACACTTTATTTATCTTCGGCAGTTACTTTTTAATAACGTCGAGACGCTCCAGGGACATCCTGCGGACATTGCGCGTTATGGGAATTACAAGTTCAGGAAAGTAATGACAGCGATGCATCACCCATCAGCTAATGGACTTGTCTCATTAATAATAGATATGCATGGTGTTCCTATGGGGTCCCGAGGCTTCGTATCTGACTGTTGCGTAACCTCGAAATAGTCGTAGGAACTTGACGATTATTATACCGGTACTGGAAGATACCTTTGACGTTACGTGAAACTCGAAATTGAGGTTAAGTCGGGTGGCTTAGGTGAGGCGGGGGTTGGGGGGGGGGTTGGGGGGAGGGCTCGTCGATGCTCCAATGGATTCAAGGTAGTTGGAAACCGCCTTTATTGAGGGTTCGGAAAATTCACAATTACAAGCACGCGAGAGGGTGCTTATGTATACGAGGGTTCCCCATTGAGAAGGAGACCTGCTGCCTTCGACCCCTTTGATGATCGTCGTTCTGATCCGGGGCGTCAAAGAGCTTCCCGCAATCCTGCCAATAATCTCCCGAGCTATCGGAGTATATCGGCGATGTCAATGGTCGCTGCAGTTCCGAAGATATTAGTTATCTATTAGAAAGGGGATCCTCGAGAGTTCATCATTCCTCTTCCGGATGCAAACACAAAGCGGGCTTGGTAAGGTCGAATATGGAGTTCGTGATACTGTCGCATATTAAATTTCGCAGTGAATCCGTGTACAATGGTCGTATCAAGGTTATCCGGGGTATTCGTACGTATCGATCATGGTAAATGAAAATTATTATTTAGATTTTGGATTTTGAAAAAAAAAAATGTTATCTCCGCTCGGGACGACCGTAACGTTTTTTTTTTTTGGCATTTTCTCTTGGCCATTCTGCCCGGATTTTTCAGGGCTCGTATTTCAAGCTCCTGGAACAGACGCGAATGACCGGATATCCCCATTTCTCGTTTTTCTCTGAAAAATTGGAAAACCACTCGCGTCACCTTTTATGCGCTTCGGACGATATTTCAGAATTTCGCTGCGCCGGGCAATTTTTATCGTAAAATTCGCGACGTCCAGGGCGCCTCTGTTGCCGTTTGACTGTCCACGGGATGAGTTCAGGGACGTAGCTATCCGTATCGGGTTCACGTGCTTTTGCGCATGGGTGGCTCCACAGCCATGCTTGGATACTCGTGTATGGATGAATGTACGGTTCGTATCTGGCTACCCATGACTGTACGTTCCATCTAAATCAGATACTTGAAAGAGACCGGGATTTGATGTATGCTCTGTGATATATGCCGAGCCGCAGAAAAATATCAATTCTTGTTACGATATTAATGTGGTTATTATGCAATCCCATACTCAATGGCGCTACGGAACCCTCTGGCGCCATAAGTCATCAGGGCCTCTCAGGGGTTTTTCATGACTTTTCTCCGATACGTGGAGAGGACGGGCGTAACGGCTTCCGGTGTGAATTTTTGACGTTACTTCAGTGGATTACGGTTTTTTTTTTTTCAAAATGCTTTTTCATTATTTCGGCCATGATTGCGTCATAAAAAAAAAAAGATTGAGAATCATTGCGAAAGGAAGGAAAGAAATTTTGAGAAGGAGTTCTCGTATTTTTAATCATTTTTAATTCGCCAATAACGCGAGTGGCGAACGATGCTCGATTTTTAACGAAGACAAATTATCATGTGCTACGTTATCGATTTACTATAAGACTCGTCGATGGACCGAGGGAGAAGAAAAATGATAGTTTTATCAATTCGATCCAGTCTCACACTTATCTTCGTTAGGATCGTTACGTCATCTTTAATCTCGCCAGGAAAAGTTGTGTAAAGCTTTAACAATTTTTTTTTTCTCTCTCTTTTTTCAACTAATCTCTTACTCTCCTTCCCTATCAACTTTCCGGAAACACCCTCGCGAACTTCTTCAATTCCCCCTTCTCTCCCCCCCCCCCAATTATGGCGAATCGGAATTAATTTTCAGCCCGATTTCACAATAAGCCAAATTAATACGCTTTAATGCAGCGCTCAGCCTTCGAGGGCAGCCAATTTTCAATGGCGTAATCGTCGACGAGCATCGTTCCCCTTCCGCTCGTCGTCATTTAATACGCGATTATAATCATTGCGGCCGAACGAGAGGAATCATCGAAATTGTATTTTCAGGTGAAATTACGTAACAGCCAAAAATTTGGGGAAATCTGAAATTCAATGAATTTCTCCTTCGTCCGATTAAAATAATTTCGTATTACAATCGCAACGATAAGGAAGAAAACAACGTTACCCTCTGGACAATATTTACTCGTTTTTCTGATTTTTTTTTTTCTCAACCATATCATGGCTACCAGTCTTAATCGTAAATAAAAGAAAGAAATTTGACGCCAAGATCAATCGGACTCCGATTGACGCCATTGTAAATTCGTATTGGTCGATTTCCACTGAAATGCATTTGAGCAGCGGGATTTTGCCGCGCCGCGCTCAGCCGGTTTTCGACCGCGGAATCGATATTAAAGTGGAGGACGTCTAGCGTAACGACAGATACAAGGGTCTGCAGGGATACGGCGATTTCGATGGGTCGTCGTCGCCGAGGTGGATGTGCCCGGACTCTCTCCCCCTTCTGGGCTATCGATTCGCCAAGGGTTTAGGTTAGGTCCGCGCCGGGAACAGCTGAGCACATCTACCCCGAGTACCGGCGGCATAATTCTGTTCTACCGAAAAAAGAGAGAGGGGACAGGGGGAGGTGGGATAGTTGAATAAATTTACGAAAAGTACCAAAATCGAATAAAGAGAGCAGAGAAAGTAAAGCACCCTTCAAGTTTTTAGCGGTACGCGAAAGAATGAGCGAGACGCGTCGCGAGCTGGAATAATTAAATGGGAGCCAACAACGGTGAGATATTAAAGATTTTGCAAAATTTTATCCCTACGGTGTAAACGAGAATCGATGATCAAATAAGAATTTTTGATATTCTCTAATTTCATATTGATTTTCAAATTTTCGCGCCATAATCCCCATCGTTTCGCCATTCGTCCTCGCAGCTCCTTTGGCAATGACGTAGCAGCCGGATACAGGGTCTCTTTAATCACTTTAATAAGCTCTGCCTCGAGGTATCATTGGACAGCGTTAGGGGAGCATTAGGGAGTATTAGGCAGTACAAGGCATCACGGGGTAATTCGAGACGGTCTGCTAGGTAAACGAAGAGCAGAAGAAGAAGAAGAAGAAGAAGGACGGACCGTCGTTAGATAGCTGGAGACGTGACGAAGGAATTGGGTGGGTTTAGGGGGATGAAGTGGAGGGGTGGCTAAGGTTAGCCGAGGGTATTCGAGGAATAGGGATGTTGCTAGAGAGAGAGAGAGAGAGAGAGAGGGTTGATTGTGGGAGAGGGAGGGATAAAGAATGAATGAAAGTGGGAGAGAGAGGGAGACTATGAGGAGCTCAGAGGGTCGAAGTGAACCTGGGACTCGGGAGCGACGTACGAACGAACCCCTAAGTTCAATGCACAGACAGCCCCCCTCCCGGGTCGTGCCCCCCCTCTCCCCCCTCCACTGTACGCCGGTCCACCCTTATTCGAAGGCTGATGCTTTACGCTAGAGAGCAAGCGAGCACACTTCAGGAGCCGGGGGGGGGTGCGTACAACGACCCCCCTCCCGTTTCTACCCCCCCTCCGGACCACGAATACCTTATACCTTGCGATAGGGGTGGTTGACTTCCAGCACAGCTTCAATGGGGGGAGTGGTCATGTACACGGTAGATACGAAGGGGTTAATTGCGTCTGTTTTAAATACTGTGTTTTACTCTCCCCCCCTACCACCCCCCTGGCTTGCCACCCTTAATTTTTCTCCCTCGTATCTTCAACCCTTGCTTTTTTGGCTGGATATTTCGTTTCTGCCACGAGAACGAAACTTTTCAGTAACGTCGAACTGCGTTTCCGTACATTGGTCTCTGTGCTCGAGGTTTGGCAGCTAGGGGATGCTGAATTCGAATTTCGTCTTTGGCCCTTTGCAGATCTTTTCCGGTGGAGCCGAAGGAATTTTTTTTTTTTTTTCGGCCGCGTCACGTAATTTCGGAAATGGGTTGGGCGGGAAGGGGGTGAAATCCCTTGCAACCGGTTTGAAGATTTATCAAGGGTGATTCATGGGAGGCGAGTTCTTCGCTGGAAACTTAAAATTTTATGCTCCA
Source organism: Calameuta filiformis (assembly GCA_030142265.1). Lineage (NCBI taxonomy): Eukaryota > Metazoa > Arthropoda > Insecta > Hymenoptera > Cephidae > Calameuta > Calameuta filiformis. Next base: position 171,490 of record JARQSU010000446.1, read on the forward strand.
AGACGGAATCCTTAATAGCTTATGAACTTCGTTAATCAACGACCTCTCGTAATTGCCTAATCGACTGACGTTCCAACTTTTACCAAGTTGCATGGGTATACCTCTTTCTTCCCTTTCTTTTTTTTTTTTTTTTTAAAGTAAAAACTCATTACGGGCTGCAGCGGGGGGCTTCTTTTTCTTTCTCTATCGGATAACTTTTTCAATAATTGCACCCCTTATACGCTCCTTGGTCCTGTCCGACTGTGATTTCTTTTCTATACTTTTTCTTTCTTCTTCTTCTTCTTCAAGTCTTCTCGACGTTCTGTTGAGAAAGGAGAGGGGATGATTTTGAGTTAATACAGGCGAAATATATTTTTGGATATCAGGATGGTTTTTATCTTTTACTTTTGATCCCAAGTAAAAACAATTTTATGTTCGCTCTTTTTTTTTTTCTTTTTATATCGGCGTCCCGACGTCTTGAACGCTTTCCGCGACGCGGAGGGTGAGAGCGTCGCGTCGCCCCCTTGGATTTCCGTATTATTTATTCCCACGCGGCTGACTGAAACGCGTCATTATCTCTGTCGCAGCCGGAAGCCTGTCGGAAGCTGACGGAAACGGGACTGCGAATTAGGTTGGCAAATTCAAAAAATTTTACGCGTCGCCCTACACCGACGGGTTTTCCTTGAAATTGAGAATGCCGTTTTCGATAAGATATTTTTTTTTTTCGCCACGAACATCACGCTCATACGCCTTACAGACTCGTGTGTCGTATCAAAGGGGTATGCGTATTCAAATTTTGATTATCGTTGCTCGAATAATTTTTAATGTGAAAAAAAAAACTTTTTTTCTTTTTCTCTACCCGCGTCAGACTGAATAATAGGCTCAATTATTTTCCGAACATTGACAAAAAATCGCCTTCACGTTCACGAACCTTCCCGACCACCCTCGACAGCCAACTTTGCTTTGCGTACATAAGACTGATATAATACGTAGAGTCATTGGGGGTAGCGGCCATTTTGCAAGGCCAATGTACCGCAACCGGTTTACGAAAGTAAAACCAATTATTTTTGTAAATTGTTTAATTTGTTCGGGCACGTCGGATTAATTTGCTTTCGGAAGACTTAGGAAATTGGCCGATCGAATTAAAGTTATTTTCGAGCAACGAAAACAAAAGGCGACATTTTACGGGTCCCGCCGATCTTCTATCAATCGTTCGTACCTCGTTTCTCATGGTTACTTTGAATTTTCTCGTCCCTCGCTTTCCTGAAATTCGTACAGTCCGTACCCGGTGTCTTGTAATCTTGTACCGAAATGCCGTATCAAAAAAAAAAAGGTATCAAATCGGTTGCGGGGACGGTGGTGGGGGAGACGTGACAGCTCGACGAATTAAAAAACAGAGAACTGCATATGAAAGCGATTTTATTGGTAGAGATTCATTTGGAAAAAAAAAACACATATATTTACGTGTAGCAGCGAGTAAGAGGAAATTTTGTGTTAAAAAAAAACGGATTTTCGCCCGTGAAAAGTAAGAAATGCATTTACTGACACATTAACGGTAATAAATGATATTTTCGATTGTCAAAAAAATAAATACGACATTAGTGTATAAAACTTTTTTTTCTTGACTAATCGTAGTTATCTTTTTTTTTTTTTTTTTACAAAAAACATGTCCCGCAATGGTCCAGGGAATGGTATGAATTAAAAGGGAGTCACTCAGACTGATGAAAGTAAAGGAGCGGACGTAAGAAAAGTCGTAAAAGAAATCGAGTGTCCCGAAAGAGAGTAGCATCCCGTTAGAGGGTCTGTCCGGGTATGGGGGGGTCGCTTACTGGTTGGTATCTTCCGATACAAGTATATAAGGTGATTAACGTCCTTTCATTGGCCGTGACAGGTTCTAATGGAAAAGATGTGTTTCCGATACGACAGGGTGAATCAGTCGAATTCGAATCCATATGTGTTCATTGGTAATTTTGGAATGGCGTAAAAAAAAAATTTTTTTTTTTCGAAATTCCATCCGAATCATGTTCCATCGAGATCAAGCGATCCCTTATCTCGATCCATATCGGAGATAAATTTTTGTCCTTATTTTTTTTTGAAACGAAAAAAAAATGAGTTTCGGATCCCATCGCCCCTCCTTGCGGTCAATGAATATCGCCTTTACGATCGATCTATTCGGAATTCTAAGATTATATTGGCCTGGCTCGTTGCTCCCGACGGGGGGGGTTGAATTGTGTGCGCGGCTTGGCAGGCCGTGGGGCAAAGGGGGGGTTAAAGTCGGGGATGATTTTCGCCGAAGTACCTAGAAACGAGGGGCTTTACTCGCGAAGCGGCGAAAGATGAAAGATATCTAAGATTGGCCGCGGCCATTTCGCAATGGCTTCGATGGGTTTTGAGGTTATATTGCGCTCGGCTTTATAGCGCTCCGCTATAAACTCGCGATTTTTCATGAAACATCTCACTTTCAGTAGCACTTCCAATGGCGGCGTTTACCTGCATTCAGATCATGTCTATACGTACGAAGTCTCTGGTATGTGTGGTAGATGCCGTGGAGAAAAAAAAAGAAAAAAAAAATTCCTCCTGCATACGTAACGTCCGGCCATTCATGGAAAATCGAAGCATCGATCATTGTAAGTCGACGTAATATTTTTTTTTATCGGCATCTCCGTCATTCCTCGGCCTTTCAATTTTTTTTTGCCTCTTCACTACTCGAATCCACCTGCAGACGCTTGACGCGGGATGAGAACGCGAGAGAGCGCATAAATCTCGGGAAGCTCGTGTTTTTTTTTTTTGTGTTGGTAACTGCCGTCTAAGGTGTTTTCGAGATGTCGAATATTTTGGAAAAAAAGAAAAAAAAAAATTTTCGCCTCATTTTAACGCGGCGTCGTTCTTTATGGTGGTTGTCTCGGTTCTGATTGGTGGTGAAAGAAAAAAATTAATTTTTACCTTTTTAACGCGTTTTTTTTTTTCGTTGCTTTTATCAGTTACTTATTTGGCTATAGACCGTTTTGCCGTTCGGTGGGGGCGACGCACGTTCTATGGCTATTAGGTACATTACGTAAAGTCTAACTGACGCGGAACCGATTCCACTTGACTTGGGCCGTAATCATTTGTACGGACAAGATTGCCAGATACCGTGTAAGACTTTGAGCTATCGCAGTCGCCGTAATGGGTCTGGACTTGGGACTGGGGAGTGCGGTTTTTTTTTTTTTTTTTTTTGAAATGTGGTAAGCTGCAGGTATCGCGGTGAGGGTGAAAGCGATTTTTTTTCTTTCGATTCTTATCAATTTTCATTCAAGAATTTGATAATTTGAATAATTATGTAATGCCTCAAGTGCGAAGTAATGCTTGAAAACCTGCATACTTTGCGTGTAATTCGAAACGAGACCCAATGAGGGTGACGCGCGAAGGGTTGGAGAGTCGCTTAACATTTTTTTAATAATTTTAAACCTTCGACCTGACGAATTTTATTTGTCCTTTGTTGTGTTATTAATTTTTTTTTTTTTTTTTAATTTGTCGTATCCGGAAACTCGTCGACGGCTAACCGTGCCCAGCGTAAGTTTGAATTACCCGCGCAATTTCATCCCTTCGGGATGAGCGAGTTTTTTATACTTTGGTTGCCTGCGGGTGCATTTGCATGATCTCGTTGGCGCGAGTTTTATTATGGCTCTGCATTCGCGGTGGAAACAAAAGGTCGACGAGTAAAGGGGGAATGAGGGGGGGGGAGGGGTCTCGCTATATTATATTACACGAACCGTGAGAGTCTTTGTAGGCGAAAGAGGGAGGGAGAGAAAGGGGGAGGAAGGAGAGAGAGAGAGACAGAGAGAGAGAGGGGGGAAAAGTTAACCGGATACAATGAAAGTAAGAAAAGTGGATAATGGAAAAGTAAAGTTTAAAGAGAAGAGAGCAAAAAGGAGGTTGGTGTGCTTTGGAAAATAAGGATTAATTTTTCTTTTTTGAGCTCATTAAAAGGAAAATACAGAATCGCAGGTGCCGACAACGCCGATGAGCGTTTTGTTTTCGTAAATTTTGACGAGCGTCGCGACGCTTTTTCTTTTTTTTTTTTTAATTTTTTTTTTAACGATTAGCCAGTTGCAATAACGCGCAAAAAATTGCAAATATGAATAAGTTACAAAAATTTGCTTATCCTCGGCGATACGTATAAATTTTTGTCGATATCGTCTACACGATAACACGCGAATGCCTTTCGTTAAAATTCGATGCGATATCCTTGTCGTTCCTTTTGTCCAAATATTATCGATGAGACTCGAACCACAAACGATGCTTATCTGATATCGCGGAAATTGAATTGGCGGCAAACCAAATGCAAATACTACCTTCTACGTTAACGTCGGATTTGCGTTGCTTTGCTTTTTCGTGACTCGAAAGGGCGTCGGGAATGGGATATCGCATACTATGTATATTTCGGTTATACTATATATGTATACATATATATATATTTTTTTAATATACCTCTCGCATCAATGTATTCCACAGTAAGTACTAGGCGTCGCGACGCCAGTTCCCAATGCTGTGGTTCGCATATTGGCGATAAGGTTTTGCCGATATTTTCTTTTCACGTAAAAAAACGTATACACGTATACCCCTTTAGTCACTACCAAGATATATCGGCACGGTAAATATAATGAAATTTCTACGACGATTATACTGAGACGTAATAAGATTTTTGTCAAAAATATATTTAATGTGTATGCGAATTACACGTAATTTCGCTGGTGACAAATTCGGAGACGAATTACGGAAACATTAAGTGTCATGGATTCTGTGACGATATTATATTAATATTAAAAAAAAAAAAAAGAAAAACATCCTTATCTCCCCGCGAACGAAAAGACGATCCCGAAGAAACGGAGGCAGCTTGCAATTAATAAAATGGCTGACACTCGGTAAAAAGGAATTAGATTCGCGCAACGGCAGATTAGAGAGAGCCTTGTAATTTCGCAAGTGCTGACTACGCCGACTTGGAGACTTCGAGGTAGAGAGAGAGAGAGAGAGAGAGAGAGAGAGAGTGAGTGGAGGAGCAGGGGGGTAGTGGGGGGGGGGAGGAGAACCGGACGGGGATAAGACGCCGGAAAAGAAATTGTGAGGATGTTGCAGAAGAAATCACATTGATTTCTAACAGGGCGAAAGAGCCGGAGAGCAGGAACCCTTAGCCCGGTGGGTAGTCGAACGATCCTTTAGCCCTTTTTAGCCGTCCCTGTGCTTCCCTCCTTCCCTTTTTTCTCCCCCCCCCCCCTAACACTGTCCAGTTGAGCTCTAATTGCGTTTCCCACCTCGTCCCCTATACGTCCCATATCCACCCATTTCTCTCCGTGCCGAATACCAGCCTTTTATATCGCTACTCGCAACCCCCAACATTTGATCAGGGCTGTATATATATATATATGTGTGTATATATATGTATATATATACCCACTTGAAATCACGGCCCCCCTCCAGAATCGAATATTAAAAAAGATCGACAGACCTATACGTATTTACGATTCGTGTGCGTAGATCGTTAAGGGACGGGAAAAAAAAATGAAGTTGGAAACGTGAAATTTTTTTTTTTGTTCGAAAAATTTTAGTCACGCGTCGTTAAAATTATTCGATGGAACTTCAACGGCTTCGGATAACGATAATGGGAATTTCGAAAAGGGCATGGCAAAGCATGGGATGTATAACGACACTCGATTAGGGTTAGGGTTTCAATTAGCGGAAGACGGCTCGTCGTCGCCTCTGCTCTTTCGAGTTAATTAACCTCGCGAGCGCCATCTTAATCGCGAAAGTCTATTACCACGTCGCCATTGTTGTTTCCTGAGTTTCCCCGTTCGACTTTCACTTTTGCTGTTACTACGCCCCTGAGCTTTCTCCCTATCGCACGTCATGATCTCATCCTTTGGGCAGAACCTCACCCCGTCCCACCTCCTGCGCTCTGGGGGTTGGTTTTGAGTGGTCCAGTAAACTACCCTCCTTGTACTATTCGGCTTGGATAGCCTCCCCTTTCCTCTCCTGCCCCTCCTTCCCTCCCCTCGTCACCTCTCACGACTCGACGTACAGATATACTTAATTGATTTAAGAAATAAATCAAACGAAGACAAGCGCCAAATAAACACGGAGTCTACGGTCTGATCTTGTTTGCCGAGATTCTTTCTGTTTGCTTTCTTCTCTTTTTTTTTTTACTTTTTTTTTTTTATTTGGGTTCTTCCCTGGATTAAATTAGCTGGAAACTGATAATGCTGGTGGTGCGTTTTGGTAAGGTATTTTTTTTTTTTTTTAACTTTTGTATCGGCTGGTCCTGGGTGATTGCACTGACGTCATCGGGGACGATGATCTGGATTGGAAGGTCACTAATTAAAATGTCATAGCTACGGAAGTAGCTACCGAAAATTTGTGTCTAGCTTCTGCTCGTATCCACTTTCTGGAAGCCATTTTGGTACGTCCGATCGCCGCCAAGAGACTCGACTTGCCCCTGTTGCGAAAGTTTAAATTAATTTGGAGTTAATTTCCGCGCGGTAATGGCGCATGAGCGTCACTTCCGGGAAAGCCGAGAGGCGTTATCAGTTTGCAAAACAATCGGGTTTTCATCCTTGGCCTAAGCTAGGACCGTCAACGGCCGACACCGGTAACGATAAAATATTACGGTTTATCGTACATCTAATTCGTATCGTGGTTTCATTAAGCTTCGTTGGTTTCGCCATTGGGATTTTTTTTCTCCAATTTCAATGTCCCCGTGACTCTACGAAATTCAAATATTTCCCGCCAACGTTCAAATATCCGTTTGGTCCATGTCGCTCGAGTCGTTGCGCGACTGACGGGTTTTGATCGCGATAAAAAAACAATGGACAATATTTATATCCATAGAAATCTTTGTGTCCGTCGAAGTAGAATTGCATAATCTGCAAAATTGTGAAGATTTTCAAGAATAACGGTTTTTATTCGCGCGCAGATCGAATCTAAGATCGCTCCGGTTGGGACGCTGCCATATTACCGCGCGCATGCGCAGATACCCATAAATGCCATAGTAGTTCGTAATTGCGCCGCTGTGCGTCGTGAGTTCCCTCGAGCGATCTATGCACTTTTACGATATCAACGTCGAGGACTTCGTGGCTCGATAATTCCGTCACGACTATCGATCGACGCGAATCCAACGGCAATAATACCGCGTTAACGTGCATCGTTGCGCTTTGCCACGCTCTTGGTTATTTTGCCCAGCTACTTCGGTGAGTCACGATATCCTTCGATTTTTCACCTTTCCCGTCTTCCTCACTTTATTTTCCATTACGTTTTTACACGCGACCGAAATACTTCGGCGCTTACGCGTCCCCGGATCGATGCTCTGTCGTTCGTTCTCACGGGCATATCCGTCGTTTGAGGTACAAATTGACTAAATTAAAAATTCATTTCGTCGAACGATTTTGTTTTTTCAAATTTTATCTCGTTAACCATGTCGCCCTGGCGCACAGTATATCTGACAATGGGGTATACCGTGACGAAATATTTGCATGATTGCGTATTTGTTGATTATTATACAATTGGAAACTGGTACGTCAACACACCGTAATAATTTCATTAGCTAATATTTCAGTGCTCGAGTTTACGCTGCTTCTCGGAAAATCGATTTATCGATGTAAGCGCGCGAACTGGCGACCGGTCGAACGAGGCGGTGAAATCGATTTTTTACGTAGAAAAAAAAATGGGGGAAAAAAGACAAGGGCGTAAGTGAACTGAAGAGAAGAGTCAAGGACAGGGCCGATACGCGGAGATGGAATTTAATGAAACTCGAAATCTCAGCGCGAGTAACGTGCTCTGATACTTTCTCGAGATCATCCGGAAAGTCGAGGTGGATGCCAGTAGGAAGCGATTCTTTCACGACGGCTTCCAAGAGGGATACGCAGGATTGGATGCTTTGTCCGACAAATAATGGGAAAGCAAACAGAAGGAAACTGGTTGGAATTAAAACGAAAAGATCCCCAAGGATAGGCTGGGACTTGGATATTCGAGATTTGGTATATATGTATATATATATATGTACACAGACACATAGAACAAAAGTAGAGTAGAAAGGAGTCTCTTGTCTCCTTCTTTTTTTTTTTTTTACATCCACCTGAAAGAAGAGGGAAAAAAATGAAAAGAGAGAAAAGGGGAATACCCGGATTCCCTGGTCACCGCTTGGTACTCGGACCGATCCTAAACCGAAGGTGGACTAGCTGGATCAATCGGCTAGTAAGGATCAGGGTCCTTTTATTCCAGCTGTATCTAGGTTGGTGGGACAGCTTTACCTCCCACTGGTCTCTCTTGGCATAAAAGAACGCGCCGGTGGCAAAGAGAAGCTATCGCTTTCGGATCGCGCGCAAGAAAATAGAAAGATATCTGGAGCCTTCGTCTAATCTGGATCAGCCGAGATGAAGTAGCGCGAGTAGAAAATTGGCATTTCACTTGGCGATCGTGGGTGCACCATGACGCTTCGGAGGGCGGCGGGGTTGGCGAGGGGGATGATTTTTCTCAGGAAACGTTGTATGTTTTAATTTTCGTCATTTAATCCGTCATTGGTTTGTGATCTTTTTTATTATCTGCCCCTGTTTTGTCCCTTTTCGCTGTCGCGATACCGTTTCAGCTGGTTGGATGAGAATAGGGTTGTTTTTAGGGGTGGAAAAAAAAATGAAAATATTATGGTGACTTATTGGCTCTTCTGCTCACCCCCCCCCCCCACCACCACTCCCGCCCCCACCGTCAAAGTTACCTTTTTTTTTTTTTGGGACGTCCGATCACTTGCTGACAATCAAGGGATGATTCGATCACTCCCACAATTCGTTGAGTGCAGTAAAAATTTTTTTCATCCCTTATTTTTTCTCCCCTTCCTTTTGACAAAGCTCGACGATCTATCAGCATCGCGCGAGATTGAGATTTTGCACTTTTGACAAAAACAAACTGCCGAGCTATCGCACATTGCTCGTTCACTTTATATTCACAAATTTCACCTCCCGGCGGCCCTCGAACGATATTTCGTGCGTCACGTGTTCCTGTTATTATGTGTCACTCGACGGGAGGCGTCCCGACGACGCGCGACGCCTCCGGGAATCCAGGCAGTTTTTCGATAATGTATTAACATTTTTGCGAAATGCCAAGTACAATTGTTACGTGTAACAGACTGTACTGTTAGGATGCGATGAAAATTTTGTTTTTTCAAAATTTTTTCGACAACCTTTAATTTGTTGTATCGTTCTGAAAATTTTGGTTTAAAATCCGTTTTGTCATTTCGTCTATTGAGTTTTTTAAAATTAATCTTTATTGTTGCTAACCCTTTATTGTTGTTAACCCTTTGGCTACATTCGACGTATTAGTACGTCGTGCATTTCTTTGGGCAAAGACGCACACGAAGTTCTGATACGTCGTCGAAACTGAGACGAGATTTAACTATTCAATTCCAGTTTGTAAGTATATAAAATAAATAATACGAAACAAATTAATTCTTGCATAAAATTTGCTATTCTTACTTGCCCGCAAAATTAAATATGTTCCGAATGCAGAAAAAAAAAAAATTTCGAAATAAATGTGTACCCAAAGGGTTAACAACGGCAGCCAAAGCATTGCGCATCGGCCGGTAACAGCTGCCTCGTATCCACATGCTTCGTTACGATTCATTCTTAGTTAATCTCGTTATACCGATCTTTATCAGTCGCGAGCTCGAGCGCAATGATAATAAACTAAACCGCAACGTGGATAACAAATTGTCGCATTAAACGTTGCGTTAAATGAAAATTTAAACGGGTCGTACGAAATGGCCACTATCGTTCCTCGTTTAACGAGGACGGCTCGGGTTCGGGTTAGGTCCGAGTTGGGTCAGGCTAGATGCCTACAGTAGTAAAAGTTACAGGCATGCCGGACCGCGGAGAGAAATCCTTTCGTTTCGTAACGTCACGTTTAACCGAACGCTTGCGCAATAACGTTAATAATGACCGTGATTATTGCGATAATTTTCCAGGAATGGAAGTAAGACTGAACGGTGCGAAGTGGATGGAAAATTACGCCCAAGAAGTAGAGGCCTCGCGTCGTAGGATAGGATGGTGGGTTAAAGAGATATTTTTTATTGGAAAAATTTTTCAAAAATTACGATTTTCTAAGAGAAAAAAAAATTTTTTTTTTCCCGGGTACACGCGATTTTCCTTCACATTTATTTTTCATTCACGCACGCTTCGCCTGTTCCGTGCCCTTTGAACCGATGAATAATACATTGCACTCCCTTTGACCTGCGACTGGCGAAAGTTCACGGCATCCAGCATCGCGGCGTCCAATTAGTCGTGAAAAACTGACCCCCGCGGCGAGAGTCCCGTCGATTCTCCATTATATTCCTGACATAATATCAAATTAGGTTTCGCAGTGCGTTTCGGCGGCGCATGCCAACCCGGGCGGCGTGGTATTTGCGCGAAATTCCATACGGCAACCACCCTCTTAGCGGGGGGTAGTTACAAGTAGGTATTTCTCGTAGGGTGTCTTCTCAAGGGTTGTACTGGGTATCGATCGCGAGGGGTCACGTCAGTCTGACGTATTCGAAGAAAATAAGAGGCGGATACACGGGCAAGAGATCAGGGAGGATGTGACGTATCTCCTCGCAATTACCTACCCTTAAAAGATTTTTCAAAAAAAAAAAAAAACTCGTCTCAAACGGATATAAACAATCTTCGCCGTCACACAGAGATGACCAAGATGTTCGGAGTATTTGATATTTTCAAAAGAAAAAAATTTGACTTTTCATTCTCTGTTGCGATCTAAAAAATAATCATCCCTTAAACAGACGGACGTACGAGTTTGTCGATTCATTCGGTTTGGCTAACGAGGAGGACAGCGGATCTGCCTTGAATTTTATTTATTTATTTATTTTTTTTTGACAAGTTTATTACCTGCATCCCCTTCGTGGTTCAATCTTTTTTTTTGTCTCTCCCCCGTGCACGAGAGATCTCGCAGCTACCTAGCCTTTAGCTTATCGTTAGTCCCGTCCTCGTTCCTCTCGTCCCCCGTTTCTACTCTGTCTCGGCCTCTCACTCGCTTTCATTTTCTCTTGGCAGTTCTCTTCGCTCCTCCACCCTTCTTCAGGCCCCTGTGCCCTCGACCTTAATGGCAGCAGATGTAGGTAGCCCTGTATACGCAGCAGGATTGCCAGCAGCGTGGAATAAGGGTGGTTCTAGGGGCGGCTCGGCGCAAGTCACCCCTTGCGTCCGCAACAACGAGGGTTGAATATTCTTTTAATTACGAAGGTAATTTCCGCGCGCCACACGGGTTAAACAATGTACCGACCAAACCAGCCTTGGCTCTGCTGTACGCGTTGTAAGCGTAACGACACTGGCGCCCTCTCGCTTCTACCGCCGCGCAACAAAAGTGGTGAAATTTTACGCCAACGTCTCGGAGACGCCACGGCGTCGTGACGCTCCCGACGCTCCCGCGCGAGAAACCCTTAACATTTTTCATCCCCATCTCGCGCAAGCACCGCGAAGACAAATGTGACAGGAGGACGATGACGCGTAATGACTTTACGCGGGATGATGGTCGGAAGCCATTTTTTTTTGTCGTAATCTCACGTTTTACCTAAATTTTCTTTAAGGCAACGTATTTTACACTTTGCCGCTGGCGCGACGTATCAGTAATAACAAGAGTGTACAATAACGGCGGCGAGGGTGTTGAGGGCGGTTTTTGTGAAAACAAATTTTTTTTGTTTCTTTCTTTCGCACGGGTAGAACGTCGATGCGTAAACTTTTTAATCGAAGACGATACACTCTTCGATAACCGGAAGTCACGGGTATCGAGCCAAGATGGCGGATCGCGATAACGAGGAATAGCGGAAAATCGAGTAATAAAAATGTATACATATATATTTGAGTATTCAGTCTTCGAATTAAAGGCGCATCCTGCCTTTGGGATTTACTAAAATTTCGCTAAATGACATATTTAATTAAAGCCGGAAAGATGGATCGTCTTTCGCGGGTATAAGGCTTTACGGCTAACAACAGCGCCGCGACGGTCTTTTCCGGAACTTTTGGCGGTACCGGCCGATTTATCATAGAGTTTTGAGCAGGTGGTGAAGTGATGTGATGCGAGGTTGAGGGGGTGACGAGGGGGGAAGGGGGGTGTCAAATAGGGATGAAAGGACAAGGGTTGAAATTGAAGGACGGGGTTGAGAGCGAAACCTACTTCGCTGTATAATTACAGTAGCTCCGTGCGTATTGTACTGCGATATACCGGGTGGAAAATTGTGAACGGTATGAAAATTCAAAGTTTCGCGTATCTCGTGACTACCGAGCATTTGAGTCAATCAGTTTGCCTCCCCCGACAAGTCTCCTGCCGGATGCGCAAACAGCAAGTCGTCGAGAATTTATCAAATTGATTAACTTCGCTTCATTAACGGCCTCATTAAGTTCCCAATGGCTGACGCTTCGTTTTCGAGATTGTTAAATGTCTCGCACTGTATATCAATCCAGCGCCCTCCTCTCGTCGTCTCGAACCTCACCTTACCCACTTTCGAGATAAATTGATATCAAACATTACAAAGCCATTCAGTTCTTTTAGCCGTATACGTTGGCCGTATACGTTGGGCGTGATATCGTTCACTGTGCGACGGCGTCGCGACGCTATCGCGACGACACGTCACTTGTACGTTTTATTCGGATGAGTCTGAAAATTTACGTCCGACTCGTTGCAGTGCGCAACCCCTAATTCTTACACCCTAATATTAATTTGAATCGGGTACCGTCGCGAGAAAGTGGGTCAATGAGTTTTCCAATGAGCCCCGTACGAGGCTATTTTCATCGCGCCGTGATTTGTTGCACGAGAAGGACTACGCTGGGCCAGTAGGCTGGAAATTGGGCCGGTGAGGCCCAAACGAAAAGTTTTTTTTTTTTTTTGGCATATCCTTTTCGTGTCCGCGTGAGACGTGTGCCAAATTTACGTGGTTGATTTGTAATTCTTTTTTTGGATTCAAGGGGACTGTTGAAATTTGAGAAAGAAATTGGTACGTTTTTTTTTTTTTGGATCTTTTACGAATTCCACGAGCTATGGCAGATCGAAGTCCCTTGTGTGTCTTGTGTTACTTACTAGGTTATTAACTCCACGCGAATGCAAAATCGAGCATGCGTTTAGCATCACGCATGGATGTTAAAGCCGTCTTATATGTACCCTTAATACTCAGCTTTGCGAACCCCGCGTGGTTTAGTTGGGCGAAGAGGGGTCGGAACTGGAAGTAGGGTTGCGAATGCTTTGGAGTTGGTATTCGTACTCCTGCCCCCTCCCGCCCCTTTCTTCTCGAGGGATAATTAATATTTCAGGGGACTAATTAACGTTTGATTGTATCAAGCGTGCGTTAAGCCTGGTGCACAGTGTGCGCGAGGCGGAGAATATAAATGCGGTATGTGGAAGATACTTGGGCGGCAGATGGTCTGATTTTCGTGAGTTTGCGAAAATAGGTAGGTGATTGTATAACGATCGGCGTTGATACGCGATAAATTGGCGCATTAAATTGCAATAAAAATTGAGAGAGTCGGTGTGGTATTATTATTTTTTTTTTCACTAAAAAAATTCATATCACGGTACATTGTCACGTCGTGCCGAGAATGATCGTTGTCACTTTTCCGCGTTTCTGATTGGTCCGGTGACGCGTGTGAATTTATTTTTTTCGTTTTTGACAGCTGAAGTTACCGGCGGCACGACAGATATTTGACATACGTCAAACGACCATAAGGGGGATGCTGAATTTTTTTTTCAAGCGAAACAAATTTTTCAGAGGAAATTGTGTCACGTGACGTCAGTCGTACTTCTCGAGGGGCCATCATCGCACGGTTAACAATGTAAAGTAGTCACTTGAATCTCGCTCGAAGAAAACGCCAGGATTCGCACGCCTGTTCCTCTTATGGTAAGATGGCTACAACATATGGCTGGCGAAGAGAATTCGACGCGCTGAGGGACGAAAGAAGATGAGAGATAGAGGGCTGATGAAAATGGATGAGGGTCGGGAACCATAAAGAGGACGACAAGGCGCAGAATAAGGGAGTAAGCATCGCGAGTGGGTATAGAAGGAGCGCCTTGGTGATTTCGAGATGCGCCAAAAGAGGACAGTCGGGATGGGTTGTAAAGGGGGTGGTAGGATCGACAGGAGGGGGGTCGGTAGGTAGGGAATCTACCTTAGCACTTCTCTCTTTGATGTGCATAAAGGGCCGGAGGCGGTAATTCGCGCAAACCTAAACGATTGAAATGAGGGGCTTTGCGGCCATGAATTTCTAGGGGTTCTCGATCCTTGAGAAAGCTGGAGTTAAGGGCGGTTTTAGAGATGGGGAGATGAAGACACGGGTGGGTAGTTGGACTTTTAGATTCGTTGGGTAAGCATAAGGACGCGATGGGGAGTGGTGAGCAAATGTAAATTAACCTGCCGAAGGATATCAGGTGTTTCATCCCACGCTACCGTATTGTAAGAATCTAATTACCGACTCCCCAACGCGCAGACTTCAAAGGCCCTTTCAATCACCTCGTTCGAAATTCCCGCCAACGGGAATTTACGAACGCGCGGATACGTCCGAGCGCCGGCCGATCATTGCCGAGGATGCACGAAGCTCTTGATAATTTGCGGATGCACCGATGGATGGTAAAATTTGAGGTTCGCATAGCTGCCGTCACCGTGTGTGGCGCCACCGTCGCTCTCGCGAACGACGCCATAACCTGCGTCGTTCGCCGTTGCCCGGCTGTCAAATTTTGTGAACCCTTCGCGATGTCAATGACTACGACACGACGTTCCTAAATCGATTTATTTAATGCCGGTTCAAAGGAACAGACGAATCATAGGTGTTCAATACTTTCAAGGAATACTTGGGATTGGTTAATTTCTTCAGCCTCGACTAAACCGGCTTGACGTTGGCAATTCTTCACGTCAATGCCACGTGCACTCGTCATCTAATCGAGAGCTCTATTCACGTGGTTGTTCCATTCGTTTGTTTTATTTTATTTTATTTTTTTTTTTCAAAGTGTCGTCGAGTCCCTAAGCTCTCAGTTGTTTTGAATTTTATGCCGCCAGGTTGCATATCATTAGCCCTGCCAGGCGCGTCGGGTCTTCTTTCTTTGATCTTCCTGCTCTCACGTACAAGTGTAAGTGACACGCTTTGCCTTCGTACGCGATCCCACTATCCACTCTCTCACGTGGTATCGCAACGTCAGAATGTGTGCACGAGGCTTAAGGCATGTCTGACAGCTTCCCCAAATGATTTGTGGCGCCCTTCGCCAGATACAAGATACTAATTCTTTGGACTCTGTCAGTTTCGAGCTACCGTTTGCTTGCCTGCCTGTTAATTCCACCAGTTTCTCGGTTACGTCTTCGTTGACGATCGACGCGGGAATTTCAAAATGTATTAAAAAACACGATCTCGTGCCAGATCTTTAGTGGTTTTGGCTTTGATCAATTAATTCTTGAAATACCAATTCCACAGTCACTGTCAGTTTCGAGTGCTCTGCTTCGTTCAAGTTGACGTTTACGCTTCGCGCGGGAAATTCAAAATACGTAAAACCATCGTGACTTGAAATCGCGTTAAATTTCTTTCTCAATTATCTGATTTTTTTTACTCAATAATAATCTTATTTCTCTCTATGTCTTGTTCTGGAAATCAGTTCGGTTAGTCGATCATGTAGATTCGATGGTTGTACCGTTCCGACGCCCTCGGTGTCTCTCGCAAAAAAAGGACGTTCGCTGTTTTGTTGCCTTAATAATGTGCGATGCACATTAAGGTGTCTTTTCAGAGACCATTTAGTAACAAATGTTCCAACGTGGGTCGAGATATATGAGCGGTCTGCGGCTAACCCAGACCGGGCCTGTCACGGATTCTGCTAAGGTGGCTCACGCACGCCCTCTGACGCTCACGTATTCACTCACACGTTGTTTATTGGATGCGTTCTGAGAGACGGGGGGTCAGGACTCCGAAGTACGAGAATGTCACTGTGAACCACACTTTAGGAAACCCAGTGGCGTTCAACTTGTTACGAAATTACATGTAGATAACGTTTGCAAAAGACGCGAAAAAAAATATGTACCCCGTTGTACGTACTCGTAAAGGATAAGGGGGGTTGGATTTTGAAAAAATTGTCATATAAAAGTGACCATTGAAAGATCAATCGAAAATTTGTCTTTCGCGAGTAATTGGCTCGATGAAAAACTTTCAGAGCAGGATAAAGAGAAATTTTTTCTCCAAATTCTAACGACTGCTAAAGAGGAAAAAACAATCCCATTTGATATAGTTATTCGGTGTATCGATGATTTTATATTCACTTTTTTTTTTTATGCCGGATAATCATCCGAGAAGGCAACGTGTTGTTTGAGGACTGTGCTTTTCTTTTATTGTCGAAAAATTTAACGGCACGCAAACGCACCGCCTAAAATAACAGAATACACGGGGGTGGCTTTTGGTTTTGGGAGCCGCTGGCTATAAGATGGATACCTCTCTTTGAAGCAAGAAACCGGGGAAGTAAACGAGAACGAACCCTGGCCATGGTTTTGGCTAGGGTGGTAACCTGACCACGTCAGCATTTCCGGGCATCGACAAGGGACCGAGGAAAATCCTGTTTTTGGGGTGAACCGAGTCAAACCGGGGGGAGGGTGGGGGGGGGTGTCCTACCTCCTGTTGAAATAACGATCTAAAAATGATCTATCGTGCCAATAATAACATCCCCGTAACGCTTGGCGGGATGACGTAATTCATAATAATAAAAATGACAATCATGAGCTATCACGAGCGCGCCAATAAAAATCATTATGCACCCCATTAAGAAAATAGGTTAGCGAACAACCCCTTGTGCAGAGTAAGCTGTAACGAAACGGTTTTTTTTGTTTTTTTAATAGGAAAATAAAATTTATCCACCACCTCAAAGACCAAGGGCGGAAGGGTGGGAAACAAGAAAAAATTTTTTTTTAACCCCTAAAGATAATCGAAACGACTGGTTTTTCTTTTTTTCGACTGTTTCAAATTCCTCATCGAGAACATATAGGGGGTGATCGGGGTAGTTCGGTCCAAGGGATGACTACGCGCCACGACTAAGGCAGGTGGTTCAGGCGCCACGAGCGTAGGTGTACGCGCGCCAGAGCCACCCCTTTTAAGCAGTAATTCATAACCCACATTTGACCGCAACCCCCTGTTATTTATTCCGGTAGGCAGCTACCGTTTTTTTTTTTTCCGCCCATTTTATCGGCCATCTCGCGATTTATGCCCGAGACAGTTTAGGGCCACTAGAGGGTGTTCCAGGGGTTTCGGGACCCCAAAATAACCTAGCTGGGGGATGGCACACATACTCGGCCTTCATTCCATCCGATATCTATATACATACATCTCGTATAATGCATATATATACAGCGCAAGGGGTGGCCACTGAATTCATTGATATTCCGGGCATTCCCGGCCACGCCATACCGATGTCACCTTAATGAATTTAACTACCCCCTTAACTTCTCGATCCACAGCTTTACTATCCTCCTCGCCCTTGCGACTTCTTTCCCTCCATCCCCCTCTCCTTCTCTCTGACCCTTTCATCCCCTCTTCGTATCAGGATACAAATTTTTTTTTTTTAGCTTCGCGTACTTCGACGTCATCCCTAATCGTTGTTATTCTCTCCCCCCCCGCCCCCCACCCACCTCTGGCTCAACTTAACTTACCAAAAATTGTACAAATCTTCATTCATCTCAACCTACATGTATCCGCTCGCTTAGGCGCCTGTCCCATCCGACCGTCCATCCATCCATCCGCCCCTGGTAATTTCCAGTAAATTGAAGCAGCGTGCTCTCGAAGGCATGCTTCCTGGCTACGGGCGCATCCGCAATTATCGCCTTTTCACTTGCCATTCACGACGGCGGTCGGCCTCGAAATGTCAGACAGGCTTTAAGTTTTTTTTATTCCTCTTCGACCTTACGAGAAACCACGTTACTTACTCTATTCTACCTCTCTCCCACTTTTTTTCTGAATTTTTTTTTGTTCCTGTCCATCCCCACCCCTTCCCAATTTCCCACCCCATCGAAAATCTCTAGGGGCAGGTGCGTCCGCTCGAGCGTAGCCGAAAAATCTATGAGTGGAACGTACTCGCAATTCAGCCACCCTTCGCCCTCGACGGGAGGACGATGCTCTCGAGGTCACGCCTCGGTGCATCCTTTCGAAATTTGCTGCAGCGCTGTGCAGATTTTTTTATTTATTTTTTTTTTTTTTTTCTTTCTTTCATCCCTCGGGATAAATATTTGGAGAGGTTACTTGGCCACGCAGGACTCAGCGTGGCGCGATGGGCGCACGTGAGATTATTGCTGATCGCTGAATCGGGTCGAATTCGATGGCGTCGATGATTTGGATGAATTTTCAAAGTCTCTTTGAAAAAAAAAAAATAACGTCAAGGGTCTACTCTTTTCGACACACCCCTTATCGCAATATTTCATCTTTTCACGTGTATTCATTCACGTCATTGCCGCCTTTAACGACGTATACCTTTACTGTAGTTTATCATGTTTCTGGGGTTTTTTTTTTCTTTTTTTTCCTTCTTCCATTTCTCAGATTACCTGATTGAAATTGAGGTCGCGGCTTCGGCAATAAACTTCTGTGAGACCGCCATTGCCCGGCCATTCGACCAATTATTCGCTTCGAATTACAGCCGTCCAATTACAATTGCCGTCGTAAGATCTCACGACGATCTGCGGTTGGAAGTTGCGTAGATTGCGAAAAAAAAAAGAAAAAAAAGAAAAAAAAAGATAAGAAATAAAATTTCACCCTCCTTTATCCGTATTATTTTTCATACGGCGTGTCGCGTTCGTTTTCTAAGCCCGTAGACAACTTTCACCGTCGCCGTTTTTTAATTCGTTGCTCTTGTCGAATTAATTCTACGAATCGTTCAATTAATTAACAATATCGTCAAACGATTTCGTCTTCGGGACTCGTAATATTCTCAATTCTTAACCTCTCCCCCCCTCCTCCCCCCTCACGCCCTCCTACCTCATGAATATTCATTACGTCTTTCCGTTACAATTTGGCACGTAATCGTTACGCAGTACCGAGTCGTCGCTCCCTACCGGAATACCAAATCGTTAAAGAGATATCAATCGAGGGTATAAAGTCTTCGTCCTGTCGCTTCGTCTACGCCAACACGTTGTATCGTTGGTACACGCGGCCAATTGCGCATGCGCGATAGATCCAGCGCTTTCGTCCGTTAACAGCAAAAATAGCAATAAACAATGAGCAAGCGTGATCTACCGGAATGCCAGGCAGGAGGATGGCAATTGGGAGATTAATTAAAAAAATGAAAGACAAAAAAATTCGTGAGATGAGATAAATGAATTTTTGGGTAGCGTTGTGGATTAAGGGATTGCACGGAATGGTTAATTATTATTATTTTTTTTTTCTTAGCTTTTCAAAAATTAAAAAATACTCTGGGTTCGCGTAACTTTGTTGGGAAAAAAATTCTTTTCTTTTTTTCATAATCATTTTTGCAAAAATTTTTTTTTTACGTACCTCAGTCCCTCGTCCTTAAGCCGCGCTCTCGAGGGATTTTCAAACGCTAACTAAAGTGACCGACGCATATTTTTCTTTATTCCTTTTTTCTTCCGCTTCTCTCGCGCAATTCTTTGTACTTTTCGCTCGCTTATCTGCCGCGGACGAAATTACGAGGGGGCTGGGAATGGGGAGCTGGCTGGTAATTTTGGTTTTTTTATTTTTTTTTATTTTTTTTTTTCCCAAGTGGAAAGAGGGAAAGGAAATCTGATTGCAGCACGATGCACGACAATATAGATGTAGGTGGGCTCCCGCGTAACGGCGCGTGATTCGAATGATAAAGTCGCCAAGTTGCCCGGGACGTGGAGAAAGATAACAGGGATAGGGTGAAATACGTTCTCTGCGCATCTCCACTGCGCAGTGGCACCCTTATGCACGCATTGTCGGAGCAATAGGTGTCTGTATATTAGCGTGCGAATGTATGGAACGGGTGTCCTTTTTGTTTTTTTTGAATATTTTTAATAAAATTATTATATCGCCGCTCGGTAACGAATAAATATATTTTTATGAATAATTTTATTTTCAAAATTAACGCCCTTTTTTTTTTCTTGGTCGATTTTCTACACGAAACGCACACAATGAAATTTCGGAACGTTCGATGGAACTGTCGTTTTTGAAAATGTTTAAAAAATTTTTACATTTTTACACGTAATACCGTCCATTATTATTTTTTTTTTACTTTTTGAAAAACACCTTACTCGCCCGGAATTCCTAACGAGGACCCCCGACAATTTCCCGTGGGAAATTACGAATCCGGTCTTCATGTTTCCTAAGCTTTTGGTATTATTTTCCTCTTTTTTTTTTCTTTCTTTTTTCTTTCCTCTCTCGCGCCTCGCGACGCACGAAGATGCGTACGAAAAGACGTTGTGCTTGGTTTAGGGAAAGAGAAAGGAAAGAGAAAAAAAAAAGAAAAGAAAGAAAATTGCACGGAAAAAACAAATGGGGCGTATCGAAACGTCACATAACCTCTTTCGCACGTCAGATACGGATGCCTCCAATTTGACGCGTTACGAAAATCAAATTCACTTGATCGTTCACTCGAATTACTTGATATCTCTTTATATACTGTGCTCAGATATCGAGCGATACTTTAATCGAAAATTACGTTGGAATTTTTATCAATCGCCTTTACTCGTCCGGTAGCTCGACGGTTGACGTTTATCGATATTGCTGTCCACGAGCCACATAACGATACGAGCTGATCGAAAGCCCGAGAGTCGCGACAGAGTGCGCCACTGTACCATTATGGAGCCAATACATAACCCAACCGTGAAAATCTACTCTTCCATTATATCTGCCGGATTGAATTCGCTAGGGATTTTGTTTGAATCCCATCTCACTCACCCGCCTTTCCATTTCGGCACTGACTGGTCGATCGTATTGAAATGTAAGCCAAAATTTCTTCTTGTCGATCCTTAAAAAAAAGAAAAATCCAATTTCTAAAATTGCATAGAAAAAAAAAGAATTATCTTAACAGTCGAAGAATATCTTTATCTTTGCACCTGATTCCCATGCTCGTCGGTATCAATTCGGATCAATTTCATTGACGTTCGTTTAAAAATTACCAGTGCAACTTTTCGGTGGGACGAAAAAAAAAATACCTTTTTGATTTCAACGTCATATACAAAAATCACATGTGACGCGATGCGCAGGAATCCGAACACGTGACTGCTGATGTAATAAAAGGATTGTGTGTAGTGAGTGAACGAGAAAAATAATAATAATAATAAAAGACCACCCAAAGAAGGTTTGTTTCGAAAAAAATATTGATTTCCACTTTAAAAAAAAAAAAAAAGGAACCTATAAAGTCACGGACCAATCTCAAAGACGTAAAACTTGTGACTAGTTTATAATTCATTTTTTTTTCTCATTTCTTAATGTCCGCCACACCTACCCCTCTACGACCTCCCGCCCCCCTGCCCCTCTGATCTCTTTCTCTTTCACGCTCCATCTCAGTCCTTCCGTATAACAAGTAGAGAAACCGAGCGTAGAAGGACTTCCTAGAAAGCAACTTTCGATCCCTTCTGTCGCTCAGCGGCACTTTGTCGGCGAGTTTATTATTCATAACCGAGGACCGATTCCCGGACTATTTCGGTAGTTTGTTTTCGGCCGCCATTACAACACTAACGAGATATTTCGGATGCCCGCCCGGGTTCGCCTGCCACCCATAGGAATATTCCCTCGGCTCGATTCTTCCTTTACTGTTACGAAAATAGTGGAGGGTCTATAGAGATAGCACGGGCGAGAGTGAGCGAGATAGATGTGGAGGCGGTGGGAGTGAGAGAGAGAGAGAGAGAGAGAGAGAGAGAAGGAGAGAGAGAGAGAGAGGGAGAGAGAGAACTAACATTCCTCCCAAGTACCAATTTATGAAGGTTATGTATCCTTTGGACGGGTACTTCATGCCGCTGGAAGAATTAAGAGAAGTAAGGATTTTTCTATGTCGAAACTCCGCTACTTTTTCTACGTTTTAATGACACACTGAGGTACAGTCGTTTAGGAATATTATTACACGCTACTTAGGCTTTTACTACTTGGAGTCGATTTCTGGTCGGTTTATTAGTCGTTATCTATAATTATAATAACGATCGCTGTTTATAATTGACTTCGATGCGATAACGATGCGTTGTTCGAATTTGATGATTCGTTCCGGGCAAAGTCGTTGCTTGTAGTATGCTTCAACATTGAATTCCGATAACGAGTTAGCTTGCGGGACGTTTATTTTTGAAAGAAAAAAAAAAAAAAAAAAAAAAGAAAATTTGGCTTCCAGAAATTAATTTTACCATGAATCTATCGATCGGTCTGTACGTTGGAAATGATCGTTTGAATATTATCGAGTTCCCGGAACGCACACTCGTGACGCTTTACGAGAGCAAACAAACAGTACCGTAAGATCTTTATGGCAACGGAGTCAGAAAGCTGATGGTCGAAGAATGGGGGAAAAAAAAAAAAATGAAATGAAATTTTGGAGATAAAAAATTTAATCGTTTTAAACGTCTGATTTTTTAGTGTCTTGTTAAACGTGAAACGTACTGTAGACACGATACGTGAGGCATTCAGAGACTCTGGAGCAGATTGAGATCAAGTTGCGAGGGGTTGGGTTAGGTTAGGTTAGCCTTAAGAGTACAGCTGGGTGAAAACGTGACGGCGATTCGCAGATAATCTGTCAAAAGGTACGAGAGGTATTTTCCACTTTGCTTGAAAAGCGCATTTCAAGTCTCCGGTAAAATAAAATTCAGGGATAAGAAGAGAGAAGGAAAGAAAAAAAAAAACGGATTTTCTAGATGCAGATCGGAGTCGCTGTATCGTTCCGCGCTTACGCGACTGTCGCGGCTTCGAAAGCGGCTTTATTGTCCATTAGCGTTCACTCGGCTTTACAGTGGCGCCATCTGCCAAAGTAACTCTCTTCCTTTTTTTTTTTGGTGTCCTTACCTCTCCATTTCTCTACGTTCCACGTCACTCTTGGCTGTTTTAACCAAAGGCGTGTTCTGAAATTTATCGACAGTTCTGTCATCCATTGACACGTGGTGCCAATACTGACAGATAATTTTCGAACCTAACCTAAAACGTATTTGTGATAATTCCTTGTTTTATCTTCTTTTTTTTAATCGAATTCACACTTCTTTGCGCGCGTCGAACATCGGGCTGATCGTCTTGTACGAACTGGATGGTTTTAGGAACACTGAATTATTTTTGTGTAATTCGAGGTGCAAAAACGTTTACGGTTTACACAGCGTTGAAGGATGTACTAGACAGGAATATAAGAGCAGGGTAAACGGTTAGATTTCCTGGATCCTATGGGCGGGTATACAATGGTGAAATAAGGTTAAGCGAGGTCGCTGATCAACTACAATGAAGCACCGATCGGACTGTAGGAGTGCAGAAACATGAGAATCTCTGTTGGATTGTCGTAAAAAAAAAGACAATCTATTTACCGTGAGGATCCACCCTGGTATCAAATATCAAAGGGGTAATTTATGTAGCCGGTATTGGGGTATCGTAAGGATTGGAATTTACGTCAGCGCAGCGTTCACGTGTCCCAAGTATTGTGAACTCTGTTTAACCGTACGAGGTACGAGAGGATCGGCAAAAAAGAGTCGGACTGATTGTGAGGCTCGGCTTGAGGTTAGAATTTGAAAATGGGACCGAAGCAAAACCTCAAACGAGCGAACTTCGTAAACTGGTACGCTGATTGCAATCAGCGTACCATTCAAAATAGCGACTGACAGCCAACTTCAGACTGTTGCAAGTGCTGCTATACGATTGTAGTCCGGCGTCGCTCTGACTTTTGAAGTTTGTCGCTTTTGAAAAGTAGTGAAAAAAATTTTTTTTTTCCTTTCTTCCCTCTTGTAATTTCTCTGACTCAATTTTCCATTGGAACGAGAGGACGTCTTAATGGCATTGGAAGAGAATAAAATTAGGCTGAAATATCTTGGCAAGTTAATTAGTCGCCAAGAGGGCTAACGCAACCCAGCCTGCGTAATAAAGTCTAGACTCACAAATAAATTATAGGAGGAAGAGGACGCGAAGTCTCTGCCCCTTTTAGGTCCTCCATCTTACTTTAGACTCTTTTCTATATTTTCTTTCTCATGCTCTCGTACCTCTGTCTTGCTCTCGCTCGTGTCCATTGCTTTCGTATCCTCCTTTGCTGCTTCTCTTTCTAACCTCAATGACATCGGCCAGAAGCAAAATCCTTCTAGACTTCCATACCTTCGCTCCTCAACGGCTAATCATCGAGATTTATGTCGGCTTTGCTCGTCTCGGCTCGGCATTCTTCGGCTCCTAATGAAGCTATTGGAATTATCATTTAGCCAAGGTTCAAATTTACCCGCCACTTCTTTCACGAGCTATATATATGCACGCGCGCACGATGGCAACCCGCTTCGTAGACTTTCGAAATGCTCGAGAGAAGTAAATTTGTAAAAAATTCATCATTTTTTAAATTCTTCGCGCTGTTTTTCGTATATTTCGTATTTTTTTTTTCGTCAAAATTTGCTTCGTTACTTTTGAACACTCCGATAAAATTATATTAAAGGGTTTTACGGGGGGTTTCTTTTTTTCGATTTCGAAAGATCCCATGCTCGTGTCTCTGTTCATTCGATACATTGAGGGTTGGTATTTTGCATTAAAGTTATCGCGAACGTATTATATATTCGGATGAAAATCCAAAATGGTAAAATCGAAGAACCGAGTCTATGGTTTAAATTCGATAAAGCCCTCAAGAATGGGGCGTGAAGTCAGTAAAGCGACAGTAAGTTTCGACAGCGTCATTGGCAATGCATGGCTTGTTGCGATCGCCTCCCATAACGCATCAATCTCACGGGGAATCCCAGCGGTCCCCGATACGGGGGTCGAGGGGGTTCCCCTGTCTGAACCATCATCCCCGCTCATCCGTCACATAGCCTTCTCTTCGCAGTCTTCACAATTTTCAAGGTTTTATTACCATAGGTGCCGTTTACTACCCTCTTATACAAAAAGCAACCCCCGTTCCCGATAATCTCTGCACCCTGACACGTATTTCGTATAAAAAGTTTAATATCATATACGAAACTTTTTACGAAAATTTTTTTTCATTTTTATTAACTCGTTACCCTACATGATCATAGTATAAATATAGTGGATACATGCAAATATAGCGAATACAGCATATAAATACAGTGTTGATCTACCATGAAATTTTTTTATTTTTTTTTTTTTTTTTAATTTAATTAAAAATACCCACGGGATACGTTAGATTATCTGCGACCTATGAACTTCAGTTACGTAGCTTCGTATTACTGCGTAGGGGAGTCTGTTGTTTTTTTTTGTTTTTCTTTTAATTCGAATCTTTTAAATATAATCTGGAGTCTCGGTCGGAGGGTAAAAAAAGTGTTTGAAACGCATTTATCAAGGGTTGCAGTCGTTTTATCAAGGGTCGTGAATCTACATGGTCGGACGATTACGTATGCAGACTGCGAGAACGGTATACGATAATGCCGGGAGAAGATGGCCGATTGACGTCGTCGTCCACCCTTACCTTAGATCCTGGTACGGATATCCGTGGATCTTTGCAAATCCTTGAAAATCCCTGCTGTCCTCACGAGGATCACTACCCTCGGCGCGGTTGAGCGCGATTTAACAAGATTCGTGGATTTTTGCTTGATCTTTTTTTTCTTTTTCTTTTTCTTTTTCTTCCTTCCTTCAAGCGAAGGAGGAACAATCCTTCCGACATCCTTTCGGATTCTACTTGAGGATTCACGAGTGTTTCCGAAGTAGCCGCGGAGTCCTTGGTATCCAAGAACTCGTTTCAACCCTTAAAGTTCGACGACCCCGTCGTCCTCGTGATTCCCGATGGCGTTTAAGAATTTTCACCCTCGAAAATTTAACTCGCGCGAGATCTTTCGGCAAGATCAAGACGTCCGAACGCTGTCGTCGACAGGTTGACTCTTTAAGGGTAGGTCGATGGGCTCTTAACTTCGAACGCTGAGGAAATTGTCGACGCTCCACGGTGAATCGGCAAATTTTTGGAAAATATATTCCAGCCTCTGAGCTCTTTCTTTTTTTTTAATCTCGATAAGGATGACAGCAGGTAACGAGGGTCGACAGCCCCGTACAGTCGCGTCGGAACGTATGTAATATTTTCGTTAGAAAGTTTCTATCCGTTTATCAGAGTGTGTATATGAAAAAAGAAAAGTCTTAAGAGTCAGAGGTCACGCTTGCAACCTCAGAGAAGATCTCGGTCGCGTGACGTGTATCTTTATGTATTTTTTGTTTTCTTCCATATTTAAGGATCTTACCCTGACAAATCGAAATTCGTTGATTTTTCGTTTTCCTTTCTTTCCTTTTTTTTGCATAATTTTTGCAATTTTTTATATCCAATTGTTTTTTTTCTACATCTCCGTACAAGGATCCGAGTCGTTAAAGATTTTCTTTATTTTTTTTTTCATCCGATCGACCTGCAGAATCCTCGCGAATACGAAATTCCGGGAAATCCAGACTTCGGCACGATCCGATCGTGACGTCCTGTTCGACCATCGACGAATCACTCGTGCTTCCAATAGATCGAACGCCGCGCGCAAACGATCGAACTCCCTGACATTTCTGATGCGCCGTGTCGAGAGGTTGCGAAATCCTTAAATAAAATTCAGGATTCGCGCCGAGCTGCGCGCGCGTAGCCGAGAGAAACGCGAACGATTCTCAACGCCGATTGCGAAGCGTCGATGACTTATAAGGTTAGAAATAATAAATTGCAACAGGTTGATATTTCGCGAATATACCGACAATGCTATTCGCCAATTATTCCCGGCATGTACCATAAACCATTAATCGGGCTGTCTGCAGTCTATTAATCTATCGTGAAACTTAACACCCTGTCGTTTTTCAAATATCGAATCGATAAGGTCGTGAAATTGAAAAAAAAAATAATTACAGTCTTCAATTAGATCATCGATCTTACGCGCAGTCGATCCGCAATCCGCGTGCGTCAAATTTTCAAAATTCTCTCTACAGGCTGTAAAATCCATTTATAAAATCCATTTCGTAATATAACAATAATTATTGAATATTCAAAAAAATTAATTAACAATTACTTTTACTCCCTGTCTAGTCCCGATATTCGTTATTCAAATTGGTCACTGATTTTAATACGCCGGTACACGGTAATGCCCTATCAAATATAGAAATCACAGTCAAAGTTAAAATAAACGAGTCCAATCGATCGGATAAGATACGATACGAAGATACGTATATCATCCGTAGATTCTTTACGGACTGTACAGCTTGTACAGGCTGCACAAGTCATTCGTCATAGTTAGAAGGCGGTTAACGAGTGACAGATTGGATCGAGCTGACTATTATTCAACGATCGCTCATATACGTACTGATTTATCTCATTGCCTTGTGCTTGTCCATCGGTACGATACATGGATGCGACAGAGTGTATTTTTTTAATCGATGCAAAAATTTCGTATCGATAAAAATCACGATTTTACGTAATCTCGTCAAAGTCGTCGCGAATCGATCGATTTTCAATGGAAATACGTTCTGCTTCGAATTTCATACCTTTTGTCAAGGACAATTTTATTGCGAAATTTTTAATTTTTAATTAACTTCTTTTGCAACCCCCCGCAATACATAGCAAAGTGGTATATATATATATATATATATATATATCGAGAAAATCAATGCTTACTCGTAGGAGGTCTAGTGGCTCCTCCTAAATAGGGTTTTGGCAATAAGGGTGAATTTGTACCAGTGTATAAGTGCCTGAGCGACTAGGGGTTGTAGAGAAGCGAGTAATGCTCGTATCACATCCCCAAGTTCTCACGTGAACTGATTCGCTTCATGAAATGACCAGTGGAGCGAAATGCGCCCGATACCAGGTCAGATTAGTACAGCCCTTAAGGCTCGCCAAACCAAACGTTATTTGATCCCCACGTATTACGAGTGGCTGGTAGCTAACTATAAAGAGGGAATATATTTGATCGGAGCGACAGATTGTTTCAGGTTGAAGGGGAGCTGGCAAAAAAAAAGGTAAAGAATGAAAAAAACAAAAAAAAATTGAAAACAAAAAATATTCAATCAAATATTTGATCGACAATTTTATTATACGTATGCATGCATATACATATATATGGTATATATAGTATACAAATACATATATATTATAGTATGTATGCATGCAAATACGTATATAGTATATACAGTATATTCAGTTGCAATGCAAAAACCATCCTTGTGGTATTTTTTGTAGATTGAAAATAGAGCTTCGATAGGCCTCTGGGGAAAACCCGGAATTATGGGTATTACAGTTCGGAAAATTTTTTGTTTACGATCGCAAGTGGTAGTCGCTGAAATTAATCGGCGAATTTAGGTGACGCCCAAGTTCATTAACCCCAGGGGACTTGGAAGTGTCCCTAGTATTATAATTGACTGTACCTTTTAATTAGGGATGAAAGTGATAAATAAGGTAACGGATGAGAAAGGGTTGAAAATTTTTTTTTAATGCTAATATTTCAATATCTTACATAATATAATAATATAGTATATCAAAATACTTTGTAATATTTCTTTTTCATTGAATTATGTTTCTCGCGATAAAAACTATTTGGTCTTATCGTATAATCGATTAGAGAAATTAATGTGACCTTTGGGCCCCCTCTTATTAATTCACGGGTCATTGAACAGTGCCTTTTCCTTGTCTGATTCAGGTTGATTACACTTTTGGGACACCCTATATAGGACACTGCGTAAAATCGTTACACGTATGCTCGTCGCGAGAAAAATCGTCTGTATCAGTGTTATCGATAAAATCGCAATTGTTAAACTAATCGGATTTAAGATAAAGAAGAAAGCAGGCAGCATCTCAGACATTTTATATTTCAAGATCGTCTTCTCGATGATCGTGATTGTATACAGGGACCGTTGAATCGATTGATCTATTAAATCGATCCGTTCCCAACGCTCTGCGTGTGAGTGACGATCATATTGTTGCTCACACAATGACGCGATAAAAGGCGCGATTATTTGAATGACTCGGCGGGCCTTTGATACCGTTAAGAAAAATCTGTCCAATTATCATTTATTATGTGATTACATAATAGACGAAACGATCCGTAATAGACGTCGAATGAGGTCGATGACATTGGATGAAATAACGATAAAAAAAAGTAGTTACGAAAAAATTTCGTTCGATACCGATTTACCCCCGAAAAAATGATTTTCGAAAACTTTGCATTTGAAAAATACAAATCGACCGGTCAGTCGTGAAATTTTTGGACGTTTCGAAAGAAACGCTCTGTATTGCCTTGAATCGCCCTGCAGAACCGGCCAATCAAAATCGCTCTTATGGGGTATGTAATGACGTAGTGGTCACGTGTTAGCAGCCCTTACCAGGATAAAGTGGAAGGACCACATGTGCCACCGGCGAACACGTGTCAGCCAGTCGTGGCTTTCAATTCTTGGGAAAGGACATTGTCGTAATATACAGGGGAGTATTAATAATTAACGGTTTGATTTGCTTACGACACCCTTCTTCTTTTTTTTTTGTATTCGTTGCGGTGTTTTTTTTTCTTCTCACCCGTTAACGATCTCTCTGTTGGCAATGTTACCTTGTTGCCGGGTATAGGAGAAAGAGGAGGAAGACGGATGTACGGGTTCGCGCATGCGCAGTAACAAATTGCGTAATAGAATCGTAGAAGGGTGACAGGAACGTGAAGTGCGTTAGGCGCACGTCGTTAAAATCCGATGGTCAGGGTTGCCACCTACTTATCTTTCAATTGGGCGGACGATTAATCATGAATTTATTTCGAAAAAAATTTTGTTGCCCCCCTCGCGTCTCGCGACGCGCCTGCGCGCGCGTCACACCTCTTTGACGACGTTGTAGGAAAATTGGTTGGGCGGCGACAGGGCTAGCTTTTAATGAAGATTAAGCGGCTTCCCCTTGGCAAGGGTTTTGGCTTGCCAGTTTCAAATGCCCTTTGACCCCGCATAAAGCAAGTCAGTCAAATTTACGCGACGTTTGGGTTCGCTCGATGCGACTTTGGTTGGCTGGCAAATTGCGCATTTTCTACTGGTGGTTGAGAATTGGCGAGGTGAGGACGAGACGAAGAATAATTCGAGACTCTAAAAAAAAGTAAATAGAGACCCTAAAGGGTTCGTCAGATTTTTTTGTTTATGTATGACGGATTATTACGTTTGAACTTTGACCTTGTTTATTCTTTCTCTACTCGGATATGTCTTTGAACCCTTTTGTAACCCTTTTATGTTTCGCGATATCAGTATTTCGTTAATTCGATAACAATTTTCTTTTTTTTTTTTATAAGGAATCCAAAAAAATTTATAATTTTCATAAAATTATTTAACGTCGCTATTGTCTATTGCGAAAATCTTTATTCGTAATTTGCTAAAATTATCGATATTCACGATATTCGAAATTCAATCGGTTCACGATACGTGGACAATTTTTATTTGTCCTTTTCTCTCTTAGCCATATTGCACAAGTTGTGCAGTAATGTGCCTATTATGCGCAAGTTCGCATTGCGAATATCATTTCGTTTGTCTTGCCGTATAGGTACATATGTGCGCGAACCCCATGAATTCTCGATACGAGAATCCAGGGAGGAGAAGTAAACAGGGAAAATAAGAGAGAGAAAGAGAGAGAGAGAGAGCGAGCGAAAGAATAAAAGAGCACAAGTCGAATAAGGGGACACTTTATGAAGATTAGAAGCTTTTATTGTTATTGGCGCTTGCTTGCTTTCTTTCGCTTTTATACGGCACCTTATCACTCCGGAAACTCTCAACAAGGTTGGTCCAGACTTTCTTTATCTTTTTTATTTTTTTTTTTACCCTTCTCAGTCTTCCACAGCTGTCAATCGATTTTTCCAGCCACTATATCCCGATACTTTCATTCACCACGTAATATTCCAATACTCTCTGGACACCCGTTAACTATATTTATTTATTCAAATAACATTTTCTCTCCGCGCGACGCGTACCGATGATACTATATTTCCGCGCGGACTTCATCCGAATCGCACAAAAATATTATTCGCGATCGCCTTACTACACGCGACACCCGTTAATGCCGTTTTGCAATAGCAATAAAAAGAAAAAGTGTAGATTATTGTAAAATTAAAAAATAATATTTGTTTTTGAAAAATCAATCGCGCAATTCTCTCTTCGCATGACTTCTATTGATTTCATAGAGCTTATAATTTACATTGAAAGTCTGCGAGCGTGAAGTTGGCTACAAGGACTGCCACCGTGAGGGCAGTTATACAATGACCAGTATTTCAATTAAGAAATACTGTACCGCACGGTATATTGTATATACTTTTGATTTTATCAAGATCGCATACGATACCCCGCACGTTATTCCATTCAGATTCATTAGCTACCCGCGAATCTTTGTCGGGACGCACGTGCGTCTCCAAAGTGGATTGCGTGGACGGAATTCGGGATGCAATGCAGCCAACATACCAGACCGACGCGACATTTGTGTTGGCGATACGGATTTAAATCATTCTCGACTTTTACGTCATTTTTTCTTTTCGCGCTTTAAAAATACTTACCGACACCATTTTTTTCACCAAAATGCTCTCTCAAGGTATCGAATAGAGGTTTTCTGGAAAACTATTTAAAAAAAAAAAAAAAAACTAAAATTGAAGAGAAACTCTTTTTATTTTTTTTTATTTTTTTTTTACAAAATCCCTGTATTTCTGTCAGTCACGCGCGTCCCGCGTTGGTCAGAGCTCTTTTTGATCGCAGATAAAAATTTTTTTTCACTTCCATCTCTCAAAACCAAAATTCCTCCCTCATTTTCCAACGCGTGCACTTTGCTTCCCTTTAAATAGGACTTCGTCGTCCCGCATCCGTAACGGCGCAGTGCCTATTACGACGTGACGCTTCTTGCTGGCCACCCGTCTTTGACATAAATCGTATGCAGCATCCAGCATGGCTCCCGACCACTTGCTAGCCAGATGACAGAACTCTGTGTTTCACGGTGACGCATGCTGGTCACGCGTGTACGCGTCTCCAGGGTGCGTCGCCCAGCGTCGCGCAGCGTCGCGCAATAGTTCTGTTTGCGTACAAAAGGGGCCACGTGGCTCGGCCTCGTGTTCTTTTAGCCTCCCAGTCAGCACCCAGTACCTCCCGGTGGCTGCCGCCAACCTATAGTCTCTATCTCTATGTATGTATATGCGTATATGTGTATACGTACATATATATATCTTTCACGGGTTCACAATTCTCTTTTATTCCTCTTTGCCAAACTAACGCGGACTCCCCCATTACCGAGCGATGCCAACGACCAAAATTACGCATCGAGAATCCACCCGAATCTTATCATTACTCGTGAAAGACGCGGAGATGAAAAAAAGAAAAAAAAAGGTTATCAAAGAAATTTCAATAAACCCGATAACCTTATCGCGATAACGAATAACTCGGTATAAGTTCCGGTATAACGAAATGTAAAATAAGAGAGAGAGGACAAATTTTTCGAGCAGTTTCACGAATCTTCGATGAATCTCGACTCGGATCGGAGATTGGGCTCAAAGAGGAGGAGGAAGAAGAAGAAAAAACGTCAACCCCCTTTACTTTTCATAAAAAATATCATCAAGCCTGTCAGGTACAGGCAGCGCCGAAAGCGCCGCGGCTAGCAAAAGCGTATTGGTGGTTATGGTTGGTGAGGGGAGGAAGCAGGGGGGAGGGGAGGGGGGGGGGGTGGGAGAGGACGGAGATGAAAAATCTTAATTTTTTATTCTACCAGATCGAGAGAGACGCATTGAAACTCAAGACCCTTGAGATAGCGTATTCAATGTACTGCCTTTAACTCCTCCTATGGGGCAGCATCTCCATGGACCACATGAAAAGAGTCCCGGGGACTGAAAGAAAGACCAGTTCTCTCCTGATCCTGGATCCCATTCAGGTTATTCATTCGGTTCTGTTGTGGGTGGATGGACCGAATGACGAACGGACAACCAAGCCGGCAACACCATAGAAAATCATAGCCGAGAAATGCGTTTCTCTGTGCATCCTTCGTGTTATTGTGTCCTCACGTTGGGGGCGCTGTCTGTTATTCGTGCCTCCATTCAGAGTGGTATATCAGATTTGTCCTAAATAAATAGTTAGATGTATACCTATGTATATGTATATGTATATGTATATATATATATATATATGGTCGTTCTTTGTAGCAGGTTACACTTATCATTATTTCTGATTGCCTTTCGAGTCATGGGAATTTTTTCGTTTGTTAATATTAATCGCGAAATTTTTGGAGATTTCGTGGGAGAAATGTCATTGGCATTGTACATTCAAAAAAGCGATACAAAGAATTATTGATGACAATTTGGGTTTTTTCTTAGGATCTCTTTTATGTTGGATGGCAATTCGAATTGGCTCCCTAAATATTAATGATTCGATTTTGTGGATTTTGTCGTTCGGGTTTGGCTTTCATGAGCGATTTGACTCTTTTCCAGCGTTATATTTTATTTCGAAACGTTACCTCAGCTCTTGGGGCATATCTGTGTATATTTATACGCACAGTTTATCATAAGTTTATCGTTAGGGTTGTCGATTGTCATCTTCATTGACACTCCGCCTGCCATCAATGTCAAGGCTTATAATGACGACGAAGATTAATAGACGATAGGTTCAGGGGACGACGGTTCGGGCGCCCCGGCTAAAGTCATTAGGCTCATTATATTAATTAGTACCTTAATTAGAAACAATTAGAGACAGTGCCGGCGAGAAAGAAGTAATTAATGGTGCGGGTCAATCTTAACGCGGAAAGTCCAAATTGTTTGCTCACTGAAATACCACTAACCCAGCCCCCGAAATTGCTTAGCGGCATATCCTGTTATCAAAGGTAATTCGGACTGTTGACTAATTAATTGAAATCAGGTCGATCGAAAGTTCGATTGATTAGCGTGTAGCAGGGCAAAAATAATTATTTAAAAATTCTCTCAAAATGCTGATAATTTTTAGGATTTTTTTTTCTTTTTCTTTTTATTTCGAATTTCTTATACCAATCCATTGACTGCCTGTCACCGTCGCTTATTCGATTTTCAATTGGCATATTACTTTAAATCGAATTATTATTATCGTGACAATGATAACGAAGTTGGTGAGACTGGAATTGACGTTACGCGCTCGTAGATTTTGCGAGTGAATTTAGCTTTAGGTTGTGTTTTGGGTATCGGGACGGTAAAGTACGTTTGGCTTATTTCATGAGGGAGATGTATAATAATTGGAGGAGTTTTCGGGCTGGCGAATATTTCACGACGAAATATCAAAATTCGAAGTTGGGTTTGCGGGTAATCGTCGGATCGATAAGAGAACTGTTATCTGTCAATTATTCAATGAAAGAGAAATATGGCAATTGAAGTGGGTCGGCGGTAGCAAATAAATAAAGACGAAGTAATCGTTGTGTGCATATATACAGGGTGATTCACGTAAAATGTATCAGTTGAAATTGGCCCCGAATGGATGACTTCGCGAATCAGATCAGGGTGGCATCGTTAAAGCAATGAAAGTTAACGTGGCAGCATCGCCAAGATTCGTGAATTTCAGAATTCTTTAATTTTTTTCAAAAGAGCAACGCTGGCTGGATTACGAAAACTTTTCAATCGCGTCCAACTTCAGCTGGTGGGTTTTCCCGTGAATAAGCCTGTATGCACATGAACGTGCATGTGTACGTAAATCGATAAAATAATATAACTAAATAAGACTCGAGATAGTAAATAAGAGCGATTAAATCGATTATTTGATTTATTGTTTGTGGCAAATTTTTTGCACCTTTTTTTTACGCGTCACGTGACCCATACGCGCAATCGCCTAACGAGAGAAACGAGTCGCTCGCTGATAATTGACGCCCGAGCGTCGCCAGGATTTCGATTTTTTTTTTTTTCTTCTTTCAAGGACTAGACGGACTCTTCATGGAAGAACCCTTATTCCTAAAGGGGGGTACACACGATTGTATTCGCACAATGCGCACTTTCGCTCGCACGCCTGCCTGATTATGTAGTTCAATTGTTCTTTGAATGTACGAGCGATCTGTTATCTAATATGCGAACTGGCACATATGCGCGATTCAGTGCTTGATTGCAGGCGTCGGGACGCACTCGAAAATCATACGAAATTCACGGCTGACCGATGAGCGTCGCGATTAAGCACGAATTCAGGGAACCGAATATATCGAAGGACGATAAGACAACTGCGGTGGATGCTGCGGAGAAAATTTTTTTTTTTTTTTTTTTCAAAAATTCCCATCAGGTATCAATCGATTTATCGACAATTCGGTGCAAGTGATCGATATTGATTTTTCAAAATGTCATACACCGGTTTACGGAAAATTCCAAATTTTTAAACGAAATTCGAAGATCGCGATCGTGCCGTGAAACACGGATAAAGAACTAAGGGCGTAATTATTTTTTGAAAACAATTCAACGCACTTTCGAAAATCAAATAGCGTTCCTTCAAATTTACTTTACGAAAAATAAATACCGACTCCAAGCATGAGCGATTAGACTCTCTCACTAAGATCGTTAAGAATGGTCCATTATTTTGGACGTTATTTATAAACACTCAAAAATTACGACCGTATCTGCAAGCTGATTCATCACGAGTGCATTGTGCGTTACCAAAATACAAAAAAAAAAAAAAAATTTCAACAAATTCCTCCCATCCACGAAGTCTCCAGCCTCGTTCAACCCCTCCGTAACGAAATCCCCCCCCCCCCCCAAAAAAACACCCCTTAACATACCCAAAATTATTTATGAAAACGAAAGAAAAAAAAAGAAAAATCAAAATCAAAATCGCTTCTATAATTCACCAACGAAATTTCCGCATTACGCATCGAAATTGCAGGCTGACCAACCCGAAAGAACCTGATGCAGTTACGCGTAAATCTTCGCCGTGTCTCAGCCACGTGTTTAACTACGCAGTTACGACGAAGATGCGTGACACACTGGGAAACTCAGAAGAGGATTTCTACCTCCTCCTACTCCCTTCCCCTCCCCCTCCCCCTCCCTCCCTCCCTCCCCCCCGAATCCCCAACAAACAGCATCTTCTGTGCCCTCCGACTTTTCACTCTCTTTTCTCTATCTCCCTCTCGCATCGTTCACAAATTCTCCTCACATCGGATCTTCACATTGGTATTAGAATTAGATAAATATAACTCGGTCACGTGTGTGTACACGCACTTTGGATTTACCATAGATCGTCACATATGCGTGTATATATATATATATACACACGCATACAAATTGAATTTTAAGATGAAATTAAAAAATCCTGTCTTCGCTCTCTTAAACGGAACAGCTGTTGCCCCTTGACACGTCATTTTAACGTTATTTACGTCATACGGTTTCCTTTGTATGTACGCGGTCATGAAATATTTTCTTAACCCTGCGAATTTTCCTTAATCTAGTTGTCCGCGAATAGAATCTCCGTGTGTCGATTGACCGAATGGACCAGCAGCTTCCTTTTTTTCTTTTAATCAGTATTTTGACAATGGTAACGCGTCGTTATGGATAAGGTTTGGTCGGAATGAGGATCAGCATGAGTTTGCGGTTACGGTGGCATTTTTAGGAATTAAAATTACTTTTTGACAATGTATCTGTATATATATATATATATATATTATATAGGTACATGTATAGATATACACGCATATATACATTGTGCGAAACGCAATAAAGTTCAACCCCTCTCGTTATACTGTAATATGAGTCCGTCTGGGACTCTCATGACTCCAGTAGTCATTAAAATGGGTCATTAGCGCATCCTTAATATCGGGCCGGCATTAAGGGAGTTCCTGATGACCCCATCTTTTATTTTTTTTCCTTTTTTTTTTTTTATCTTGTCCCCAGTTGATCCCACTTTATTTAGGGTTACCATCCTGACTTGTGTACATCTTTTGGATATGCCTCGTCCGCCTCGTTCCTCTCGGTTTTATATTTTTCTTCTTTCTCATCTGCTCGCTCGCTTCCTTCCTTTCGCCTCTTCGGACGTTTCCTGGAGCTTTGATACCGTCGCGTCGTTCTCCACGCGTAATAACCGCTAATAATTCTTAGCCTGGAACGAGCACCCTGGGGGGTGTCTGCGGTAAAATCCTAAAGGGACGAACGACGTATTCGACCCCTGGGGAAGATACACTCGGGAGGGGTGGGTGGTGGGGAAGGGGGCATCCCCGCCCCCAAGTCAAATTTCGATTAGCTACTCTTCTTTGACTCACGTTAAATTTGTATATGGCTGATTAGGAATAAAAGCGTAAGGAATAAATGGCTATGTATTAATTTAAAAAAAAATTGATTAGGAATAAAAGCGTTAAGGAATAAATGGCTATGTATTAATTTAAAAAAAAAAAATTTCTTTTTTAATTTTAGTACGGTATATTCACCTGCAACTGCGAGCGGTGGATCTTTGGTGGATACGCGACACGAGTTTTGTAAAATTTTTATTCGAAAAAAAAAAAAAAATGTCCCGCTTTCGAAAGACGCAACAGTAGCGCCATTGTTCGCTCTGGTGTTGTCGTTGCGCAACAGCTGTTCCTCGCACTCGAGCAGTGTACCAGAATCTGCAACGTAGCGTTACGATTATGTGCGTCTGCAAGATCGATACTCTTGTACACGAGTCGAAGATAACGATAATTGAATTGATAAGCTGGCATCCAGTGATAGAAGAAAAAAAGTGTATACGTTTATTTTATAATTATTAAAAATTCATACCAAGCAACATTTTTATTCCTATGTATCGCAATATCGTATATATACATGTTTGGGGTAAGCTCGTTCGTAAATTTGTCGATTCCATTCGGCGAAAAAGGAAAAACGTATTATAGGACGTCGAGTTTTGTCTCTTCGTAGGATTGGTCTAATTAATGTCGGTATCGACAACACTGTAGAAAGAAAATGACATTACGGAGTGTTTCGGGATCGTAAAGCTAACCCAACATTAAAAGTCCGTTCTCTCCTTTCATCATCCCTTATTCGTATCTCACTTCGATTCCTTCTATTTCCTATGTCGTTTTAGTTTTACTTTGGCTATCCCCTATCCTTCCCCATATCTCTCTCTCTCTCTCTCTCTCTCACTCATGGTCCCCCCATACCTACTCACTATTGCTCTCTCTATCCCGCATTCGACTACGTAACATTTCGCTGAACTTTACGGGCCGCGATTATTGCCGACTACCCGAACACAAAAGTATTTTATGATGTAGTGTATCCTGAGCAGAGACAAGGAGTATGGGAAATGTATAGGGTACTAACTGCGAGGTAGAATGGCGCGTAAGCATAAGGGCGACGAAGAGAGGAGAAGAGAAGAGAAGAAGAAGAAGAAGAAGAAGAAGAAGAGGGGAGGGTATACTCGTGAGGGGTCCTGGTAGGATCGGTTGGTAGAAGGGTCAGGAAGAGCCAGGGGGATGATGGGTGAATAAGGGAATCGGAAGGGAGGGAGGGCGGGAGGGGGTGAGAAGTGAGCGTTATTAAATTGCGTGGAAACCAAAGTCCCATCCAGGCCCGATTTATGCCCGGTAAGATAGCACTAGGAGGAGGAGGGGCAGAGGGGGGTGGGAGGGTGAGTCGGTATGCCTCGTGACTTGTTTTTCCAAATTTCCCTTCTATAGAGAGCGAAAGCTCTTCAACCCCTTTTTCGACCCTTTTCATTTCTTGGTTCCTTCGCTCACCGCCGCAGCGCCGCGGCGCGTACGTCTCTCGCAATTTTACGAACGCCTCTATTGTTCTGGCATTTCAATGGATAAAGTTAAATTCGCCAAATTTCATTTCTGTTATCTCATCTGACCGGCTTGACAATGCCTTGGTCGCTCTTCCACCCTTTTCGGCCCTTTTTCTCATACATTTCGCCCGAAGGCGCACGTTCGCGAAGAACTCCGTTTTGCTGGATCTAGAGTAAGGGTGAGTTTGGGGTGGGATTGGGTAGGGGAGGGGTGGGAAGGGGGGCGATCTCATTGGGTATATATCTTATTCATTGACGTAAATGGGTCTTAATTGGCAGATTTTGCTCGAAGTTCGATTACTTTGATTTTTTTTATCAATCTTTAGAGGGGGACGGTGAAACAATATGGCGGATGTTTTATTTCATTTTTTTTTTTCTTTGAGTTCCGAAGTCTTAAGTCAGAGGGCTGTTTCTTATTAAATTTTAGGTAATTTTACCAGCGTCTGGGTATAACCGTACCAACCCTTAGCGGAAAAGGATATTTTTGTTTCACCCTCCCCTCCCTCCCTCCCTTCTGTTCTCCCCTCATCGTCGCAGTCTTACATACCGAAAAGGGAGTGAAGAAAAAATGTGATCTATTTCAAAGTTAATTCTAGCTGCACTCTTCGTCGAGAGGGTGCGACGTGGGGGCGGGGGCGGGGGGAGGGGTAGGCGGGGGGGTCTTGAGAAAATTTATACCACCGCGGCAGAAACAAATCGTACATTTTACGGAAAATTAGCCACCCCCCCCTGCTCCTCCGCTTTCATCCCCCTGATAGAAAATGTTCCGTAAAATTAAAGATCACGCTGGCATTTGTTTAACTGTTACCATACTTGCTTTCAACTCCCCCCCCTCCCTTGATCCTTTACTTATCCGTCTCTTATTGCAGCTAGACTATAATATTTATTGGCCCTCCTTCTTTGGTGCTTCTTTAGGATTGTTAGATTTTGTAAAAAAAAAAAAAGAAAATAATAGCGAATTTTGGCAAATCAATTTTTCCCGTGACGATTTATGGATCTTTGGTATCTCTTCGTTATCGGGATGCTTTTCTTTCCATTACGAACAAGACGCTAGAAGCTCGTTCGATGAATACGTATGTCTATATCTGTTATTATCATCGTAGCTGTCACAACGCGATAAGGTCCCCTTGATATTATCCGCATGACAAAAGACGAAGTCAGATAGCGTCATTGGCAGAATTCGTAATTCGCCCTAATTATCTCGAACGAATTTATGCGCTTGTCAGTCCGCGGTCGGTGGTTGATTTCGGGTATAACCGTGCACAAAGTTACCCGAAAGTTCCGTAGTCGACCGGAGTCCCAGGACCGTTGTACCCCT